>CAJQUW010002629.1:0-290944 GCA_907163375.1 Prostheceraeus crozeri | reverse complement strand
TACAGCCCAAAACGTCCCAAATGCTAACTCTGTCGTTTTTCGCCAATGTCCCAAAATCTTAAATGGCGTCTCACATCTAAACGAAGACAGATATGAACAAGCCGATTCTTTCAGTGAATTTGTCTCACTCTTAGCTTTCAAACGAGCTATGGCACGACTAAATCAGTCCACTGGAAGCCAAAATCGAAGCGAGCTGTCCAGAGGGGGGGGGACGTCAGCGAAAATTTTTCTCTCCGATTGCGTTCAAATTCACCATACCGATGCAGAATTTCACGCTGATTCCAAATCTGAAATCCGTTTTCTCATCCGATGCTTCGTTTTGAAGCTACAGCCCAAAACGTCCCAAATTCTAACTCTGTCGTTTTTCGCCAATGTCCCAAAATCTTAAATGGCGTCTCACATCTAAACGAAGACAGATAGGAACAAGCCGTTTGTCTCAGTGAATTTGTCTCACTCTTAGCTTTCAAACGAGCTATGACACGACTAAATCCGTCCACTGGAAGCCAAAATCGAAGCGAGCTGTCCAGAGGGGGGGGGAGTTAGACTCGAAGCACCACGGCGGCCGACCACGACACTCTGTTGTTCCAGAGGGGGGAAGGGGAGGGGGGGACGTCAGCGATGGTGGCCATCTTGCGCTATCTGGTGTTTGTCACTTGCTTACCCCTCGGGAGGTTTAAAATTCGCTATTCCATTTCGTGAAAATCTGGGTCCACGTGGACCCAGAAGATTTATTTTCACAATCAAGCACAATTAGTACAGAAAGTACGAGTCACAGAGTTCGAATGTTCATCACAACAGTGATTCCCACACCGAGCACAGGTTTTTCTCGTTTTCCGATCTTTCTTCCACCCGCAGAGTTGACATCTGTCTTTCTTTCGTGTTGCTCTCTCAACATCCACGTTTGCTTCGATGATTGGCCGTGGCACGTCTTTTGACTCCAAAAATGGCTTGACCAGCTCCTCTCCTAAGCATCGCAGAAATTGTCTTCTTTTGTGAGGCTTGTCTCTTCCCCAATGAGGATCAATTTCGCAATTCAACACATATGCATTTATCCCACACAAATCCAAGAGGTTGCAAACACGATTGTGTGCCATCTTCGGCTGATGTATTTCACCGTATAATGTCGCCACCATTTGGTCAGCTTTATCTACACCTCCTTTGGTCGCATTGTAGTCTTTTATCATTTCTGGAACCTTTCGGTCAGTCTGTTGATCAACAACTGGCTCTTGATGGAAGGTGCTCAAAAGAAGGACACAATCATTTTTCTTGCATTTGTAACTGAGGAGGCATGTTTGATCTTCGAGGTTGAATCGGAAATCTGAAGAGTAAACAGCACGGCCCTGTAGATTCTTCATCTGCGGAGGAACTTCTTGTCTGTTTTTCCTCAGAGTTCCTAACAAAGTCATGCCTTTTGAGCGGAGAGAGCGTGCGAGCTTCAAAGAAGTAAAGAAATTGTCAGTTGTTATGTGTCTTCCAGAATTTTCTAGAGAGCTGGTCAAATCCATGACAACACGTTCTCCAAGTCCGTGATGACTGGGATTGTCTTCTTTGCCTGTGTACATTTGTAGATTGTAACAAAAATAATTGTTGGCATCGCACAACAGCCAGAACTTAAGTCCATACCTTGATTGTTTTGCTTGGCATATATTGCTTATATGCACAGCGACCTCTGAAAGGATATAGTTCCTCATCAACGGTAAGATATGCACCAGGCACATACGATTTTTGACAGTTGTTCGTGAAACCATCCCAAAAGAAGACGAACCGCTGCTAATTTGTCTCGCAGTTGTCGAGCAGCCCTTGTTTCAGGATTGTCAAAACGAAGCATGATACGTAACTCTTTGAATCTTGAATGGCTCATTGTTATTTTGAAGATGGGCCTTCCGTGTTCTTTCGACCACAGCTCTTCAGTACTCTCCATGTGAGAACGATACACGCCGCGTAGATATAACAGGCCAATGAAGGCTACATTTCTTCCATCGAAGCGTCCGTCCATGCTGCACCTTTGATAGATCTCCCTCGCCGATTTGTCTCTTTTAGTATTGTCTCCATCATATCGTGATCAAACAAAATTTCCCAGCTATTTATAATAGTATTTGGCGCGCGAATGCCGCAGAAAGTAACTTGTAAGACCTGGTGCTGGTCTAAGCAGATTCTCTCTTCGCTCCCTGCCACGTCTCTGTTCTTGAGGTAGGAGAGAAGTCCATTGCTCTCCATCAGCGGATGAAATATTCACTTGATTGCCGATTGCTTGGTTAATGGATACGTCGTCATCAGAAGGTGAAATATTGTCACTTTCATCGATATCAGATGAACCAGATGATTCACTGGAGTCCTCCGTGTCATTCGCAGATGAAGAAGCTTCGGGAACGTCTTCCTGCGCGCCCCTCAATAATCTCAAAGCTTCAACTTTTGAGCTCCGTTGTGAGCGTTCCGCCATCTTCGCTCGTAGCATAAAACAGCAGTGCGGTGTAATGACAGAACGGCCTGCCTGCGCGGTCTCATAGCCAAGCGCAGGCAGGGAGCATTGTTCACGCGTCACATCAAAATCGATTTCATTAGTTCGTCACAGTTGCACCTGCGTGCGACAATAGCGACGATAGCAAAAGCTTTGAAGCAAAGAGAAGTTTCAGCTGCGTTATCCCGTGTGTCTTTGTGTGCAGGGAAGGAGTGTGCGTGTGTCTGTGTGCAGCCAATAAGCACTACCGCTATTCCGATGCTTCATTATCTACTGTTTCGCATTGTATCAGGCGAGTTGAGGCGGCCCAATCGGCCTGGGCAGATCGACAAACTAATCGATGGAATCGTTTGCAAGTGCGCCTGTGATTTCAACGTCTCCAAAATCTGACCAGTTGTCAGCCTTTGAAGTGCATGGCGTTAAGGCTAAAAATAGAAAAAATGCTACACATCGTGAGCGCGTGACGATAGCTGCCTTCACGAATATGACGGTCAGGATAAGGCTAAGATATAGCGTCGCTAAGGATACGGGAAATCCTTATCTGGTTTCACGAATACGGGCCTTTGTTATTTGGAATAGCAGTGACTGAATTTCTGCGCTATGACGACCGATGAAACGAATCAGTGTGACTGGGTCCAGCTGGACCCATAGATTTACTAAAAGGTTTGCGATGTATTGCAATTATTTAAACAACAGCTAATACATTTTCACTTGGCAGTTATAATTGACATATCGATACAGATAAAGTCCAGTGATATCAATAATAAATAATGAAAACTTAATAAATAACAGCAAGTGATCTGGAAAAATGGGTCCACGTGGACCCAGAAAACCCCCCGAGGGTTACTACTCACCACATAATTGCACAGTTCCGCCCTCGTCACAGAGTTCATGCAATGATCCGCCATGTCGGAAGTAGATAACCAGAATACATTGAAAATCCTCAAAATTTGATAGCAAAATCATGAATTCGACCTCGAATAGGTTTGAGTCACAAAACAGTAGTGAAAAGGTAAACGCAGATTTAACCCAACAACATAGACCTCCACCTTCTTTACCGAAGGCTCTGTCAGCTCTGTACAGGGAGAATCCATCAGGTAAAGAAATCGTAGAGCCTGAAATAGATTAATTGCACAACGATCCGGTAGCCATGATAAAATCGGGAGAGCACTTGGAAGCAAACACAGAAATTTCGTCCATTTTATTGAACATACAGTATATCGTGCATTGAAATAAGATACAGATGGAAGAGGAATGTTCTTTAGTCAAACGACAGGTTTCTTCAGAACTTTGCCATTCTTTATATAAACATTTTCACCATTACTCCTTCTGAGTTTAAGTTATTCTACCAACAATTTGTCCATGCTTTGCTGTAATTTTGTCATATCATGACGAAGGTATACACTTGTGCCTTTCTTTTGATTGATAGACTTGAGATTACAAGCTTAACTCATAAAACTCCGTTTCCCATAAAAATTACCAGACTGCAATTTGATAGGCCTAGCACGGTCACGACGTTTACCAATTCGAGTAGAGTATTGAGCACTCGACTTCTGAACGGAAAGTGAAGTCAGAAGATCCTCCTACCCCTTATCATGAGATTTCTCGTCATCATTATCGTCGAGCATGTTAGTGTCGTCGACTCCATATATAATGACATTGTTCTTCTTTTCCTGCCAGTAGTAAGCAAAACTCCACTTCTGGACCGCGCAAGATGGCCGCCATCGCTGCGTCCCCCCCCCTCTGGCTCGGCAGAGTGTCGTGGTCGGCCGCCGTGGTGCTTCGTGTCTGAGCCCCCCCCCCTCTGGAACGGCAGAGGTTGTGGTCTGTCGTGGTGTGCCGGCCAGGTGGGTCCACGTTCACAACATGTTCGCTGACGTCCCCCCCCTCTCTGCAACGACAGAGTGTGAGACTCGGGTGAGTTGGTCCGACCGCCTGGTTGACGTGGGCGACCGTCTAGGTTGACGTGGGCGACCGCCAGGATTAGTCTTGAGGCTATAGTGTGTGATGTTTTTGGTGTGTAGCGTCCAAACGAAGCATCGGGTGAGAAAACGGAGGTCAGATTCGGATTCAGCGTGAAATTCTGCATCGGTAGGGTGAGTTTCAACTCAATCGGAGAGAAAAAATTTTCAACATTTTTCGAAAAACGACAGAGTTAGAATTTGGGACGTTTTGGTGTGTAGCGCCCAAACGAAGCATCGGATGAGAAAACGGAGACCAGATTCGGAATCTACGTGAAATTTTGGGTTAGGAAGGATGTTTCCAGCGAAATCGGAGAGAAAAAATTTTCGGCTGACGTCCCCCCCCCTGGACAGCTTGCTTCCAGTGGACGGATTTTGTCGTGCGATAGCTCGTTTGAAAGCTAAGAGTGAGACAAATTCAGTGAAAGAATCGGCTTGTTCCTATCTGTCTTCGTTCAAAAGTTAGAGCGGTTACAAGATTTTAGGTCGGAGCTCGCTCACCTGAAAAAATCCTAAGTGTCAGAGTGACTTTGTATGGGTAAAATTTTGAAAATTTTCCAAAGTGTGGAATTTCGACCTGGGACCGCCACCAAAACATTTTTCATCAAATTTCACTGACCCCCCCCCCCCCCGACAGCAATCTTCTAACTTTGGTTCTAGTGGACGGATTTTGTCTTACAGCTACTCGTTTGAAAGAGGAGAAAAAACTGCTCGACAACATTTTTTGTTGCGAGTCAATCGGACCAGCCGTTCACAAGTTAGAGCGGTTACAAGATTTTAGGTCGGAGCTCGCTCACCTGAAAAAATCCTAAGTGTCAGAGTGGCTTTGTATGGGTAAAATTTTGAAAATTTTCCAAAGTGTGGAATTTCGACCTGGGACCGCCACCAAAACATTTTTCATCAAATTTCACTGACCCCCCCCCCCGACAGCAATCTTCTAACTTTGGTTCTAGTGGACGGATTTTGTCTTACAGCTACTCGTTTGAAAGAGGAGAAAAAACTGCTCGACAACATTTTTTGTTGCGAGTCAATCGGACCAGCCGTTCACAAGTTAGAGCGGTTACAAGATTTTAGGTCGGAGCTCGCTCACCTGAAAAAATCCTAAGTGTCAGAGTGGCTTTGTATGGGTAAAATTTTGAAAATTTTCCAAAGTGTGGAATTTCGACCTGGGACCGCCACCAAAACATTTTTCATCAAATTTCACTGACCTCCCCCCCCCTCTGGACATCTAGCTTCTATCTTGGCTTCTAGTGGACGGATTTTGTCGTGCAATAGCTCGTTTGAAAGCTAAGAGTGAGACAAATTCAGTGAAAGAATCGGCTTGTTCCTATCTGTCTTCGTTCAAAAGTTAGAGCGGTTACAAGATTTTAGGTCGGAGCTCGCTCACCTGAAAAAATCCTAAGTGTCAGAGTGACTTTGTATGGGTAAAATTTTGAAAATTTTCCAAAGTGTGGAATTTCGACCTGGGACCGTCACCAAAACATTTTTCATCAAATTTCTCTGAACGAGGGGGGGAGGGGGGGGGGAGGTCAGTGAAATTTGATGAAAAATGTTTTGGTTAAGGTCCCAGGTTGAAATTCGGAAGTTTTAAATTTTTCAAAATTTTCACCACACTGGAGCTCTCACACTTAGAAATTTTTTCACTTGTGGCATGTTACATGGACATGTGCTGGCGGACCGACTTCCCGTGGTCATATGAGAATGGTTCAGGTGTCATATTGTAAAGAATGATGAGACAAATCGTTTGCAACAAACCGCATGTCGCTACGATGAATACTTTCGGAGATAGAGCCATTTTAAGTTTTCTTCCGAGCATATATAAACCCCCGACAACGTAAGTCTGATCACTTCATCGAAAGACGAGGTAAGCGACGGTCGTCGCTCTGAGCTCCCGATATCGGGTGCAAAGGACTCTATCTTTTGAAGTAGGCAAGCTATCTTGCTACTTCAAAGTTTGTATGATAGAGTTTGATAGTGTCTTTACTACTGATAAAATTTTTTAAAAGTAGTATGAGTAGTAAAATGCGGAATTTTTTAAAAATTCTTAATTTTCAGTTTTTTCAAAGTTTTAACATATAGACTGTATATATATAAATATACATATCTGCTATCAGATTTGAAATTTGACTAAGTCTAAGGCAGCTTTGAGGGGTTAGATCCCAGCTACTGATCACTACCTTTGACTCGGCGTTCCTGTTACCACTTCGGGGCAGTGACAATGATGTCTTCAGCTGTAAAGAGCGGGTATCGGGGAAGATCTCTCACTTCCCTAGTGATCGGTACAAGGCCTTCGGGCTGTCGACGGGATCGAGTGCCACTCACTACACTCTTTAGGAATATGACTGTACTACATGATTCCAAACTTATACAAATTTCATTATCTTACAGCTAACGATAAATCTAACATGGCTAATGACAGGAACCGCAAATATCATATTAAAATGTGCTCATGTGGGCGAGTTAATCGCAGTGCGGACGCCAAAGCTCATGTTAAGAAGGCGGGCACCGGCCACATGATTATCTTGAATAGGGTTGCGTGCGTGAAGTGTAGAGTGCTGAAGGGTGATGAGGATGAGGCGCGTTTTTACAGAGTGCATGCTGACTGTAGTGGTGGTTTAGTGACTGATTTGAGATTTACGCAGTTGATTGTGGAAGAGAGGGAGCGAATGTTGGCGATCGAGCGAGAGGGTAAGGTTGAGAATGTTGTTGAGAATGTTGTTGAGAATGATGAGTTGGCGAGAGCGGTTGCGTCGTTGGAGGGTGAGATTGGGCGAAAGAGAGTGCTTGAGAGTGATGATGAGGATGATGTGGATTTAGATAGGGAGCGTGTGAGGAAGCGTGTGAGGAAGTTGAGCTCTTCGTCATCGGAGGTGTCAAACATCGTCATCACCGACCCCCCGAAGAGCTCATCTTCCCCAAAAGTGAAGAGTGGTGGGATTCGTGTGCAGTCGGCGAGGTGGTTGAAGGATGAAGAGAAGAGGCATGTTTCGCAGCAGATGGCGCATGATTTGTTGGTGAATAAGTATGAGAGTTTGAAGAAAGTGAAGGATGAAGTTGTGAAGGAGTTGGATGAGTTAAAAAAGAAGGAACTGAAGTCGAAGGAGGTGGCGGATGAAAACATTAGAATGAGGCGTTGTGTGACTGATTTGAAGAATAAGACGCGAGAGTTGGAAGAGAAGAATGATGAGTGTGTGAAGAGGGCGAGTGCTGCGGAGAGAAGAATGAGAGATGCAGAGGCGAAGTTTGAGGAGATGATGAAGGAGATGAGTGTGTTGAGAGCGAGGAATGTTGAGTTGGAGAGGACTGTGGCTCGGCGGGGTGATGAGAGGCAGGCGTGTGAGAAGTTGGAGGCATGAGGGATGAGTGGGAACGTGTGAATGAGGATCGTTTGTTTGAATTTCACATCCCTATTCGGGATAATCATTTGGCCGGCGAAGTACTCGTAAACCAGAATTTAGACGAATCCATCCTATGCTACAATGGTCATCCCACGAAAAAATGCCTCCACGCCAGCTTACGAATGCGCGGCCATCTCCACAAATTTTCGATTCGGAAACGCGCGAGACTGCCAAAGGATGACTAACTTGGTAAGTGAAAAAGTAAATAAGATAGTATATCCTATTCTAATACATATCATTTTCATTGCAGATCTTTGCCCGCCTTCACCACCCCATCACGTCACTCCCGAGAACGAACCATCGGCTCTCTTAAGGGCCACCTAGGGGCAAGACATGATAGAACCTCCACGCGGTTTGCCCTGGGCAGTCTTCGGACTGGCGAATACTATCATTAAGTTGAATCTGCTATCAGTCAACTTGAACGTTGCGTCGCGTTAGAGGGGTATATAAACCACTGCCTCTCATTTCATTTCATTTCATTTCAATCATGCAGACGCCGAACAGTCAAGTCAGCTCTCCTCGCGGACCGCAGTTAAGGCCGCGAAATTTATTTGAGGAGTTCGTCAGGCTAGAGGAGCAAGACAGAGTTTTTAATAATCTTGCTCGGATTGGCAATCCGATGACAGCAACTGCTGTCAATCCAACGGAATGGCGCTACATTCCAATTTTTAGTCATGTGCCAGTTAGTGTGGAAGTCGACAGTGCTACCAAAGAGAGAGTCTTTGACTCTCTCAGCAGAATTGGTAGGGTGTAAGATGACGCTACTATCTCCCGAGAACGAACCATCGGCTCTCTTAAGGGCCACCATGGGGCAAGACATGATAGAACCTCCTCGCGGTTTGCCCTGGGCAGTCTTCGGACTGGCGAATACTATCATTAAGTTGAATCTGCTATCAGTCAACTTGAACATTATGCAGTCGATTGCTATCCCTGAAGCATTCTGATTCGCTGTTGAGCAATTCATTGTTGAAAACCCTATATAAGCTAGAAGATTGTAGCGCTTCTCATTCAATTTGAAGTCACGATGGAAGCGACATCTGCCGACAATATTCCCGTCTTCACTGATGAAGACAACGGCATTCCCGAGTTCGTCATCCTCGACGAGTGGGTTGAGGATGAGAAGAAGGGGAAGATCAAGAGGATCATTTGGACGGATGAGGTGTGGACTCCGAATACCACTCGCATCCGAAAGGTGCCAGATGCACCACACGGCTTAGGCGGTATAGGGTATACGACAACCTAAGCGTCATACCCATTGACTATTCCAGTCAATAGTCAAATTCACGTCCCCGAGAACGAACCATCGGCTCTCTTAAGGGCCACCATGGGGCAAGACATGATAGAACCTCCTCGCGGTTTGCCCTGGGCAGTCTTCGGACTGGCGAATACTATCATTTAGTTGAATCTGCTATCAGTCAACTTGAACGTTGCAAATGAAGTTCGGTGTAATACTTCCTTTCGACGGGCGTTCCTGTAAAGGGCGGCGGTGAAACCCGTAGCTATGTATACCGCAAGGGACATTCGGCAATGGTCAATCTTGTTAAACCTCTCTGCGTCATGTTTGCAAGTGATTGCCTCTGTCTCAACGTAGTATGCATTCGCGCCAGGGCGACATTTAGCCAACTGTCGAAGGTTGCCTAAAACTTTCCATTGCATACGTTATGAGAACCATGAGTTCTACCTGTCTCTATCAATGAGACGAATTGATGAATGGAATGAAATGGGAGGACACTCACGCGCCACACGCAACATAACACACTTCTCTCTTCCGTAGTCTAACAAGCTCTTTACACATGGATCGCAGTCGATTGCTATCCCTGTATCAGAAGTGTAAGCTATCTTAATTTATTTGACACTATTTTATCTACCATCATCGTCCATATGAAATGTTTTAAGATTTACAAGTTAGACTAAGCGTGCTACTATTTCCAAATGAAAAAGTATACATGGTTAAATCATCCACTTAAGCCCATCCGTAGTCTAACAAGCTCTTTACACATGGATCGCAGTCGATTGCTATCCCTGTATCAGAAGTGTAAGCTATCTTAATTTATTTGACACTATTTTATCTACCATCATCGTCCATATGAAATGTTTTTAGATTTACAAGTTAGACTAAGCGTGCTACTATTTCCAAATGAAAAAGTATACATGGTTAAATCATCCACTTAAGCCCATCCGTAGTCTAACAAGCTCTTTACACATGGATCGCAGTCGATTGCTATCCCTGTATCAGAAGTGTAAGCTATCTTAATTTATTTGACACTATTTCATCTACCATTATCACCCATATGAAATGTTATAAGATTTACAAGTTAAACTAAGCGTGCTACTATTTCCAAATGAAAAAGTATACATGGTTAAATTATTCACTAAAACCCCATTCAAGTAAGTCAGTATGAAAGCAAAGATAATACGAAATAAACATTTATTATGGCATGTATTTCAAAAGGTCTTCATCGTCAATATCGTCCCAGAGTCTGGCTTCACATAGATCAAAAAAACAGTTGAGCTGCTTTAAACGTTCTTCTGCAGCGTCCCTCACTTTCTCATGTACGCCCACTCCGCCACGGTTCGCGGTTGGGAGTTAGGGGTGTACCACTCCCATATTTGATGCAAGTGCGACTTGCTGGTCATCTCCATCACCCCTTCGGCATCATATTGTAAATATTTCCACCGTATGCCTGTTAGGTCGGGCAACTCCTCTTCATCCTCCTCCGATAATGATAACTTTCGTATATTGTCGAGATTGTATGTCTTCTCCACCTTCGCCTTTCTTGGAGCATTTGGTGTAACGAGCACCTTTGCTGATGTATATGGAGAGGAGAACTCCAATGCGGTATTTGGTGTTGTTGGAGGACTTGTCATGTTGTCTTTGAAATGCTGACTATGAATAATGATAACTTTAACATTTTTCCTATTCTTAAGTATACACAAGCAGCCAATCAGGATGAACATCCAATGAATGAAGAGGATGAAAGTATAATAAGCAAAGTGACATTCAGGTCATTTCATTTAATCTGTGAATCATACAAGTGACGAACGCACGATCTCTCTCTTTGACTATTATTTGAGGTGTACAAGTGAACTGCTATCTCGTGAATTCCAAATTTGAGTGAAGTCTGTATCTTGTAGAAGTATCAACCTTAAACTGATTCGTTGAAATGGTAAGTTGAAAATTTCCTCTCATCTCCCTCAAACGACTGTGACTAACACCCCACCACTTAGCAAAGATCTTCACACATCATCCCCCCCCAAATCCAACAGAATCCGAATCCCCAACACTTCCCATCCTCGCGCAAATCCTCTCATTCCTACTAAATACATAGGAGTAAATGTTAAAACAAGCCAACTCCCCCCCCAGATGACCCCCCCCCCCCGCCCTCCCCCCCCAATCTATACCGTTTGATACCCACTCACTCAAGAATCAACAATCATCTCAAACCCCAACTCATGTAAGTAGAATAAATACTAAATCATATCCCCCCCCCCCCCCCCCCCATACCCAAACCCCCCCCTTAACCAGTCGACCCCCCCCCCCCCCCCCCCCCCCCCCCCCCCCCCCTCCCCCCCCCCCCCCCCCCCCCCCCCCCCCCCCCCAAAACCCCCCTAAAACCAAAACCCCCCCCCCCCCCACCAACCCCCCCCCCCCACCAAACGGCGACCCCCCCCCCCCTTTACCCCCATAGTACCCCCCCTATTACCCCACTCCCCTCCCCCCCCCCCCCCCCCCTAGGCCCAAAAAAACCCTTATTATCCCCCCCCCCTCCCCCCCCCCCCCCCCCCCACCCCATCCCTTTTTAGCTATACCCAAGTAATCTCCAATAAGATGCACGTCTCTCTATCAATTCACAAGCCTCAATATCAAACCCCCCCCCCCCCTCCCTCCCCCCCCCTATATCCCCACCCATACCCCCCCCCCCCCCCCACCCCCGCCCCCCCCCCCCCCCCCCCCCCCCCCCCCACCCCCTCCCGACTCAACCCCCCCCCCTCCCGCCCCCCCCCCCCACGCGCCCCCCCCCCCCCCCCCCCCCCGTAAACAATAACCCCCCCTCGAGCCCGGCGGCTCCCCTACCCCCTTACCCCCCAGCTTCCTAAACCCCCCCCCCCCCAACATCCCCCCATCCACACCAGTACGTCCCCCCTTACCCCCACCCCCTCCCCCCGGCCCCACTCGTCCTGCCCGTCTCCCCCCCCCACCCCCCCCCCCCCCCTGCGCCCCCTCCCCTCCCCCCCCCCCCCCCCCCCATCCCCCCCATTGCTCCCATTCCCCCCCCCCCCGTGCCCCGCAAACCCCCACCCCGCGCCCCCCCCCCCCCCCCCCCCCCCCCCCCCCCCCCCCCCCCCCCCCCCCAATCCCCCCACCCCCCCCCCCCCATGCCCCCCCCCTAGTTCTGGCCCCCCCCCCCCCCCGCAACTACCCCCCCCCCAAATCCCCCCCCCCCCCCCCCCCCCCCCCCCCCAGATCCCCCCCCCCACCATCCACCCCCCCCTCAGATAGCCGGGCAACCCCCCCACCCCGGCCCCCCCTCCCCCCTGCCCCCCCCCCCCCCCGCCGCCCCCTTATCGTGTGCCTCCCCCCAGACATATACCTCCCCCCCCACCTCCCCCCCCCTACGGGATTGAACCCATTAACATAACTTACCTGGACATCTCACCCAGGCACACCCCCCCCCGTTCCCCCCTTTCAAACGTTGGCTATAGCCATCAACTTCAATTCAGCCACCAACGCTCAACCAACGCCCTCTCTTCTCGAGGAAAGTTTAGAGTTTATTGAGTCAAGGTAGGTGTAACGACTACACTGAGGCTTGAACAGAGATGAAAGAATGATTTCTCTTTCAGGTGATGTGGAGTTCCAGCTCAGGACTCTCGCGACACAAGGCAACGAGTGGGAATGTGCCGACTGCGGACATATGTTTACAAGGAAGCAGTCCTCCTTCGACACAATCAAACAACGTGTGTGTCAACGCAAAGCGGCGTCAATCTCCGGAGGTGAAGTTGATTCTGACGATGACATCTCCTTTCCTTGCGATTTGTGCCCTCTTTCTTTTGATAGTCACTTTCAGCGATCTTCGCACAGACTTCAACACACGCATGCAAATGATCACTACACCAACGGAACCTCAACCATCTCCCTCATTAATGTTTCACATAATAATTTAGTACGCGACTACTGCATGGAGTCCAATACTCAAATTGTATATTTTCCTGAGTGGCTCCTTCAAAATTCTAACATTATCGAAGCGCTCTTCATAATTTAGACAATTTTAGAATGAAGGCGCTCATCTACCTCAAACTAAAATATATTAAAATAGATTTTCAAACGGGTCAAGTGACGGAGAGAATACAGTTTCATGTTCCTTCCTCTTCCGCAACCGAAGTTGTAGACTGCGAGTCTTGCTAAATTTTCACATTCAATGTTTAAAATCAAATGTAGATAAATTCAATCAACGCGACAGCGCTCTCATTTTTGATGGTGTGGACTCAGCCATATTCAAAATTTCCCTATTAGAAAGTCATGCAGCTCGAGGCACATTTAAACTACCAAAAACGTTGTATAATAAGAAAGCTGTCATCAATGTTGATTGTAAATCACAGTGTTTCAAATATGCAGTCCTATCCATCCTTCACTATAATGATATCAACGCGCATCGAGATCGCACCTATAGCTATAGACAGTGGGAGGATGAACTAGACTTTGAAGGTTGTGATAGTAACAACATGAAAATCAAAGATGTAGAAACGTTCGAAAAACATAATAAGATTAAAATTGTCGTTCACGTGTGGGAGAAGGGGTTGAAGGGTGCCCGCTATAATTCACGTCCAACTTGTTATGAACGTGTAGTCAACCTCTTATTAGTAAAACAAGATGATAGCGAGGAATGGCACTACTGTGGTATTCCCAAAATCTCTCGCTTGTACACTCACTTGGGGCACTCTAAAAGAGATCCAGTGAACATTTTGTATGCGACCGCTGATCCGCTCATTTTGGAGTAAAGATAAATTTGAAACTCACTATGAATGGTGCAAGCGAGGTAAAATTACAAATGGGAACGCATGCCCAAAGATAAAATATTTTCACATAGGGATAATGGTGACGAATTAAGTCCCCTGCGTGTCATTTACGCAGACATAGAATGCTACATTGATGATATCATCCACAAGCCAGCAGCCATATCCTGCTATGAAGTATGGCATGACCACTTTAGGAATAGACAAAACAAAATGCATACTTGGCAAGGTGAAGATTGCATTTCAAAATTTCTAGAATTTCTCGATAAAGCTGCAAAATTTCAACAATCATATGATTCCCAATTGCAGCGTAAGTCACTACATATGTCAGATGAAGACAAACAAAAATTTGAAAGTTGCACATCCTGTCCTAAATGTCATAAAACGTTTGATGACGATAAAATTAAGAAAGTGCGTGATCATGATCACATCACTGGTAAATTTAGAAACGCACTCTGCTCCAAATGTAACTTTTCACTTAGGTTGAGACGTCGTGTACTACCCGTCATTTTTCATAACTTTAAGGGCTATGACAGTCATATGCTCATAAAAGGAGGGTTGAGCCAGATGAAATCGTGGCAGTTTAATGTAATAGCACAAACGAGAGAAAAATTCATGGCAATGACAGCAAAAGTGCCAGTAGATAAAACTAAAGAAAATAAGACAGTCTTCTTCGAAATAAAATTTTTAGATTCATTTCAATTCATGTCAGCGTCACTAGCTTCTCTCGTTCGTAATCTCAAGTTTCTTTCCCATAGTCAAACTTTGAAGAAACACTATCCAAACTTAACGGATGAAATAATCACTCGCAAAGGAGTCTTTCCTTATGCGTATTTTAGCTCAATGTCTAAACTAAATGAAACAACCCTTCCTTCCATTGACAAATTCAAAAACGATTTGACGG
The DNA here is from genome assembly GCA_907163375.1 of Prostheceraeus crozeri. Lineage (NCBI taxonomy): Eukaryota > Metazoa > Platyhelminthes > Polycladida > Euryleptidae > Prostheceraeus > Prostheceraeus crozeri. The sequence goes on along the minus strand of CAJQUW010002629.1, from coordinate 276,211 downwards.
GTGAAGATTGTCCAGTAGAGGACTATGAACATGCTCAAGAGGCATGGTTAAAATTTAATTGTAAAACGTTTGGCGATTATATGATCGCTTACTTAGAATTAGATGTCATTTTGCTGGCTGATGTCTTTCAGGAGTTTCGACGAGTGGCATTAGAAGAAGACAAATTAGATCCTATCCACTTTGTCAGTCTACCAGCCATGTCCTTTAAATCAGCCTTTAAAATGACTGGTGAGACCATTCATCTCTTACAAGACCCGGAGATGTATAATATATTTGAGCGCGGAATACGCGGTGGTCTCACATTTGTAAATAAACATCATATAAAATCTGAAACAGTAGGTGATGATCATATCCACCTAAAGTACTATGACCAAAATAATTTATATGGCAGTTCACTGTCTAAACCACTACCTCATTCCGAGTTTAGTTGGTTAAATCAAAATGAGCTTGAGTATTACTCCAACCCTTCAAACATACTGAATATCCAGATGAAGGTGATTGGGGATATTATTTTGAAGTGGATTTGATTTATCCAAATAGTATTAAAAATAAAATGCTGATTTCCCACTCGCACCTAATCTGGCGAAGTGACTGAAGTTATGTTTTAACCATTCATGTCACAATTTCATAATAACTTAACAGAGTGTGGACAGCCAAGGTACAAACCATGCCGCAAACTTTTACTCACCCAATATGATAAGAAAAATTATCTCGTACACTTCTGCATATTAAAATTCTATTTAGAAATGGGCATGCTTCTAAAGTCAGTTCACCGCATTATCAAATTTAGACAGAAAGCCTTCCTCAAACCCTACATAGATAGTAAACAGTCAAAAACGTGCACTCGCCCAAAATAATTTTGAAAAGGATTTTTATAAATATAAGAATAATAGTCTATTCGGAAAGACCATGGAGGATGTTAGAAAACGTATGAATTACAAACTCGTCGTTGATGAACAAAAATATCACAAATTGACCTCATCACCTCTTTTCATTGATAGAGACATCATCGATGAGGATCTTGTAGGTGTTAAAATGATTAAATCAGAAGTTGAGTTGTGCAAACCCATCTATATTGGGCAAGCCGTTTTAGATTATTCCAAGCTTGAAATGTATCAACTCTTCTACAAAATATTAAAACCATGCCCTCTCGTAAAAGAGGTTCGCTTGCTGGGTGGTGATACAGATAGTTTCTTTTTAGGAATTACCACTCAAAAAGATTTAAATTTTAATGAAGTAGGTAAGTCATTAGAAAAATATTTCGATACATCTAACTACAATCCCACTCATCCACTCTATTCCATACAGAATAAAGCCAAACTTGGTTGTTTTAAGGATGAAACAGCAGGAAAGGAAATAGATGAAATGATTCTCCTCCGTCCTAAAATGTATTCCATGAAACTAAAAGAATGTGCAGATAGTATTAAGCGTGCTAAAGGTATATCAAAATCCATTGTTCATAAAATGAAACATCGGTCCTATAAGAAGGCCTATAAAAATAAAAACTATAACGTTTGTCAATATGACAATCTTAAAATCTCAAGTTCATACTGTGAAAACGTACACGTTCAAGAAACGAGCACTTTCAGCATGGGAGGATAAGAGGTGTTGGATAGGACATAACACATCTCTTCCACATGGACATCCTGACACAAACATACCTCCACCCAAAAGAATAAAACTCACGCTACCACATTCAGGAGATGTATTGACATAATCAACTTTAACTCAGTATTTTGATGTTGCTTTTTGTAGATATACATGGTTGTTTTATGTATCGCATGAGATCGTTTCTTCCTTGTGAATATATGCCTACAGTCAGCCCATTCCCCCTATATCTGTGAAAAGACTTTTTCATATACATATTTTTATTTCAATAAACATATCACAATGACTTCACTTTGTTTTCCGAAACACTAAAGTTACGAGGGATTTAGTATCTTTCACATGGATACACTCTTGTAAACCATTGGTAATTTTGATAGCAATAGAGGGTATAGTTTGTTTGACGACGGGATGATAGAAAATAGATTCAAACATCTTCTCGACTATTCCATATGAAGCGTCTTTATCATGAATGAAATCACGTAAAATGTATTCTTTTTCTCGCCAACAGAAATAGGTAAAATCAAATCACTTTGAATGTAAAGGTGTTGTTCATGTTTATCAAGTGTCATTGGTGTTTCTATACCAATCGTATGCGCAGCAGCAAACACAGTTTGTAGCATTGAAAAACCAAAGAGTTTTTTTTTCAAATTTTTACTCAATTGACATTGAATGTCATCACCCAGTTTCAGAACAACGCGTTGATTTTCAATTGAAAACGAAATGTGGTGTGTCTTTGCATCATATTTACTTTTCATCACATGCTTCAACTTCTGTTGTATATAAGGATTTACTACATGAATGAAGCTTTCAACTGTATGATATAGACGCGGCATTATATTGATAGCAACTTTAGATTCTTCATAAGACTGGTAAATTTTCTTGATGCGATCACCATAGATGTCCACCCACCATTCATCATTAACTGAATCAGCTTTAGTGTGATATTCATGAGAACCATACACCACACCGCTTCCAATAATAGGCGTATAATGTCTTACAAAATGACGCAAGGTTGGAGAGAAATAAACTGTAAGTTTGTCATTATATTTCTGAATAACCAACTTATTTTTGTCCGCCATAATTTTCTCTCCATACTTCTTACCCACAGTCTCATTCCATCGTTTTACTAACTCAATAAGTGATAAAGGTTGAACACCACGCTTTTTCAAAATGATGCGTTCTTCGCATTCTACAACATCTTCATCAAATATTTTAAATCTATAATGAAATTTGTTGATTCGAGTTGAATAAACTTTTTTAACATTTGCAGTAGCAATTGACGTTAGATGTAGTCCATGACCAAAACCAAGATGTGGATAGAATTCACTATCCAACCTCAGCGTAAGACCTTTAGTAAAAGAATGAAAGCGGAGGAACTGTCTCCCACTCCAATGATAGATAGTAAACTCATAAGCTTTCTGATTTTTATTCTTCATGATGGAAGTATTACCACTGTTGAATGCCTTAATAATTTTCTCATTCCCAAATGGCTCATAAGAATCTGATTTTATCTGAATCCATTCATAGTTCCACTTTCCATCTGATGTTAAATTGTATGGGAACTGAAATGCATTATTCATCGTTATTCCATCATGGGTGCGAGGAGTCAATATCATTTCTTCCAAATCATTCACATTCTGAATATTGCTATCATAGCAAATACTAGAAACGCCAACTTCCCATTCACCTTCTAAATGCAGTGGCCGATTTAATTCTACTCGATAGTCTGATGGTTTATTTTTGGGAAATTTATTCATAGAAGCATTACTGGGCAAGTAGATTAGAAACGAGTCCTTATTTTCACTTTCCATATTATTCACATTGGAAAAAATATATTAGCATACTTTTGCATTAACTCTTCATTCGGAAATGGAGTGTAATACTTGTCACAGCATCTTTATGAAAAGGAATCAACGCACCAGCATCATCATAAATGGCAATATCAATTTGTGGGATGTAGTTTGATTTCAGCTTTGTATAATGCACTTTCTTGAAAGTATGCTCAGATAAAATACTGCAGCTTTTTGGCTGGTATGGTATCATTGCTAGCAATGGAGCTTCAACATCTCCCACACGTACATCTTCACCAATATTGGAATATATCTGAAAATAGTTAATACGACGCGATAGCGACATGTCTGCGCTAGCTTTGGTTACAGTACCACTTTAAAGATATTTTTGATCAAAACCCAAAATGTCCATTAGAGTTTTATCCATAATTAGTTCAATACCTTTTCCATTTATAGTGAGAGACAAAGTACCTTCTTTTTCAGAAAATGAAATATGTTGCTCATTAATCACTTCATTTAAATAATCTACAACCAATTTAACCGAAGTAATAATGCGAGGCATCAACACTCTTGTTTCATGTAAGAAACCACCAAAAGGCTCTACACACTTTCTGTATAAAGATACGGCCCATTCTGTATCAAATTGATTTGACCTTTCACATGGTAAATGTTGCATATCAGATTTTCCATGAACAGCTGCAGAACGATGTCGTAAGAACTGATGAAAATCTTTTGAACAAACTAATACTAGATCATCATCATTTAATTTGCTTATTGCAATATGATTAGATGATTTAATATAAGTCAATGTTGCCACTTGTTTGTCATCAACTCGAAGGAGATAATTAAATTTCTTCAATAATGTTTCAGGAGTCATGTTTGTCTTTCTTGGCTTAATCACAATCTTCTTCACCAACGTCTTCTCATTTCTTGGAATAAGATCTACATAATAAGCTTCCTCTCGATATATTAACTGTTTATGACCACTTATGTGGTAATTAACGTTAAAATTATCATAGCTTGTTAAGGCGCTAGCGAGGTAGCCTAAATCATTTCTTAAACTTGGACTTAAACCAACAATCCAATCTTTCTCAACTACATGATGTACATAATTATAATCATCATTGTGCGGAGTAAATTGGACAATATGTTTACACGCTTTATTCAAGAAATCATATATAAACTTTTTACATGATAAGAGATCTTTCTTTGGCCACTGTGGAATGTATACTCGGCACCCCTTTTCACATTGATAAGCAGCTGTACGCCTCATATTAATAGTCATCACCTCATGATCAAAAGTATAGACACAGTTGCTATAAACAAGTTGAGTGACACCCACTTCCCAATTCCCATTTAGCTGTTGTGCATGATCAATGGGAGTAGAAAAGAGTGCGGCTCGATTGCTAGTAAATCTCTTTGTAGCCGCATTGCTAAGCAAAATATGATAAAACGACATTTTTATATTGCTAATCTGCAACTTTGCATAACATCATGAAGACTTGGATTTTGGACTCTCTACAATATATCAGAGTTGATCGTGATGGAAACGTACATTTCAAAAATTCTCATGGTCATACATCAAGAGGAATTACATTAACATGGCGACAATTTGTCAACCTCAATGATATCATGAGGGATTTGGAATATTTTGAAACATTAAGATTCATCTCCTTGGGTGATCAAGTTTGGCTTCAACATTACAGAAATGAAATTCAAATCTACCATTCTCATTCCGCAAACTGTTTCTCATTTCGCAAATACAATTGGGAGAAGTATAGAAGATACATACATCGCTCCATCATGACATTTATTCGTCGTGAGTTCATCGCCCTACTATGCAAATCTTAATCAGATATGATTACCACGCACCATGAGTTGGAAATTAGATTCCCTACAACGTATTGAAACGGATCATGATCGGAACGTCTATTTCAAAGATTCAACTGGAAATGTGAGAAGAGAGTTTGTTTTATCTTATCATCATTTTCAATCTCTACATCATATCATGAAGGACTTGAAATACTTCTATATGAAAAGACATTCACGTATTGGAAATCGCATCTGGCTGCGCGTCAACAATCGGCGAATTCAACTCTATCATTCCCAACTTCATACTAACTTCACATTTCATCAAGGTAGTTGGGAAAAGTATAAAAGGAAGGTACATCGCTCAATTTACTCATTCTTTCATCATGAAGCGCCATCGCTACACCATCGTCAACATTCTCCGTCGCTTCAGACTCTACACCAAAATCGATCTCACAACATTACGCCAACAGCTTCCAAACAGCAAGTATTACCCGGGCCGTCCTCAAATGTTAGTGGTGAAGATGAACAATTCACGGAATCTTCAACTCTTCCCAAATGGGACTGTACAGATTCTCGGCGCCCTTTCTCATTCATCGGCGCAGTCAATGCGCTTAGAGCTACAAAGACTACTACGTCGGATATGGAAGAGGGAGAGGTGTGTGATGTCGAATCTGACTGTGGACAATATGGTGATCTCTACTCAATTGAGTGACAGTCTATCATTTTTGAAGATTCGTACCAGCAGTTACAGTTTGTGTTATGAACCCGAACTTTTTCCTGCAGCTCTCATTAGTTGTTGGTTGCCTGTGCATGTGGCAATCTTTCATAATAGTAAAGTGATCATTACTGGACTAAAATCTCATGAACAAGCAAATATGATCCTAGACTATCTCATTGAGTATGTACGTACCCAGCGGATTGTAAAATAAAAAACAATTTTTCCAACATGATGTTTTTATTTCAAATCATGATAGAACTTACAAATCATTTTTTCATTAGAGGATGGATTACATGAAAAGTTTTGAATAACAGATGCAAATCGAGATACATGTAAACGTTTTAAGATGAAGTACAGTACAAAAGCACCACACGTTGATGAAAGTGGATGTAGTATGCGTTCATTTCGCTGATATTGACGCGTATGTTTTCTCAACCACTGCTGTGTTGGTATATTTGGAGGTTGAGCAAGAGAGTCAAATAGTTCACCACGTCGGTCTTCTCCAATAAAGATCGCTTTCCAATGCTCACCGCCTAAATTCTGTGAATGAGTGTTTAGCACAATAAAGATGGGATAGTGATTTACTGCAGGTGGTAAGGTATCGAGTGAATAGACATTATCGAAAGCTTTCAACGTCGCTTCGTCTGCATTACGCTGCACTTTAGTCTTAATATCGTCAGCAGTCAACCAACTCATTAACGATTATACTGAAGAATCACGTCACGATACTTTGTAATTTCAATATTTGAATCGAAGACTGCATAAATTAATACATTGATCGTCTCAGGTAGTGTTCTTTTGAACGTCAAATCCAAACGAATATTATGAGGCACGTTCGCTTGACGATAGGGTGCACTAATATCGCTGTCAGCAGTCAAATCAAATGCATAAATAGTATATCCACTCTTAAACTCTTTCATAGTCAGTCCGTTGGTATCATCCGTATTGTAAAAGCCAAAGACATCCATAAAATCAACATAACTGCGCATAAATTGATCCGAAGCAAAATCTGGTTTGTAGGGTGGACCAGGATGACTCACACCATTAACACGTAAAGCAATTTCACTTAACTGATTGTGTTTAAAATTGAAAGGATTCTTCTTTATATTACCATTAAATGCATCATTTTCAACCATTGCCACCATGAGGAGCTTCGGTGCTTCCGATGGAAAGAGGCCATCTTTCATGAAACTCTTTTGATCTTTCGGAATTGTAAAGGTGAGAAGCTTTGTATGCTGAACGGGGTAAATGGCATTTTGGCGGTTAAGACCTTCAGCATGCCCTCTAATGACACTTGGATTCGGTACTACTCGACGAATGTAAAGTGCAATATCTTCCACATGAATTCTAAAATTGTCAACTTTAGCAAATGCATTCAGCGCAAATTCAGGCTTATTCAATGTCAGCTTGAGTCGCATGCTGGTATTACAGAGTAAAAACTTTGACTGTCTAAAGAAGTCTAAAATTCAGCGGACCATATAGCTGACATACTCTACTATCTTTAATCATAGCAGATCGCTTTACAAAGCCACTGTTTGTTTCAACATCAAATTTTCCTGCTTCATCTCTGTACCATCCCATGGCTTCCATATGACTTTTTTGTGCTGCTGGATGAAACTGTGATACATGATTGAAATATGATTTATAGGGATAATCGCTTTGACCACCTTCCACCTGCTGCTCTCCAATCGTTAGAGAAACATCGCGAAGTAATGTAGTCAATGGTAAATTGTTCAGTCCAACTTTATGTGCATCGTCAATAGCAGTTCCATCTGCTTGCTGAATTCTAAACCTCAAATCAAGCATCGCATAACTCAAATCTATGTAGTCATCACTACACCAGGAATAACAAATTCAATGGGGCCAGCATTCTCAGCTGTTCGAGGATGATAATCTACAATACTTGAACTAAGAATATCTGTCTGTATGGCTTGTTGATCGAACAAACAAAAACCGGAAGTTTTACACTCCATGATTAGAAGTTATAGCAGCGTCGTCGTTTAGCGCCTGATGAATGATTAGAGCCTCTACGACGTTTGCGTGAATGCCTTTTGACTGAAGATCGCACCTTACCAGCTCCGCGATGTTTCCTCCTTCCTTTTTCATTCGTTTAGGTGATTTCTTTCCTTGAGTAACACCAGCAATGGTCTGCTTCAATGTTTTTAAACCGCGTTCCTTCCCACGATTCAACAAACTGCTCTTAAAACTTCTACCTCTGGAAAGATCACTAGCAACATCACCAGCAAAGCCAACGGCATTACTTAAAACATTTCGTTTTAAAGATCTACCGACATTGGATATGAGAGGTGCTACAACAGATTTCAGTGCACCAAGTATGCTACCTCCACGTTGGCGGCGAGCACCGATGTAAATTTGTCTTCCACCACTTACGTAGGAGGGTCGTGAATAAAATGAGGCAGTTGGATTCATAGCTCAAACCCTAAACATTGTTAGTTACAACTTTGCATGAATCACTGTCGATCACTTAGATGAAAGATGTCGGCACGACGCATCCAAGAGTTCATACTTGAAGGATAACCAGTCCATTTAACAAGACACCATTCTTCACCTTGCCGTTTTTTACATCGAATGATTTTCTCTACCAAATATGTTTCACTTTCAGTGACTACCTCAATCTCATCGCGGTAAAAGCTACCCTCAATTTCTTCATTATCGTAATCTTTCAACTTGTAGGTGGTCGGAGAGTCTTTTTGATTAATCCTTGATACTGTAAATACCTCCTCTGTCCAATTCGGGAGGTACCCTTTAGCAAAAACACTTTTCACTTTTGAGATACGAACTTTATCGCCAATTTTCACATCACTTTTCACATGAGTGCGTTTACGTTGGAATGATTCGCGCACTTTATCTACATTGTCAGCATTTACATCTACTGGTCTGAGTCCAATAGAACGATGGATAGAGTGATTGTAGGCATGGAGTGTATCTTGTAGAACCTTTGTCCAATTTTGTGTCAAGTTGGCAGTAAAATGTCGCCACAAGCGATTTTTTAATGTGCGATTAAAACGTTCAACGAGTGCAGCTTTATAAGCGCTCTTTACACTAAACAACTCAATGTCATGCCTCTCAAATAATCTTGTCACATGCTGATTTTCAAACTCTTTTCCTTGATCACTCTGAATTCTTTTTGGAATGCGACCTTCTCGAAAAATTGTTTGGAATGCTTTTGCTACTCCTTTCCCTTCTTTAGTTTTTAAAGGTTGAGCCCACGCATAACGCGAGAAAATATCAATGACGGTTAAAATAAAATTATTGCCCGAGTTATGTTTTGAAATGGAGGCAACATCGCACAAATCTGCTTGCCACTGTTCATCGATGTCATGAACAATATAATGGCGGGTGCGGTACTTCTTTTTCGCTTGTTTGTGGAGTGTATAGGTAGCCTGACCCTTTAACCATCGTTTCACTTGTGATTGTGGAAGACCACTCGCTTTTGATAATTTCTTGATAGATGCAAATCCTGCCGGATGTTTTACATCATAATAGATTGACTTCAAACGTTCAGTCGATGACGACTGACTCTTTTTCCTCCTTCTCATCTTTTTGTTTTCTTCCCTTTCTACATTTACAACAACTGCAGCATTTAGCTTTAGCGGTTTTGCGATCGTGTTCACATTGCTTAGGGGTTTCATTATGAGAGCTGGCGCAGCAAGTGCAAGTGACAACGACATTCACCTCTGGTGGCTCATTACATGGCAAGCAACACATCTGCTTCATATTAATAATCTGAGAACATGTATTTCCTGGGAGGAGCTGTTTTACGTTTTCCTTTTACCAGTTTTAGTGGCGATGTAGATCTACGTCGAGTTCTTCCTCTTGTTTGCTTAGTGAGTGTGGGAGGGGATGTAGCAGGTGACGCCTTAAACCAATTTGTTGGCATTTTCATCGTCTGAAGCATTGGAGTAGTAGCCACTGTTGAATCAAGTTCTTTCAATGTCTCATTATTCAAAGCAAATTTTGGCACATTATGCTTTTTCAATAGTTTAAGAAAGTATGACCAACCGGGTGGAACATAGCCCTGACGGCGCTTTCTACGTGTCGCATACTGAATCAAGTCTTCATAACGTGAAGCATCAATCACTTTATTTTCATCTGTAATGATTTCTCCTCTATCATTTACATTGAGATGGGGCTCAATACTATTGAAAAGAGATATGGCATGTGCGCGAGATGCTAAAGGTGTAGCAGTCGATACAGAGTCACGCATCTTATTCTTCAAGTTTTTCAATTGCTCAACAGTTTCCGATTGTAATAATACAGCACGATGTGGATCTTTGATGTGAACATTTTGCTGATAATCTATTTCTTTCCTATACATTTGATTTGCAAGAGGTTGCTTTACTTGCTGCATGGCAGTCAATTGTACATATTCATCCTGAGGAATAACAATCATGCGAGAATAAGAACTCATAGTTTGTAGATAATCATGGGAGTTTTCAAAATATCACTTCGAAATCTAAATTCTTCCGGACACTCTTGCGTAAAGTCAATGAATAAGTAACCGTATGGTTTTTCAGTAGCTGCTTGAAAAATTTCAATTAAGGCTTTTGATCCTCTGGGTGCAACTTGTCGCGCTAAAATTTCAAATTGACTTTTATCTCGCGGATTCTTGAAAATAGCATAATAGTGTGTATTCAGGTTTCGTGTACGAGCTTCTTTTCCATCAGGAAACAAATTTTGTGTAATATAGATGATAAAGCACCTTTTATGGTGTGCTGCGCGAGTAAACATATCTGTAACATCTTTTGAATTCTTACTTTCTTTTAATAAATCATCCAATACAACAACATCATTAGACTGAAGTTTATCCACTGGAATAATTCCTTCATGTCGAATAAAGTTGCGACTTTGCAATTCCTGAAACAGCGACGGTTGATAAATACCATAACACCAAATCACTCGATTGATAGGTTCCTTAAACAACTCCCTTCTTTTATCCAATAAATTCAGTGTGAAAACAGTTTTACCTGCATGAGATGGACCTGATACAGTCAGAACTTTATCACATTGAAGTCTGAAATCCATTTTATTACTTTGAGACTCAACATTTGCATAATTAACGCTTAGAGCCAAAGATATTTCCCAATAGGTTGCCCACGGCAGGAGCTATCATTGGAAGTATTGCTGAAAGGAAACCGCCCTTTTGTGTTAGAGTTTTCCTCTTTCTTTGAAGGGCGACTTTAGGATTGGAGATGAAACGCAATTTTGTAGCATATCGCTTAAGTAACTTTCGTTGTTTTGGCGCTAATTTCTTCGTCCTCAACTTCCTCACATGAGAAATAATTTCACAAATGAATTTATCGTCAGCATGTCGTATAGCATTGTATCGCTGATTTGCTTTCATTCGTCGGAGAGCTTGAATGGCTGAAGAAAACTTTTGACTTTTACGTTTCGTCATTTTACGTTTCGCCATTTTCCGTGTTAGTCTTTGCTAAAACCTATCTTTACCACATTTGCATAGGTACTAACTATTGCGACATAAGTGACACTCGAAATGAGCAATATCACAGTGGTAACATTGGCAAAGTTGAATGCAATTACGTATGAAACAGCGTTGACAAAAAGCATGCTTACATCTCTTGAAGATGCGCTTTTCATTTCCATCCTTTCGCTTACATACATCACAACACATAGTTTCACCGTTACTGATGTCTATAGCAAGTCTTTTTGAAGATATGAATTTGCTAGCCTTTTCTAAATAATAGACGCATGTACAGAAGGAATATACTTCGAGGTGAGCAGACATAGCTCGAAAACCAGTTGTGCTACAATCAAGTACCACTGCATTTTCAATTTTTCTTTATGGAAAGTTGAATGTGAATATCTGAAATCGCTTCAATCACTAGACTGCTACCATGATGGTTAAATGCGTTAAGACGTTCAGCAATTTTTATCATATGTCTTTTAAAAAATTCTTCGGGGTGATCTACCACTTCCATTGAATAAGAAGCAAAATGGAAAGAGCGACTTTCCACCTCTTCCTTTCCAAAATGACTAAACTTAATTTTCGCAACTAATCGCGCCATGATAATGCTATCAGAGAATGTATTCATTAACTCTAGAAATAGAGTGCTAGCATCATCGACCACTGCTTCGATGTCGGTCTCATCTTTATGAAATTTTATCACATAATCTTGAACAGCTCCTTTTAAACTTTGCCTATGAAAACGTAATGTTCCGCAGTCGTTTGAGAAAGACATGATCGCCCTTTATCTAACCCATCCATTGCATGAAAACAACAACTCTTCTCATAGTAACATTTATTGAATAATGGTAACAAGCATGCATTATAAATCAATGGTTTGAAAGAGATAAAATAGATACAGCTGGTAACTATCATACAGCGAGCAATGATAACCATACAGGACTTTGGCAGTGTTGAGGTAAGGAGGAAAGAAGCATTGGTTATGAACGTAGCTACTACAACGAACAGACAAAATAGGAACACACAAATCCTTAAAACGTTTCGTGACTTCATGATAATGTTGATTCACTCTACTATCCCAAGGTGGGAGCAAAATATCATCAATGATTAGATTGGGAAATACTTTCCTCTCCTTACCAGGATTATTACAAAAGATGCGTATAACATTGAAAGCAGCTAACCATCGTTTAAAGTCAATAAGAAGAGCACTCTCACAAGAAAAGCCATAGTCTTGCAAATATTTCAGATTAAGTCCATGAATGTGTTTTCTCGCCCATTGATCAACATTGGGATCGCAGTTGGCATGTTGATGATAGACACTGACAATCTGATATGTCCAATTGTTCATAGCAATAGCACTGAGCTCCTGTACAGGTTCACCCTCACAATCCATAAAAATGATGATAGAAGCCTAAAACGGAAATTTACACATCTAAGGAAACGTTCTATAACATATTACAAAATGAAGAATTACATCGATGCTTTTCACGACAAAATACACAAATGATATGATGGCAACGAAGAAGTAAAATGTATCTAATAAGACCACGTCTACGACACTCAAAGCACATAAGCGAATTGTCATAGGGAAGAGTTAGGAAAGGACTAGCAATTCTCCTTCTTTGATTTGCGTTTTGATGTAGCATTCTTCTCCGACTTGCGCTTCGCACCACTGCTGTTAAGGATTTGATCAATTATGTCGTCCACGTTGGGTGGTTTCGGAATATATAGGATGGATTCCATATGCATGGAGAGAGAGGCTATTTTATTATCCTTGTGTCGACCATAATATAGCCCATTCACTTTGAAAAGGATATCCCAAGTACCTTCTCCGAGCTCATCACATCTGATGGGTATTGAATGATCTCCATCCTTCTTATAGTAAGTACACCAATGTGATACCGGTAGGCAAATGTGATTACCATCCCAAATCTTTCTATAGGGAGTATCCTTGTCATCTCTAGCCTTCCACTCTTGAGCAAGAGGAGTAGGAATGTCCATATTTAATGTCACGTACTCCTCAATAGTATCAAGTTGGTGGCGAATGTACGGACTCACGGGGATCAGTATGTAGTCCCCATACTGATTGTGCATTATCTTGACATCCGTGGAAGGGAGCATTCCCGTTTGGAGTACTACGCTATGATCATCATAACGCAAGGCTTGTTTAAATTTACGCTGTAGCGGTGTAGGATTATGTACCTTGGTTGTTTCTTCCACTGGCCTCAGTTGTAGATGATCTGACCGTAGCGAACCTTGTAACGTTTGACCGCCATTTTGTCCTACTAGTGCAGTAGATGGAGTAGATGCCTGAAAATGAAAAAAGATTGTATTAAGTTTACGTTCAAGGGAGGAGAGGGAGGGAAGTAGCGACTTACCATTTTAGTTGGATAATAGAACAGGGGACTAGGGAGAGAGAAAATGTGCGTCCGTCACTCGTGTGATTCAACGATGGAATGATTCTCGCTGTGGAAGGCTCGCTATTTATAAAGAAATGCTTGATTCTCATTGGATGATGATCCTCATTGGACAATAACATCAAGTTGATTCCAAATCTGGCATCCGTTTACCAATCCGATAGTTCGTTTTGAAGCTACAGCCCAAAACGTCCCAAATTCTAACTCTGTCGTTTTTCGCCAATGTCCCAAAATCTTAAATGGCGTCTCACATCTAAACGAAGGCAGATACGAACAAGCCGATTCTTTCACTGAATTTGTCTCACTCTTAGCTTTCAAACGAGCTATCGCACGACAAAATCCGTCCACTGGAAGCCAAAATCGAAGCAAGCTGTCCAGGGGGGGGACGTCAGCCGAAAATTTTTTCTCTCCGATTTCGCTGGAAACATCCTTCCTAACCCAAAATTTCACGTAGATTCCGAATCTGGCCTCCGTTTTCTCATCCGATGCTTCGTTTGGACGCTACACACCAAAAACGTCACACACTATAGCCTCAAGACTAATCCTGGCGGTCGCCCACGTCAACCTAGACGGTCGCCCACGTCAACCAGGCGGTCGGACCAACTCACCCGAGTCTCACACTCTGTCGTTGCAGAGGGGGGGGGGACGTCAGCGAACATGTTGTGAACGTGGACCCACCTGGCCGGCACACCACGACAGACCACAACCTCTGTCGTTCCAGAGGGGGGGGGACGTCAGCGAACATGTTGTGAACGTGGACCCACCTGGCCGGCACACCACGACAGACCACAACCTCTGCCGTTCCAGAGGGGGGGGGGCTCAGACACGAAGCACCACGGCGGCCGACCACGACACTCTGCCGAGCCAGAGGGGGGGGACGCAGCGATGGCGGCCATCTTGCGCGGTCCAGAAGTGGAGTTTTGCTTACTACTCCTGCCTTTCATATTGCCTTGTGATAGTCTCATGTACAATTTTTGCTATATCATCTTTAAATGAAGAGAGCAACTGCTATATCCATCAATTCTTGCTCCATCTTTGTAAAGCGTTTGCATAAACACTGATTGATTTTCATAAATTGCAAGAATATGCTATATTGTGCGAATTCATTATTTCTCTTCCAATACTGGCAGCAATAGAAGAACAATCTTTTCGGAGATGGAATCCATTTCTACACATGTTGAAAACATTATATGCACCCTCAATAGATTGACAAATTGTAGATAACGTGCAATGGCAGTGTCGCTGCATGGACATGACTTATTGATGATAAGATCTAATCAACTTGCAGAATAAAGTTTTGAGAATATCACAAAAAATATGCGGATATTGAGTAAGTTGACACCACCAAGATAACCACGAGATTACGACGAGTCAAAAGATATTAATTATTACCAGAAAATTCACCATAAAAACTTGCACATGAAAAAATATTTAATTTTCACGCCCTTACAGAAAAGTGTCATGTAATTGTATAAAAAATTGCTCATGTAAATTATTTGAGAATTTGAAACGTTTTCGCTAATAGTATACAGGAGCATTTGCTCATTTATTACTGGAGATCGCCAGTATTACAGGAACATTTGCTCATTTATTGTTGGAGATCGTCAATAATACTGGAGCATTTGCTCATTTGTTTTTGGAGATCACAAATATTACAGAAGCATTATTGAGAATCGTAGGACATTAATGATTGATTAGAATTTTATCATAGAAAAGTTTCAAATGAAATTGCTAATTTTATAGGAGCATTGCTTTTCCGCACAATTTTATAAATCAGTGCACTTCAATCCATCATCTTAAGCATCAATTTGAAATTACACTATTATTTGAAAAACAAACTGTTGCTTCAATCACTTATATTGATTTTCTTGTTCTCTTAGAGTCACGAAATTTGTGGCTTATTTTTTGAATAACTTCTGCTTGCATCTTTTGGGCGACGCGTTTCACTTCAGCTGAAAAATAAAAAGAAGGATATTGAGATTAATAGAACACAGACAAATTTGCAAAAACAGGGTCTATCAAATATCGTAGATGTTAAAGTGATAATTTTTCAAAGCAAAGTTATTAAATAACAATGCTGAATAGACATTAAATTAGCGATGCAAATTACAACAGTTGGCGACATACATTCTTTTGTTATTGGAATTCTGAATGCTCGCCAAAAATCCAATACCTGACGTCATGACTTATTATCTTCCTCATGTCATTCGGTGCACACCGCTTTTTTGTGGCTTCTAAGCAGGGATGCGGAGTCCTTTGCTAAGTCATATTTTCCCCCGTTTGTTCCTTAACCGCTCAAATGAGCTGTCGTCCCCGTTCCGTTCGTTCATGGCACCTCCCGTTCAATCGTTCTTTTAAGTAAAAATCATAGAGTAAGTATAATTAGGTAGAGTGGCAACTCCGCATATATTAAATCCCCAATGTGTATACACTTTCGATTTTATTAAATGAACTCGTGGGGTATACAGTCGGAATTGTTTCCAAATGCACATTTATGCAATTTGGAAGAAATTACTACGGAATTGACTGATCATGATAGCAGAAGGAAATGATGGTATTTCACAGTTCGTCCGTGTCATGACACCCTTGGATAGCTGTTTGTTCAATTAGCAATTCGATGGCCTGCTAATTGCCTTAATGCTTAACCTCAAGAGATCTTCTAAAGCGTGATCATATCACAGGCAACCTGCTGGTAGAGCAAAATAAAAGAATCAATTACAATGATTTCAATCAACTTTGAAAGATATAAATGGGATCACATCTTTATTCAGATTGAATAAATGAAACACGAATTTGATGAGTCACAAAACCATGCCGCTGAAAATTGAACATGACATCTCAGCTAAGAATTACTTGAGATCTCAACTTTTTCCTTGTAGACTTGCAGACGAGACTTGCACGATGTGGCTCATAAAATTTCCCAGATCATCAGCTTAATTTCCACTTAATTAAGATATTTGTTAAATAGCGAATATTCATAACTTTTGATATCCAACTTGTTTCATACTACTTACAAAGGAACGTCATGTCGGTAGTACATAAATTTGAAAAAATCTATAGCTTTTTCAACACTGCTCAAATAATTTTTGGACCGCATGAACGTAATCTCCGCAAAAAACTGAATCTTTTCATATAAAACTATTCACTGAATACAGATACATTTTTGAGTCGACAATCCACACTTACTCTATGAGGCAAGTGTTGATAACGTTTATAAAAATCAATTCCAAAATCATATGTTTTACCTTGAACTGTGTCCCAGTCCACCTTGAATATCATGTCTCACTTCTCCCCAAATGAATTCTTGACTTATCACTTCGCTAAATCTGTTGTCTTATCAAAATTCCAAATATTCGCGCGTCAGTAGTTTAACGAAGGACTCAATTGTAATTTTTGACATTTTTGTGATTTGACTGTCAAATGTCACTTCACTATTTCAAGTTTTCGTAAGTCTTGAAAAATTTCTGTAAGAGTGATAAAACTAAAAATAGTTTTCTGCAAAGAGGGACAAACAATTATTTACCAGCGATGCGATGGAGGGCCGCAACGTGCTTTATAAAAAGTTGCAACAGTTGATTGGATTCAAAGTTCGTGTCCAGTTAAACAAAATCAATACGAGCGATTGTCCCACTGCTCCTTATGTCCCACCTCTACAGCTTCCTACTGGGTGTCGACCTGATCTCGACTCATCTTCATTTAATGAAATCGAAACTGTATATACATTGGGGATTCAACAGATGCTGAGTTAGTGGCACTAACTTAGTATTCTACATAATGTACTTATTCTATGTTGTATTCCTCTGTCTGATATGATGAAAGGAGATCCTCTTTCCTGCAGGCTCTACTGTACTTCCTCTACCTCGGTGGTCATACATGGTGCATATCACTGTCCATTGACTTAATCTTTTGTTGTACCTGCCATATGAAACTTGTTGTATAGCTACACTTTGGCTACACCCATAGAGTAGGTATATATCCTATACCGTGTATATCCCTACTCTATGGCTACACCCAGAGTAGATACATTAGGTAGAGTGGTAACTCCGCATTTATTAAATCCCCAATGAGTATACACTTTCGATTTTATTAAATGAACTCAAGGGAGAAACAATCGGAATTGTTTCCAAATGTGAGATATGCAAATTTTTGCAGTTTTGAAGAAATTACAACGGCATTGAATGATCATGATAGTAATGCTGAAGGAATGATGGTATTTCACAGATTCTCATGACAGGCTTGGAGAGGAGATGTTTGATAAATTAGCATTTCGATGGGTTCCTATTACTTTCATGCTCAACTTCAAGAGTGCTTTCTCAAGCGTGATCATATCACATGCAACCTGCAACTGGCAGAGCAAAATCACATTGTGATACCTGAGAAAGCGACGACTGCGTGTTTATGTAGGTTTTATTCAGCTTGATGAAGAACACGTTATGAAACACAAATTCGAAAATGTTCATATCTTTATAACAGTAGATTAAAACAATTATAACATAACAAAACATAACATTTTTCCCCCCCTTGAGGAGAACTCGAGCATCCGCAACGATCCACATGTCCGCACAAGAGAATTGCTAGAAGAGTTATAGTTATCATCATGGATTAGAAGAATTCACACTAATTCATACAAAGATATTTATCATCACGAGTCCACACAAGAGAATAGCTAGAAGAGTTATAGTTATCATCATGGATTAGAAGAATTCACACTAATTCATACGAAGATATTTATCATCACGATTTGGAAGAGTTGACACAAGCGGTTAGCTATCACTCATCACGGGTTCGAAGAATTCACGCGAGTAGTCACAGCAGTAATCGATCAACAGGTTTCCGTTGCCGCGTTGACCTTCTCACTGTGATCGCTTCGTCTTGACTGTTGTCAGCTGTCGAAGTACTGCGATCTTCTTTCTCCTCGTCCGTAGTAGTCATTGGATGAATAGCGACTGGGTCAGGTGGCATGGGTTCGGGGTGGTTGCTAATTGCTTCAATTGGTGGAAAGACTTGAGTGTCTGATTTGGGGAGCGGAGCGAGGTCCCGAGTTGACACGGAGTCGATTTTACCGTCAGGTCGTTTCACGTAGGCATAGTGTTGGTTTGCTTCTATTAGTTCAACCTGCTCCACGAGTGGTTCGGACTTGGAGTTGCGTACATGGCGTTTCATGAGAACAGTTCCGGGGGACGTTAGCCAGTCGGGGAGGGTGGAGCCATTGGTCGATCGACGAGAGTATGAGAACAATCGCTCGTGGGGTGTTGAATTAGTTGACGTGCAGAGAAGTGAACGTATGGAATGTAGGGCCTCAGGCAAAGCTTGCTCCCAGAGTCCTTTGCTCATACGTTTTCCTTCCATTACGAGGGTTATTGTCCGCCATATGATGCCGTTGTATCGTTCGCATTGCGAGTTTCCGGTGGGATGATAAGGGGTTGTCTTGCTGGTCGCCACTCCAAGATTGGTGAGAAAGTTTTTCACGTCAGATGACATAAATGCTGCTCCTCTGTCGGAGTGCACGTACCCAGGCATCCCGAATATGGAGAACAGGTGAGAAAGGCATTTAATCACTGATGCGGCACTGACATCTCGACACGGGTATGCAAAAGGAAAGCGAGAAAATTCGTCTATAATTGTTAAAATGTACTGATTGCCACTTTGACTGGCCGGAATCGGCCCTTTAAAGTCGATGTACAGTCTCTCAAAAGCCGAGGTTGCTTTTACCAGCTTCGTGTTCGGGGGTTTGTAAAATTGAGGCTTGCAGCGAGCGCAGATCTCACAGTCCGAGGTTACGCGACGCACATCGTCCACAGAATACGGGAGGTTCTTACTTCTGACGAAGTGCAGCATTCGGACTACGCCTGGGTGTGCAAGGTCGTGGTGGAGCTGCTCGAGTTTTCTGGAAGTCGATAGGCCTACTGAGGCGCAGTGAGCGCGGGTGAGGGCGTCGGCTGGGATGTTCTCTTTTCCAGGTCTGTATTTGATTGTGTAAGATAGCGGTGATAACTCTATTCTCCATCTCTGTATCTTTTCGTTCTTGATTTTCGCAGCGGCGCGATTGTTGAACATGAAGGCCACACTTCTTTGATCAGTGTATAAGACGAAATGATTAGTCAGAAAGTGCCTCCATTTCCTTATTGACTCGACTATTGCGTATGCTTCTTTTTCTACTATGTGATGTCTCCTTTCTGCATCGTTTAAGGATCGAGAGAAGAACGCTACTGGTCTACCTTCCTGAGTTAATGTGGCTGCGATAGTTTCGTCTGAGGCGTCTGTTTCGATTGTGAACGGGATGTCTTCTCTGATAACTTCAACGGTGATTTGAGATAGCAGTTCCTTCATGTCGTTGATTGCGTCGCGACACTCTTGGGATAATGGGAAATTCTTTGATTCTATCAAAGGTCGAATTTTCTTCGAGTAACCCGGGATCCACTTCGCGTAGTAAGCGAGTAGGACAATAAGTCGTTGTAGGGACTTCTTTTCGTGCGGTATTGGGAGTTCCTGTAGTGGGCGTAGCCTTTCGGGGTCTGGTCGGAGGGTGCCTTCAGAGACTGAGTATCCAAGAATACTAACTTCTTGTAAGCCGTACCTGCATTTCTCGCGATTTATGGTTAGCCCCACTGCGTTCGAGGCTTTCCAGAAGCGTTCCAGGTTCAAGTCGTGCTCCTCCTTATCGGCTCCGCAGACCGTCACGTCGTCAAGGTAAGCATAGGTCTCCTTTAGGTCCCAGCGTTTGATAATATCATTCATCACCCGTTGAAAGGCGGCGGCTCCATTCGTGACTCCCATGGGGATTCTTGTGAATTGGTAGAGCTGTCCTCCAGCCTGGAAAGCGGTGAACGGCCTTTCACATGGTTCTATTTCCACTTGATAGTAAGCACTCGAGAGATCGATTACACTGAAGAACTTATTCTTTCCGATTTTGTTCACGAGATCATGAATGTTGGGAAGAGGGAAGGCGTCCACATGTGTAAATCTGTTAATAGTTTGCGAGAAGTCGATGACCATTCGTTTCTTCTTGTTTTGATTGTGAGTTACGACTACCTGGGCGCGCCAGGGCGAACGACTGGGTTCGATAACATTATCTTTCAGAAGGCGTTGAATTTCTTTCTCTATGAACTGTTCGTCACTAGCGCTGAAGCGACGGGGTTTCGTGATTATAGGGTGGCAATCTGGAGTTAGGTTGCTGAAGAGCTTTGGAGTCTCAACTTTCATTCGAGTGAGTGCGCAGAATTCGAGATTAGGTTCGTCACCGATCTTAAGGCTGGGCTCCGTGCCCCCCAAGAGCGAAAGTGACAGCTTCGTGTCGCTGAAAGAAGGGAAGACCGAGGATGATGTCGTTGCACAGTTCAGGCAGAATGGAAAGTTCGACGTTTTTGTATTCTCTTCCGAGTAACCTCACATTCGCAGAGCAGAATCCTTTCACATTTGTTGTGAGATTTGTGGATGCCATGGACACACAACTTGACCTCGGATTAACAGCAAGATTAAGTCTATCAACGAGGTTTTCACAAATGTAATTACTGTCGATGCTTCCTGAGTCGATTAATGCTTTGATAGATTGGCCGTTGATACTTGCGTTAACCGTGACAGGGGAGCGGCATGCCGCTGATACGAATGAGGCGGCAAGAGTAGTCGTTGGCGACGACTGAATGGCTGCTGATATTTGTGGCGATTTCTGTTTTGAGCGGCATACCTTTTGCCAGTGGCCTTTCTTGTCACACTTGTTGCAGGTAGAGTCGCGGGCCGGGCATTCTTGTCGTGGATGCCGTCTCATGCCGCAAAAGTAACAGGAGTCTTTTGTCCTTTGATTTAGACGTGTAGTGGCTAGAGTTTCATTCAGGTTGGCGATGCTGGGTGCGCTTTCATGAAGGCCTACCAGTGATTGCGTCTGGTGACTGTTGGCTTCACTGCTTAGTTGCCTGGTTTGCGTGTCGGAGTTGAGGATTGACGCGACGGTGTTGAAATTACTTGCATAAGATTCAGCGTTGATTTGCGCTTGCTCGAGGGATTTAGCTTGTAGAATAGCGTCGTCCAATGATAGCTTCTTATTTTCAAGAAGTCGAGTACGAATAGCAGGAGACCGAAGTCCTCTGATAAAAGAGTCTCTGATGAATAAACGGCGATTTTCTTCGGCGGTAACGTTCTGGAAATTACAGTCACTAGCCAAATTGTTGAGAGCAAGGATGAACTCATCCAAATTTTCTTCTAATTTTTGTACCCTCGAAGAGAGTAAATGACGCGCATATACTTCGTTAGGCGTCTTCAGGTAAGCCGAGTTGAGCTTTCCTATAGCATCCGCGTAGCTCGTGCAGTCCTGAATGATATCGACCACGTTAGTACCTATGTGCAGGAATAACACCTCCAGTTCGTCTGGTTTGTGAGCCGCGATTGTTGAGAGGAAGTAGGTGAAGTTCCTACTCCAGAGTTTCCAATGCTTGCCGCTAGAGGGCGTGTTTGGAGGAATGTCAAACTTTTCGGGACGTGTTATTCTATCCATGGTCGGATAAGTCTAAGAATGACTTAATCAGATATTCATCAAGCTGAATAAATTGTGATACCTGAGAAAGCGACGACTGCGTGTTTATGTAGGTTTTATTCAGCTTGATGAAGAACACGTTATGAAACACAAATTCGAAAATGTTCATATCTTTATAACAGTAGATTAAAACAATTATAACATAACAAAACATAACACACATTATCAAAGACAATGACTTCATTGAACTTTGAAAGATGTAAATGGGTCCACATCACTATTCAGATTCAAGAAATGAAACATGAATTTAGTGAATCATAAAATCATGCCGCTGAAAATTGAATCAAAAACTTCAAATTTCAGCCGAGAAAGCACGAATAACATCGCGACCATGGTAGGGATATATAGGTAGAGTGTTGACTCAGAAAAGTATCTGTATACAGTGAAAATTTTTATATCAAAAGAGAGGAGATTACGTTCCCGTGGTCCAAAAAATTATTTCAGCACTTTTGAAAAAAGTCAAAATTTGTCAATTCATATATACTACCTAGATGACTCTCCTATATAAGTAGCATCAAACAAGATGGATATCGAAGGAATGAATATTTGCTAATATCTAATAAGCATCCTAACTAATCGGAAATGAAGCTGATCATCAAGGGAATTTCATGAACCGCATTATATTGGAAGTCTTCATGAAAAGGTCGCGATATTATTCGTGCTTTCTTGGCTGAAATTTCATATTTTTAATTCAATTTTCACCGGCATGATTTTATGATTCACTAAATTCATGTTTCATTTCTTGAATCTGAATAGTGATGTGGACCCATTTATATCTTTCAAAGTTAATTGAAATCATTGTCTTTGATAATGTGATTTTGCTGTGCCAGTGGCAGGTTGCCTGTGATATGATCACGCTTGAGAAAGCACTCTTGAAGTTGAGCATGAAAGTAATAGGAACCCATCGAATTGCTACTTTAACAAACATCTCTTCTCCAAGCCTATCATGAGAATCTGTGAAATGCCATCATTCCTTCAGCATTACAATCATGATCTCAATATCTCAATTCCGTTGCAATTTCTGCAAAAAATTTGCATATCTCACATTTGGAAACAATTCCGATTGTATCTCCCTTGAGTTCATTTAAATAAATCTAAAATAACATTAGGGATTTAATAAATGCGGAGTTACCACTCTGCCTAATATATGATCACGACTTTTTTATGAAGACTTCCATTATAAAGCGGTTCATGAAATTCCCTTCATATCAGCTTAATTTCCGCTTAATCATGATGCTTATTAGCAAATATTCATTACTTTTGACATCCAACTGGTTCCATACTACTTATATAGGAGAGTCATCTCGGTAGTATTTAAATTGGCAAATTTTGACTTTTTTCAAAAGTGCTCAAATAATTTTTTGGACCACGGGAACGTTATCTCCGTAAAAAAACTGAATCTTTTCATATTAAAATTTTCACTGTATGCAGATACTTTTCTGAGTCGACACTCTACCTATATATCCCTACTCTATGCTTGCTAGCCTCGATCACACCTATGCACCAAAGGCCACATCGCAGAGACAAAAATGAAATGCTAGTTTGTTTGAGAACATTACGTCTTACCCGAAAAAATCGAAAGTGCACTCATATTTCTTGAAGAAGGACGGGGGATTTTCCTGCCTTGTGGAGACTATATGGAGAAAAACCATTAGTCCGGTCTGTTAAGTCACAATTTCACGCTTACATTTACCAGATCGGAAATATCTGTGAATTTTTGCATGATGAAAGATAATCGAATCAAGACACGACACAGTCAAAAAAATTCGAAGGATCCAGGAAACGGAAGATGCCAAAGTTAAACAACTAGAATCCTGTAAATAATTAGGTAATTAAAAGTCATGAATGAATGAATAGAAATAAATACTGACAACATAGAGTAACCTACTCTAGTATAGAGCAGGTACTAAAATACGTATAAAGGCAAGTCTACTCAACTGAAGACGGTAAGGGAAATAAATTAATACTTATAAACGATCTAATTTTTATCAAATAAGAACTGTAACAAGAGTTCGTCATGGACCTGACGAGAAGCTAACTAAAAATAACAAAAGGTGAAAATTAGAAATCTAAAAAACCAAAATTAAGTTTGCTATGTATGGAGTCATCAGGGAGGAACCATGTGGCTGCATGAATCAAGGTTTCGGCCCCCAAACCTCCAACCTATACCACATGGCGGGGCCAGGCCAACCATATCGAATGTACGATATGGAAGGTCTCTCCAAGCCTGAGGAAACATAGCAGAACCTAACCGAAAATAATTTTTTTTTTAAATTTATTAGGACAAAAAGAAGCACTTGAAACTAGAAGAGGTCTTCTTAGCCCAACATGCCAATGATGGATGGCATCTGGCGCCGGGGCGAAAAACAACCAAACTTAAAAATGAGGAACCTATTCTTGAAGAAGGACTTAATGCAAGAATTAACCAGCAAATTATTCTTATAACCCCGTCCTTGCAATTTTAAAAGTTTTTAGTTGTGGGGTCCAAATTAAATCAAATAGATGGAAGCAGCCGAGTCGCATGCATTCAACTTAAAGCGACATTTAATCAACTTTCATCGAAAATGATTGATAATTGATACATCAATGGTCACTTAAAATAGGTTTAGGTTAGCCTATAATGATATGTGATGTAGGTTACCTGCTTTTTTTAAAAAAACTAGGTTATATACATAGAAATCAGATACTATACTATATAAAAGCTAATACAGTAAAACAATCTGATTTTTATGGTTATATATATTGGCCACCCGGAGTCGGAGTCATAGTCCTATCAAAAGCCGGAGTCCTATCAAACCCGGGAGTCGGAGTCGCAGTCCTATCAAAATGATAGTCCTCCGCATCCCTGATTTAAGTGCTTCATTCTCAAGTTTTGTACATTTTGCATTGAGTATCATCAGCTAATGCGTTTGTTTAAATGTGATACAAAATTAAAATGCTTGAGCACCAGCTGTAGTAGTCTGTCTTGAAAGCAACGTAGCGGACTTTGGAAACACGTCTGAGAAAATCTTTGAAACAAGTCTGAGAAACAATGCCAATTTGGTGCCAAATACCCTAAAACCTATTTTACACCAAAAAAGCACGGAACAACTAAAATTAAAACAATAATTCAAAATTATTAAAACAATTTTGATAATTTGAGTTTATTTTTTTTGTTTAAACGTATCAACTCATTTCGCCGCTGTGTCTAAATTGACGAAAAATGAGGTTTCCTTGCTAAAACACGTGCAAACTTCCACGTGTCTCTCGTCATTTCCGTCATTTATTTCATGACATTGCATGTGCAAAAGGAGTGTTTCTATGCATATTTTACCAAATTAAACACTGCTACCCATTTCCACCCCTCACAAGTTCACATCGCATGGCTACAACCAGCCAACTCACATAGTCAGGAAAATGTGTCTCATCTACGTAAATCTTTTTCTCAAACCCAACCATCATCTATCAACTATGAAAGGGGTAGAGCGTCAAATTCAGACCAAGTAAATGACAAATCAACTATCATCCATCAGGTTTCGGCAGAAGGTCAAAAACATTTCTTTGACATCATTTTGCCCAATCCATGCATAAATTAGTGTTTCTTGACCAATTGAACCGGGAAAAATTTTTTCCATCCACCTCATCCCTCCACACTAACCCTGGTCACCATCATCTATCAGTTGGAGCTGAGTGGAGGGTCGGAAACACTTCTGTTAGACACCATATTTACCCAAAATAGTAGTATATTCAAGAATTCTATGTATAAATTAGTGTTTCTTGACCAATTGAACCGGGAAAAATTTTTTCCACCCACCTCATCCCTCCACACTAACCCTGGTCACCATCATCTATCAGTTGGAGCTGGGTGGAGGGTCGGAAACACTACTCTTAGACACCATATTTACCCAAAATAGTAGTATATTCAAGAATTCTATGTATAAATTAGTGTTTCTTGACCAATTGAACCGGGAAAAATTTTTTCCACCCACCTCATCCCTCCACACTAACCCTAGTCACCATCATCTATCAGTTGGAGCTGGGTGGAGGGTCGGAAACACTACTCTTAGACACCATATTTACCCAAAATAGTAGTATATTCAAGAATTCTATGTATAAATTAGTGTTTCTTGACCAATTGAACCGGGAAAATTTTTTTCCACCCACCTCATCCCTCCACACTAACCCTGGTCACCATCATCCATCAGTTGGAGCTGGGTGGAGGGTCGCAAACACTTCTCTTAGACACCATATTTACCCAAAATAGTAGTATATTCAAGAATTCTATGTATAAATTAGTGTTTCTTGACCAATTGAACCGGGAAAAATTTTTTCCACCCACCTCATCCCTCCACACTAACCCTGGTCACCATCATCTATCAGTTGGAGCTGGGTGGAGGGTCGGAAACACTTCTCTTAGACACCATATTTACCCAAAATAGTAGTATATTCAAGAATTCTATGTATAAATTAGTGTTTCTTGACCAATTGAACCGGGAAAAATTTTTTCCATCCACCTCATCCCTCCACACTAACCCTGGTCACCATCATCTATCAGTTGGAGCTGAGTGGAGGGTCGGAAACACTTCTCTTAGACACCATATTTACCCAAAATAGTAGTATATTCAAGAATTCTATGTATAAATTAGTGTTTCTTGACCAATTGAACCGGGAAAAATTTTTTCCACCCACCTCATCCCTCCACACTAACCCTGGTCACCATCATCTATCAGTTGGAGCTGGGTGGAGGGTCGGAAACACTTCTCTTAGACACCATATTTACCCAAAATAGTAGTATATTCAAGAATTCTATGTATAAATTAGTGTTTCTTGACCAATTGAACCGGGAAAAATTTTTTCCACCCACCCCTCCACACTAACCCTGGTCACCATCATCTATCAGTTGGAGCTGGGTGGAGGGTCGGAAACACTTCTCTTAGACACCATATTTACCCAAAATAGTAGTATATTCAAGAATTCTATGTATAAATTTGTGTTTCTTGACCAATTGAACCGGAATAATTTTTTCCACCCACCTCAGCCCTCCACAATTAACCTGGTCACCATCATCTATCAGTTGGAGCTGGGTGGAGGGTCGGAAACACTTCTCTTAGACACCATATTTACCCAAAATAAGAGTATATTCAACTATTCTATTTATATATTAGTGTTTCTTGACCAATTGAACCGGGAAAAATTTTTTCCACCCACCTCATCCCTCCACACTAACCCTGGTCACCATCATCTATCAGTTGGAGCTGGGTGGAGGGTCGGAAACACTTCTCTTAGACACCATATTTACCCAAAATAGTAGTATATTCAAGAATTCTATGTATAAATTAGTGTTTCTTGACCAATTGAACCGGGAAAAATTTTTTCCACCCACCTCATCCCTCCACACTAACCCTGGTCACCATCATCTATCAGTTGGAGGCTGGTGGAGGGTCGGAAACACTTCTCTTAGACACCATATTTACCCAAAATAGTAGTATATTCAGAATTTATGTATAAATTAGTGTTTCTTGACCAATTGAACCGGGAAAAATTTTTTCCACCCACCTCATCCCTCCACACTAACCCTGGTCACCATCATCTATCAGTTGGAGCTGGGTGGAGGGTCGGAAACACTTCTCTTAGACACCATATTTACCCAAAATAGTAGTATATTCAAGAATTCTATGTATAAATTAGTGTTTCTTGACCAATTGAACCGGGAAAAATTTTTTCCACCCACCTCATCCCTCCACACTAACCCTGGTCACCATCATCTATCAGTTGGAGCTGGGTGGAGGGTCGGAAACACTTCTCTTAGACACCATATTTACCCAAAATAGTAGTATATTCAAGAATTCTATGTATAATTTAGTGTTCTTGACCAATTGAACCGGGAAAAATTTTTTCCACCCACCTCATCCCTCCACACTAACCCTGGTCACCATCATCTATCAGTTGGTGCTGGGTGAGGGTCGGAAACACTTCTCTTAGACACCATATTTACCCAAAATAGTAGTATATTCAAGAATTCTATGTATAAATTAGTGTTTCTTGACCAATTGAACCGGGAAAAATTTTTTTCAACCCACATCATCCTCCACACTAACCCTGGTCATCATCATCTATCAGTTTGAGCTGGGTGGAGGGTCGGAAACACTTCTCTTAGACACCATATTTACCCAAAATAGTAGTATATTCAAGAATTCTATGTATAAATTAGTGTTTCTTGACCAATTGAACCGGGAAAAATTTTTTCCACCCACCTCATCCCTCCACACTAACCCTGGTCACCATCATCTATCAGTTGGAGCTGGGTTGAGGTTCTGAAACACTTCTCTTAGACACCATATTTACACAAAATAGTAGTATATTCAAGAATTCTATGTATAAATTAGTGTTTCTTGACCAATTGAACCGGGAAAAATTTTTTCCACCCACCTCATCCCTCCACACTAACCCTGGTCACCATCATCTATCAGTTGGAGCTGGGTGGAGGGTCGGAAACACTTCTCTTAGACACCATATTTACCCAAAATAGTAGTATATTCAAGAATTCTATGTATAAATTAGTGTTTCTTGACCAATTGAACCGGGAAAAATTTTTTCCACCCACCTCATCCCTCCACACTAACCCTGGTCACCATCATCTATCAGTTGGAGCTGGGTGGAGGGTCGGAAACACTTCTCTTAGACACCATATTTACCCAAAATAGTAGTATATTCAAGAATTCTATGTTTAAATTAGTGTTTCTTGACCAATTGAACCGGGAAAAATTTTTTCCACCCACCTCATCCCTCCACACTAACCCTGGTCACCATCATCTATCAGTTGGAGCTGGGTGGAGGGTCGGAAACACTTCTCTTAGACACCATATTTACCCAAAATAGTAGTATATTCAAGAATTCTATGTATAAATTAGTGTTTCTTGACCAATTGAACCGGGAAAAATTTTTTCCACCCACCTCATCCCTCCACACTAACCCTGGTCACCATCATCTATCAGTTGGAGCTGGGTGGAGGGTCGGAAACACTTCTCTTAGACACCATATTTACCCAAAATAGTAGTATATTCAAGAATTCTATGTATAAATTAGTGTTTCTTGACCAATTGAACCGGGAAAAATTTTTTCCACCCACCTCATCCCTCCACAATAACCCTGGTTACCATCATCTATCAGTTGGAGCTGGGTGGTTAGGGTCGGAAACACTTCTCTTAGACACCATATTTACCCAAAATAGTAGTATATTTCTATGTATAAATTAGTGTTTCTTGACCAATTGAACCGGGAAAAATTTTTTCCACCCACCTCATCCCTCCCACTAACCCTGGTCACCATCATCTATCAGTTGGAGCTGGGTGGAGGGTCGGAAACACTTCTCTTAGACACCATATTTACCCAAAATAGTAGTATATTCAAGAATTCTATGTATAAATTAGTGTTTCTTGACCAATTGAACCGGGAAAATTTTTTCCACCCACCTCATCCCTCCACACTAACCCTGGTCACCATCATCTATCAGTTGGAGCTGGGTGGAGGGTCGGAAACACTTCTCTTAGACACCATATTTACCCAAAATAGTAGTATATTCAAGAATTCTATGTATAAATTAGTGTTTCTTGACAAATTGAACCGGGAAAAATTTTTTCCACCCACCTCATCCTCCACACTAACCCTGGTCACCATCATCTATCAGTTGGAGCTGGGTGGAGGGTCGGAAACACTTCTCTTAGACACCATATTTACCCAAAATAGTAGTATATTCAAGAATTCTATGTATAAATTAGTGTTTCTTGACCAATTGAACCGGGAAAAATTTTTTCCACCCACCTCATCCCTCCACACTAACCCTGGTCACCATCATCTATCAGTTGGAGCTGGGTGGAGGGTCGGAAACACTTCTCTTAGACACCATATTTACCCAAAATAGTAGTATATTCAAGAATTCTATGTATAAATTAGTGTTTCTTGACCAATTGAACCGGGAAAAATTTTTTCCACCCACCTCATCCCTCCACACTAACCCTGGTCACCATCATCTATCAGTTGGAGCTGGGTGGAGGGTCGGAAACACTTCTCTTAGACACCATATTTACCCAAAATAGTAGTATATTCAAGAATTCTATGTATAAATTAGCACCCTTGTCCGCACTTCATGGGTAGCACCTATCATTTTGGCGTCGGCTCAGTGTGGAGCCGCTGCGTGCACGTTAACTGCATGCGCGCTGACGATGGGTATTTTGTGTCAACATTGGGCCATTTTTGCTGGGCCAACGTCGTTTACACGCCGGTGCATATGGGCTTACGTGGGATTAACTAGTCTAAAATGGCCATTTCCTGATTTTGGCCGGCACCTCCTCCCATTCGTTTAGCCCACGGGGCCATTGGGCCAAACGGTATCTTCCCATGGACTGGGCTGTACTACTATGTTGGGCCCATAAGAAGTGTGGTATTAGAAAGAAAAAAATTTAATTGCAATAACTATATTTAGTATCCTATGTAAATGTATGACATTAAAAGCTTTCCGTTAATTTAACCTACGCTGATGTACTGACTAATTGAGGATCCTTGATTTAATAATGATTGAATTGCACATTGGTCACGACAGAGTTATTATTGTCTTCATTTTATCATTCAGAAATATGAACAGACTTAATGATTATGATAGCTAAGTAGTGAATGCATGGTTAAGCATATTTAGAAATCGAAATTGGAATAAATGCATTTTTTGGATTACTGTTGGCATGAAATATATAAAAAATCAAGATGCACAAATGCAACAAAATGCATGTAAGCTTACAGAAAATAGGATACGATATGTTCGAACTTCCAATGCGTGGTATTGTCAAGCCCAAAATGAAATAGCTAATAATCACTTCATTTCTGAAATATTCTGTGAACTGAGTGGAATTTTGATGAAAAATCAGAACTTCATGCTCTGGTCATGTAGTTCTCCTATAATTCAAATCAAAATGTCAATTTTTGTTACTTGATTTGTGTACATGCAGCATTAATAGAAGACCTAAATTGTGTATCACCTACCCCAGGTCGACCCAAAACCCAAGGTCCAACCTTGTGTATATCATTCAATAGTATTACACTGCGTAACTACTTGAATGAATTATATTAATGAAAACAATTGCTCAACAAATTATTCTATCTAAAGTAGTAAAGTCTATCCGCTCTATCGCATAACATAATTTAGAACGTCTTTATGAAATTGGTTTGGTAAACTGTTGGGAGCTTCACAATAAAATCGACCAATTTCAATATCTCATAATAGTTTCTGCATAAATAGAAACCTTTATATTTGCATTGACGTACGTCATAAAATATTTTAGTGTTGAAAGGTAAATACGAGGGGCGTTCCAAAAGTATCCGGACTGAGTCCATAACTTTGAGAGTAATGATCTGATCCCTCTGAAGTTTAGGTATGTTGAACCCATTATCATCATTAATAAGCACAAAAAATTTCATCCCGATATCTTAATTGGTTACAAAGCTGCAAATATTTTAGTAATGTCACTACTTGAAATTTAGTGACGACCAAATTGATTATCAAGAATCGTAAGATCATATCATTTATTGTTTCTTTTCTTTCTTATGAATTCTTCCCACGACTTTGATTTCTTCTATTGCTTTAGAATGTTGACTGATTTAGTCAGATGCAAAGTTTGTTATTGAATTGCACTCGTCTCATGGATTTCACTGAGATGCTTTCGATGTTCATGATTCACGAATTGTCACATTAAAGTTAATGAGTGACTTAATGATTTTTCAATCAATCGTCGATACAGTCACGCGATGGAAGATACGAGTATTCAGAAACCGGAAAGCCAGCGCGCAATCATCGCCTTTTTGACATTCGAGGGGTCTACACCAACAGAAATTCATTCGAGGCTAGTCAATCAACTTGGCTCATCTGCTTTGTCACGAACTCAGGTTTTTGCATGGACAAAACAATTTCGTGAAGGTCGCCAGAACATCAGCGATGAAAGTCGATCGGGTCGCCCAGCGGATGCCACTAGCCAACATGCAATCGCGAATGTCGAGAAAGTGATAATGGAAAACCGACGGTCTACAGTTTCTCAAATCACCATCAAGCTCGGCTTATCTCGTGGAACTGTACACCGCATCTTGAAAGACCATCTTCAATTGAGTAAACTGTGTGCTCGTTGGGTGCCAAAACTGCTGAATTCAGACCAAAGAACTCGAAGGGTGGAATGCTCACAAGAAAATGTGCTGGCGCTTCAGACCGAGGGAGTTGATGGGTACTGGGCACGCTTCATGACAACTGATGAAACTTGGCTGCCATACTTCTCTCCCGAAACCAAAGAAGCATCGAAGCAGTGGTTGACGAAGGGTTCCACGCCCCCCGTGAAAGCAAAGTCTTCTCCAATGGCAAAGAAGATCATGTTGACTGCTTTCTGGGATGAACAAGGCATCATCCACTTGGACTTTCTTCCCGACTCCACTACAATCAATGCGGATTACTACTGTGGAGTATTGCAAGAAGTCCATCACCATCTTCGACATCGCCGTCCAGGGAAGAAATCGAAAGTGATCCTGCTCCATCAAGACAACACCAGACCGCACACCGCTCGGAAAACGATGGAGAGGATAGATGATCTGTGTTGGGACATCGCACCGCATCCGCCATACAGCCCAGACCTGGCACCATCGGATTATGCCTTATTTCCTCACATGAAAAGCATTCTTCGTGGAATGCATTTCGACACAAGGGAGGAGCTGGAACAGAAGACGAGATCAGTGTTGGGGTCCAATCTCACCTGAATGGTTCAAGTCTGCCATTCGCAAACTTGAAGATCGTTGGAAGAAGTGCATCATGTTGCAAGGTGACTACATTGAGAAGGTTGCTCTGCCACAAGAAGACTGTTAGTTTGTAACGTGTATCCCTTTTTCTTTTTTGATAAGAAACGTTTAAATATCCATTTTTCTTTTTTGACAAAATATTGTTTTTGGTCGTCACTAAATTTTAAGTAGTGACATTACTAAAATATTTGCAGCTTTGTAACTAATAAAGATATCGGGATGAAATTTTTTGTGCTTATTAATGATGATAATGGGTTGAACATATCAAAACTTCAGAGGCATAAGATAATTACTCTTAAAGTTATGGGCTCAATCCGGATACTTTTGGAACGCCCCTCGTATGATAATGAAAAAATTACAAATTCAACCGTAGTGGGAAACTTTGAAATTTGATAGTGCTTTGTGTATTTGTATTTGAGTGCATTGTTTATCATTGAAGCTATTTTAAAAAAATCGGTCTAGCAAACCGGTATCGGTATGAGATTTCCAAACCGTTATCGGTCCGGTACCGGTTCCAACTCTGGTTCAATCACTTGCAGTCTTTTAACAATCGTACGCTTATCGTTGCTTTATCGCACAATTATATTTCATCTCCGCTTTTTGTCGGTATTTGCGCTTATTGATATTCAAATTACAAAATGGTACTGAGATCTTTTATGGGAACTTTGGTAGGTCGAAAATGGAAGTGAGGAAAATTGTCAAAAAAAACAAACATAGCCGCATCTAGAGAGCAATGATCATTTATTCCTCATCTGAAGAAATTATCAAATATAATGTCGGCGAATGTTTGAGCAGCAAATGACAACGATAGGTTCAAGTGCATTTGCGAAAGACAGGAATATTTCGAGAATTGGCTGGAACACCAGCTCCATATCCTATTGACATATTCGCGTGCAGTCTCCTATTGTTCTGGTCGCTTAGATTGGATGCTGAAAAGGAATGTTGATAATTTCTAATTACATACACAAATAAATATGCATGCGCATATCCATGTTAGGCCTTTGTTTTCCCAAATCGGATACCAAAACACAGTACATATTAGGAAACACCAAAGACAGATAGAAGGAGGACGCCATCATCCTATAAGTCCCCAATAGAATTCGAAATGACTCCAATAGTCTCCAACGTTTGAAAACTTAACGAAGTCAATCCAGAGAGGTGATTTATACCGGTATGTTTGATTTGACCTCCATTTTCATGACAACTGTTTTCCAATTTCATCTGTTCCTGTCCACGCATGACATCGAAAGGAGCTTTTCGACAATTTAATTCTTTTCAGGTACAGTGAACCAAATTCATTGCGTCCTATCATTCAAACTGCATCCAGATGAAGGGATCATTGCAGCTGGCACTGAAGATTGTGCAGATCATAGAACTCCATTTTGACAAATTGTAAAGAAAGTTTGATTACCTCTGCATCCATGAAGTGGGAAGCCTTCGTTTACGGAACGAAGTGAGAATGTGCATTTTATTATCTCATTATCTTAACAGTCGCATGGACTGTGACGAATTCCATTGTTATATTTTTTCATTTTTTTACATGACCAAAATCATTTTCCTTATACAGACGAATGTCCTTGAGACATTAAGGATAATTTGACCGAGTGCTGAATATCAAGAACCTGTGCTCAAATTTAGGCACTTTTGCACCTACCTAGAATCTGCTATATTTCTTGTCGAGTATTGATGGCAGTTGATTGATTTTTACAGTACCACCTCATGATGATGGAAGAATGTTTTGTGTGAAACATGAGGCCCTAATTATTTCTGCACTGTTTTTCAAAGATAAATACATTTTTGAAGTTAAAACATAAAAGTGTCAAAATTGCGAAACATCTACATGTACGTATTAGCTGTAAAGATTTCATTTCATATCGCTCAAGTTCTAGAAAAGTTTATCCATTATTGCTAAAATAATGAGACATGTATTGAAACCGCTTCCCACACTCAAACCTTTTCATCTGTGGAATTCTACTCGAAAAAAACTCAATAAATGTCGTCATAAAATAGAACAAGTCAAAATCAAATCGTTTTTTATACACCTAAAATGGGTTTCACCTTAAATCATCCAAATTTTGAAAACCGCCTAATTTCAAATCCTTTCATGAAATCGAAATCATCAAACAAAAATTTTTCCCCGTTCAATTCGACCAGCGTTAGTGTGGAGGGATGAGGTGGGTGGAAAAAATTTTTCCCGGTTCAATTGGTCAAGAAACACTAATTTATACATAGAATTCTTGAATATACTACTATTTTGGGTAAATATGGTGTCTAAGAGAAGTGTTTCCGACCCTCCACCCAGCTCCAACTGATAGATGATGGTGACCAGGGTTATTGTGGAGGGATGAGGTGGGTGGAAAAAATTTTTCCCGGTTCAATTGGTCAAGAAACACTAATTTATACATAGAATTCTTGAATATACTACTATTTTGGGTAAATATGGTGTCTAAGAGAAGTGTTTCCGACCCTCCACCCAGCTCCAACTGATAGATGATGGTGACCAGGGTTAGTGTGGAGGGATGAGGTGGGTGGAAAAAATTTTTCCCGGTTCAATTGGTCAAGAAACACTAATTTATACATAGAATTCTTGAATATACTACTATTTTGGGTAAATATGGTGTCTAAGAGAAGTGTTTCCGACCCTCCACCCAGCTCCAACTGATAGATGATGGTGACCAGGGTTAGTGTGGAGGGATGAGGTGGGTGGAAAAAATTTTTCCCGGTTCAATTGGTCAAGAAACACTAATTTATACATAGAATTCTTGAATATACTACTATTTTGGGTAAATATGGTGTCTAAGAGAAGTGTTTCCGACCCTCCACCCAGCTCCAACTGATAGATGATGGTTACCAGGGTTAGTGTGGAGGGATGAGGTGGGTGGAAAAAATTTTTCCCGGTTCAATTGGTCAAGAAACACTAATTTATACATAGAATTCTTGAATATACTACTATTTTGGGTAAATATGGTGTCTAAGAGAAGTGTTTCCGACCCTCCACCCAGCTCCAACTGATAGATGATGGTTACCAGGGTTAGTGTGGAGGGATGAGGTGGGTGGAAAAAATTTTTCCCGGTTCAATTGGTCAAGAAACACTAATTTATACATAGAATTCTTGAATATACTACTATTTTGGGTAAATATGGTGTCTAAGAGAAGTGTTTCCGACCCTCCACCCAGCTCCAACTGATAGATGATGGTTACCAGGGTTAGTGTGGAGGGATGAGGTGGGTGGAAAAAATTTTTCCCGGTTCAATTGGTCAAGAAACACTAATTTATACATAGAATTCTTGAATATACTACTATTTTGGGTAAATATGGTGTCTAAGAGAAGTGTTTCCGACCCTCCACCCAGCTCCAACTGATAGATGATGGTGACCAGGGTTATTGTGGAGGGATGAGGTGGGTGGAAAAAATTTTTCCCGGTTCAATTGGTCAAGAAACACTAATTTATACATAGAATTCTTGAATATACTACTATTTTGGGTAAATATGGTGTCTAAGAGAAGTGTTTCCGACCCTCCACCCAGCTCCAACTGATAGATGATGGTGACCAGGGTTAGTGTGGAGGGATGAGGTGGGTGGAAAAAATTTTTCCCGGTTCAATTGGTCAAGAAACACTAATTTATACATAGAATTCTTGAATATACTACTATTTTGGGTAAATATGGTGTCTAAGAGAAGTGTTTCCGACCCTCCACCCAGCTCCAACTGATAGATGATGGTGACCAGGGTTAGTGTGGAGGGATGAGGTGGGTGGAAAAAATTTTTCCCGGTTCAATTGGTCAAGAAACACTAATTTATACATAGAATTCTTGAATATACTACTATTTTGGGTAAATATGGTGTCTAAGAGAAGTGTTTCCGACCCTCCACCCAGCTCCAACTGATAGATGATGGTAACCAGGGTTATTGTGGAGGGATGAGGTGGGTGGAAAAAATTTTTCCCGGTTCAATTGGTCAAGAAACACTAATTTATACATAGAATTCTTGAATATACTACTATTTTGGGTAAATATGGTGTCTAAGAGAAGTGTTTCCGACCCTCCACCCAGCTCCAACTGATAGATGATGGTGACCAGGGTTAGTGTGGAGGGATGAGGTGGGTGGAAAAAATTTTTCCCGGTTCAATTGGTCAAGAAACACTAATTTATGCATGGATTGGGCAAAATGATGTCAAAGAAATGTTTTTGACCTTCTACCGAAACCTGATGGATGATAGTTGATTTGTCATTTACTTGGTCTGAATTTGACGCTCTACCCCTTTCATAGCTGATAGATGATGGTTGGGTTTGAGAAAAAGATTTACGTAGATGAGACACATTTTCCTGACTATGTGAGTTGGCTGGTTGTAGCCATGCGATGTGAACTTGTGAGGGGTAGAAATGGGTAGCAGTGTTTAATTTGGTAAAATATGCATAGAAACACTCCTTTTGCACATGCAATGTCATGAAATAAATGACGGAAATGACGAGAGACACGTGGAAGTTTGCACGTGTTTTAGTAAGGAAACCTCATTTTTCGTCAATTTAGACACAGCGGCGAAATGAGTTGATACGTTTAAACAAAAAAAATAAACTCAAATTATCAAAATTGTTTTAATAATTTTGAATTATTGTTTTAGTTTTAGTCGTTCCGTGCTTTTTTGGTGTAAAATAGGTTTTAGGGTATTTGGCACCAAATTGGCATTGTTTCTCAGACTTGTTTCAAAGATTTTCTCAGACGTGTTTCCAAAGTCCGCTATGAATGTGATCGCTATTTTAAACATATGCTTTAATGCGTCAGGTTCATGACTTTTGTCATGGTAGCCGTCAGAGATTTCAAGCTCCATTTTGACAGAGATGGCCGTTTACATTAATCCAAACGACATTTCTATTTTAAATCAATTGAATCATTAAAAATATCAAGCATTTGTGACCATT
Organism: Prostheceraeus crozeri; assembly: GCA_907163375.1. Taxonomy (NCBI): domain Eukaryota; kingdom Metazoa; phylum Platyhelminthes; order Polycladida; family Euryleptidae; genus Prostheceraeus; species Prostheceraeus crozeri. The sequence goes on along the minus strand of CAJQUW010002629.1, from coordinate 238,171 downwards.
TCACATTTGTAATAAGGTTCGTGAGTGCAGGCAGGTTGTGAGAGCAATTGGAAATTCAGATTGACCAAGCTTGCGCTAAAGAAGAGCGTTCCCACCCGAATCGAGAAATCGGGTGGCACTATTTTGAAATTGGTTTGGATTACCGGCATGAAGTTTATGTTGCGCATTCCAAATACGAACAAGGGGTTTTCAGATTTCACCACACCGATTTTCAGGGTTTCCGCGCTCCTGGAAACTCCGGGAATTTTGAATTTTTACCTAACCTGGAAGCTCCTGGAATTATATGATAATGATTCACAATTGAGGGCATCTCTACTTGATCACTAGAAGTTTTTCATGATATTTTTCTATTAATACAACGTAATTGTTATGAATTCATTTACATTTAACATTCTTTACATTGAATTTCATACATTTTGTAATAAAAAAATTTTACAACTAAGTCCATCTTAAAGTCAAAGTCATATGGATACATATTTCACCGAATGGATAAAGCACCTTGTCATGGTCTTGGAGTTTATGCCAAGACAAGCCTTCCCTCGAGAAGGCTTCGTGGCTCAGAGGATCCAAGGCACGAGTGTCTTGCCTTCACTTCGCCGTTGCAGAAAACCATTCTTTTATCTTTCCTATACCGCTCTCCATCAACCAATGAGGACATTTTCAATGTTCTTTCTGATAATATCGATTCTCTTCTACAAGAGTATCCCAGCGCTGAGGTTGCCGTTTTTGGTGACTTCAACGTGCACAATGTTGACTGGCTTGTGCACTCACGCACCACTGATCTCTCCGGTCAGGCAGCCGAGGATTTTGCTGTCTATCACAATCTTAGTCAAAATGTCACTTGTCCTACCAGAGTGCCTGACCGAGCTGGGGATACTGTATATCTCCTTGACCTGTTTCTCACCTCAAATCCAGCTTGTTTTTTCCCACAAGGTTACCTCTCCCCTCGGCACGTTTGATGACTGTGTTATCACAGTTTCTGGCAAACAAGCTTACTCTACACCGTCAGCGCCTTTCCATAGAACAGTTCATCAATTCCCCAAAGCAGACTGGTGTGGCTTCCGCACATTACTTACTCAAGTTCAAGCTGAGAATTTGACTCTGAGCGAGAACATCCACAAGTCGGCGCAAGAACTGACAGAGTGGCTTCAGATAGGGATGTTGGCCTACATTCCTCACCTTACTTTCCAAATGAAGGCCCACTCCCAACCTTGGTTTACACCAGAATGTGCAGCTGCAACCTGCCAACGTGACCACCTTTTCCTGTGCTAGGGGTGAAAACTCAGTAAAAAATCAAATATTGCTGACTTTAAGGGTCAGGGTGGCGGCCGCGCCCAGGAGCCCGGGAATTTCGGAAATAGCCCGGGAATTTTGGCCATTTTTCAGTTTTGCCCGGGAATCGCCCGGGAGTGATACTTTCACTCAAACAATCATAATTTAGAGCGAAAGTTTTGTCTGTCTCAGCCACGGTTCGTAAAACATTTTAGCAAGACGCATCAGTTTCATTCAAATTTAGCCCATTAGTGCCGATAAATTTTTTTTCTGAAAAATTCAATTATCTTTGCGAGCACTAGTTATATGAAGCACGTGAAGATCCAAAAAAATATTTCAATATATCTGCTTTTTATTACAACATATCCGCCATCGGAAACTAAGGAAACTCAAATTGCCACCACATCTTTGATGAAGATTCCAAGCATTTTGGATAGAAACATCTACAGTCCAAGAAAAAATTTGGTGATAGCATTTCCTATGTTTGGTGGAACTCAACAACAATTCACATTTTTTTCCGCCCATGAACTTATTATACATCTTTACGGTATTAGGAATATCTACGGTAATCTTTGTTTTGCTAGCGTGAGAGAATCGCTGATAAGTTCCTATTGGATGTATGGAATCACATGTTGATATGAAGGAAACTACCTTATTGTCTTTCCAATGTAAAATACAAAGATTATTTTTCAAATCTGTAGTATGAGCGCATGTACCTCGTTTCTCTTTGGCTACCTCTTTTTTCTTGCTAACTTGAGTCTTTTGATATGTGGTTTTCTGATTTGGTGCCTATGCCATCGTAGCCTCTCCTCTGCAGTTCGAGTAAACGATCCATTGTCAAAATAGGAGCAGTGACTGAGGTCTGGATGAGGCAAATTATCGAAGAGGTGTGGTAAAGGTGCAGAATGTTTTCCTATTAAACTGCCATGACTGCATGTGTTTTGTCGTGAAAGAAAATACTTGCCTTGATATATATATATATATATAAAGATAAATTAAAAAAATTCAACGCAGTCTCAAGACAAAATTGTTTATTCACGAATTTTCGTCTAAGACTTCATCAGGTGAACGAAGTAAGATTTACTGAATTTTTTACGTTGAATTTTTTTAATCTATCTTTATTATTAAGTCTCATGGCGATTACTTATGATCATATATATAATAAACAATCAAAATAGTAACACAGTGTTTGGTAATAATATAAAAGAAATTGCTTTTGATTTGAAAATTGAACGACTAAAAAACAATTCTTTCTTGCAAAAGCGCTTTCTGGATTTAATCCTTCTTCAGGTGCATAGAACAGATAAGTGATTATTTACATCATTTACAAGTAATTTTGAAATTGTCGTTAATAACTATGTGCATGAGTGTCATTTAGCATTTAGCTTTGGTTTGCAGAAGTCAATGAAATATCTTTCTTTCATTTTTCTGATGATATCTGTGTTATCATTGCAAAATATCTTGTAGAATGGATATATAGAAAATTTTCCTTGGCCACATTCATCGATATGCTGACTTAGGCTGATTTTTCGATATTCCGGAATGTTTATTTGTTCTTTATGAATTCGGCAGCGTTCCCTCAAGGTATTCCGAGTTTACCCAATGTAATATTCATTGCATCCATTACATGTGATGACATATATGACATTTTTTGTCGAGCAATTCATGCTTTGTTTTATTTTGAATATTTTGCCGTTGAAGTTATATGTGTCACCTTCCTTGATGTAGTTACATGTACAACACCTCTTGTTATTGCATTTGGTTACCATTATTTTGTCATTAGTATTGTAATCAGTGGCCGTACGGCTTTGTGAATTCACGCAGGGCTCACGCAGTGCGGAATGTGAGAAAAAATTTGGCTCCTGCGTGAAAAATCTGAGCCACTCAGCGTGAATTTTTTGAATGATTGAAATTCTTTTTTGCTATTATTTTCCTTAATTCGTGATCGTTCAATATCTTGAAAATCTTATTTACTTGTAAGCTTTATTATGGGTTCAGTAATATATGAATTTTTCGACTCTAATGCTTGTTTCATTGAAATAAGAAAATCTTTGATTTTGCCTGATCAGCAATTAGTAATCGGAGAAGACACGAAATTGCTGGTCGTTACAATGACGGACAGCCAAAGAATCTGCTTCTTTCATCAGGTGAAGAAGTTTTTCATTGAATGCAGCAAACGACTAGTTCATGATTTGCCGTTTGATAATGGCATTTTGAGAAACATGCGATTTCTCGATCCGAAAAAGAAAGACTCAGAATATTTAGAAAAAATGGCAATGAGTGTGGCGAAGAGCATGCCAAAAATTGTTAACGGTGATGATGATCAGACTCAGCTTCGCGTGGAAATCCGTGCATATAAGATGCTTGACATTAGTAGCTCATCCCAGTGTTCTGCCGTGGAACCAGATGATCTAATTGATTACTGGAAATTTGTCATGAATTTAGGTAACTTTCCACTCATAAAGCGTCTCGTTCGGTCTTGCCTGATACTGCCACACGGCAACTCTGACGTTGAGCGAACGTTTTCTAGTCTCACGGACATTTTAACGAAAAAGCGTTCCTGTTTAGACCAACAGAGTGTAAAAGCGCTCACTTTTATCAAATCGTACATGAGTTCGGCAAATCTGCAGTGTCACGAAGTGCCGATTACTCCTGGCTTGAGAGATAGTGTGGCTAATGCACGTACAACGTACCACTTGCGATTGAAGAAAGAAGCGGAGGACAAAGAAAAAGAAGATGAAGAAGCTAAGCGGAAGTCCTATGAAGAAAAGCTGAGAGCTGAGCGAGAGAAAGATCGGAAGCTGCTGAAAATAAAGGACAGGTTGGAGAAGGTGGACCAAAAAGCAGTGGAGGCTTTGAAGAAGAAGGAAGAAGCATTCCAACTGATGGAGCAAGCACAAAGACTTATGAAATCTGCAGCTGATGATGAAAACATCCACATGGAGAGCAAGAAGAAATTGGTTAATAAAGGGTAGCCGAAGGAGTGCTGTCCGACTTGTCAGGCAAATTCATGAAGCTGAGCAAGAAAGTTTGAATCTTTTTGTTAACACGTGAAGCAATTGTTAACATTTGTTCGGGAAATGAAAAATTCGTACATTCATGTACGTAAGACCTCATGGAAAACAGACGATAAAATTTCATCTTGAATCCAATGCACATATCTATCTTTGAAGTATTTTATTCTCTTAACAATTCAATATGAATGTATAATTGCTACACAAAGGAATGGAGAGCCTCATCGAAGGTGTCATCTTCATACATATCGACAATATTTAACCATTAAGTCGCTAAGTACAAACGTGCGCTTTAGTTTCAGCCCGTGCTTCTTTTCATTATGTGCCGAACAAGTGTTAATAAATTGTTGACAATGCCTCAACTTCATTCAAGATGTACATGATTTTCTCCATATAGATTTGCTTTTCCGAATATTTTTGTATCAAGATTTCAAGACTTCCGTAATTTTGTTTCTACAGGACTTCTGTTTGTATTTGTTTTCTTTTATCTTTCTACCAAATTTTGATTCTTACTTTATTTACTATCATGCCTCTAGATATTGTTACTCTTGTTTAATTGATGCTTGTTAAAGATAACAAAGTACGTAAATTATCCAGTTAATTTTTCCTTGTGCCATGTAACGTGGAGGTTCATGTGCATTCCCACTATGTAGGTTTCATGAGTGATATACATGTGCATGTATTTGTTGCAGTTAAGTACAAAAAGTCTACAGACGGTAGTATTTCTTATGTCGAAGGATAGGTAGATTTTCATACTTACAGATATAACATGTTCAAGTCTTAACTAAAGTTCAGCATGCACATTTAGAGACATCGTCATTGGTGTACTTGAATTATAAGAACGTGATTTATAGATGCACCTACATGTAGGCTTATATCACAATGATTTTCAGCTACTACAACATGTGCTATGCGTGGTGTGAATCAAGATGCAGTTTCGCACTTTATGTTGTCAATGTCATATATACAGAAAGCTTTCCGACGCTCATAATCAACATCATGATCTTTTCAAGTATGGTGAAATGAGGCAGTTTTCAGTTTCCGATTTCACCATTTTAGGAATAAGCCATCCGAAGACCTGTACATAGGCCTATATTACACAGATCTACATAGGCCTATACGTTTGTGATGTATGTATGAGTCCCTGCGTGAATTTTGTGGCCCTGCGTGAAAAATGGGAAATTGCCGCGTACGACCACTGATTGTAATGGGATTTGCACAATATGCGTTTCAAACTTGAAGGTTGTCTTTTGCTGATGATGAATTTCTTGTTCTCAAATACATGTTTGGTTTGTTGATCAATTTTCAAGGTTGTGTTGATAGAATTTATTGTTGCAGTTACATTTGTGTTTCAAGGGTTATATGTAGAAACAAAAGGTAATGTAGATACATTGCTATCGCTTGACTTTGCTTTTAGAAGTTCTGCTCGATTCAATTCCTTCGCTTTTTTGATACCATCCGAAATAAGATCAATGGGGTACTTTTGATTGATCAAAAATGCTTTCAATTCATGCGAGCGGACTTCTCTTCGGCATTCATCGTTCACTATAGTACAGATTCTTCTTGCAAGATTATAGGGGATGGCTCGCTTCGTATGACGGGAGTGATTGGAATGGAAGGGGAGATATTGGTGTGTATCTGTTGGTTTATAGAACATATCTGTGACAATTTTGTTATTTTCTTTTATAACCATAATATCCAAAAAAGAAATTTGATTGTCATTCATCTCCATTGTGAATTGTATGTTGCTATCTAACTGATTCAAAATTTGTGCAAAAGTTTCAATTTTTCATCGTCCAGGGTGAAGAAACATCGAATTATTGATCATTATTATTGAATCATAGATGATTGCTTCATTCTATGGACTCTGAACGATGAAAAAATTGAAAACTTTTGCACAAATTTTGAATATCGATGAATGTGGCCAAGGCAAATTTTCTATATATCCATTCTACAAGATATTTTGCAATGATAATACAGATATCATCAGAAAAATGAAAGAAAGATATTTCATTGACTTCTACAAACCAAAGCTAAATGCTAGATGACACTCATGCACATAGTTATTAACGACAATTTCAAAATTACTTGTAAATGATGTAAATAATCACTTATCTGTTCTATGCACCTGAAGAAGGATTAAATCCAGAAAGCGCTTTTGCAAGAAAGAATTGTTTTTTAGTCGTTCAATTTTCAAATCAAAAGCAATTTCTTTTATATATATATATATATATATATATATATATATATATATATATATATATATATATATATATATATATATATATCCAAAAAAGTACCAGAGAATTTCAAAGTGAAAACCAATAAATAAATTAAAGCTGCCGATGCATTTCGTCGAGTTCCTCGACTTTTCAAGGCAAAATGATATAATTTATAAAGCAATGTACAAAGGAATGAAATTTCAAACATAATCATAGTTATTTACATAGAATTAAGAGGTGGACAAAATAAATGGATGAACATAGATTCTTTTGATTACCTTGCAATTTTACTTGCAGATGGAGGTAACTGATAGATTGGTGCTACGGTAAATGTGCCGCCACAAGAATGTATATGGCGACTAACATTCAGAATCGCACAATGGGGGTTATTGATTTGTTGCCTATGAACAGTTATCTGTTTCCTCTGAGAATCACCGGTTTGACCTGTATAGAATTTATTACATGAGCAAGTGAGTTTGTAGATGATATTTGATGAGCAGCAGTTCAAATTTTGCTTAATGACAAATTTCTTAATTCCCGTGTCAGTATGAAAAGAGAGATTTTTATAATATTATAATTTTTATAAGACCTGTTATAATATCACAGGTCTTGCATCTGCTCTCATTACATCGAGTAATCCCCTTTTTTGTTTGTCTGTTGTTGTAGGCTAGACATCGTAACAAAGATTTCGGTTGTCTATACGCTGATATGAATTTGTAATCATCAAAAGGTTTCATCAGTGCTAAAGTATTTGATATTGGACGGATTACTTTAGAAAGAATATCAGGATTTTTCTTATTGAAGTCCTGCACAAAAACGACATTTTTTGGGTATATTGGTGGTATTATTCCTTCCATGTTCATCAGCTTTCGTGATAGCGTCATTGATGAGAGAAATGGGATATTTTAATGCTGTAAGTTGCTCCCGTAATTCATTATAGTGTTGAGTTCGTTTGGTAGAGTCCAATGTTATCGATTTAATTCGACGGGCGAGATTGTAGGGAATGTTTCTAATGACGTGGCGCGGATGCGCTGAGTCAAATGGTACATAATTTACCGTATCTGAAGGTTTTTTTAATATATATCCGTACTGATCGAAAGATCGTCATTGATGGTAACTGTCACATCAAGGAAGTGAAGTGAAGTTTTACTAATTTCCGAGGTAAATTGTATAGCTGGATGAAGGTTGTTCAGCAAGGCTACCAATTCTGTCAAATTACCGTAATTATTATTCCAGATAAGCCAGCAGTCATCTAGGACAGGGTTCCTACGCCCTTGAATTGTCCTGGAATGTCCTGGCAGTCAAAATGGTCCTTGAATGTCCTGGAATTTCCGAAATTATCCTGGAATTACATTAATTATTTCTTTTTTTATTTTTGGCTGTCGGAATCGACTTTAATCACTGAAGACTTTCGTTTTTATTTCAGGATATTTATCTGTTGTATTCGCTTCTGTGATATATCAATGGTTTGCGGGCGCTTATAATTCTTACTGATTCCGAATGTGTGCATGAATCATTGGAAGCGAGACAATGATAATCAGCAATCTCATTTACTACCTCCGATGCAGGGACTTGAAAGTGATCACAGAAGTCTGGGTGCTCTTAAATGATAGTTATTTATTATCCACCGAACATCAGCATTTTCCACTTGCATTTAATTACTAAGAAGTAAAGTTAACTTCTGCCCTATTGTCAGCGCCAGTTTCAATTGATTTAATTTTCCATAATTTTAGGAAGAAATACATTCAATGTTTGATCTACAGAATCTAATGTCATTATTCCTATTCCTCTACTTTCACCTATTTGTGAGTTTATCAATTTTTCTCTGATAAGTGGTGACATTCACATGGCCTAATTTCTCGTTAGACACAATTTTGTACTTCAACTCTTCGGTCGTTTCACATGCAAGTTTTTATATTTTTAATATTATTACATCATTAATTGTATGAATATATAACTATGTAACCATTTTTTTCTTTTTAGTTACATATATAAATGTACATGTACCCCCATACACACGTATGGTTCATTAACTGTACATTTTGTCGGTTTAGGGGAAAGCGTACAGGCCTACTTAATCTACGAAGCCAAGCAAACGTTGTCTTAAACCAACATGAAACCAGGGAAACATGGGACCTCAAGAATAGAGGTTTGTCAGCGAAAGTCCATACACTCGTATTCAGGCCCTGTTTAAGGCCATTTCGACCTACCATAGAGCGGAACGGTTGCGATAAATGACTTCTGGAGAGTTTAAAGTTTTAGCCGATCATATTTGATCATTTGATTATAAGATCTACCGGTATACTCCTTTTGTTGGATGTTTTGAAATCAAGTAATCATCCTTTTAATAAGCCCAAACGGGTCCAAATATGTCTACTATATCATAAACAAAGGGTATTTAAAGCATAGAGATTATATTCATTACATATTTCGAATTTTTAAATGAAGATGAATTATTAACAATAATTATATGACGTTCATCAAATATTTAAATTGTAAAACACGAATAAAACCCTGCAGATATTAGGCCTAAGTGTAAATAGGGCAAGGTATGAAAAAGGAATTCTAGCATTTTGCAGTTTCCTGAAGGAAAAACGCGATGTAAGATATTTCATGATGATAGAACGGAACGGAAGCAACGGTACCGTTCCAGTGAAGTGGGGCGTTCCTGGGAAGTGGAAGGGAATTAGAACGGAACGGTTCCACCTCAGGGGTTTAACATCTCAAATATTCAGAGAGAGACCGCCCACCTGAAGGTCCGAAGTGGGCCTTCCACCGGCGTAAGACGGCTCTGTTCGCATTAGAAAGTTTTGATGCTTCAGCACTTTTATTAAGCATTCATCTTTAACAATTAAACCGGAAAGATTGTCGTTAGATTCCTAGTTCAGTAGGTGGGAGATATACTTACTGATACGTTAATTTTCTATGATCTGTCATCTCTTGTTAGTGTTAATGCGAAGCGGAGCGAATGTTTTGACATGAGTATAGACATGAGTTGAAATAAAATTTCATATTACTGTTTAGCAGACGTCACGATAGATTTCTTCTACAGTAAGCCTAATTTAAATGTATGGTATCAGTAAATAATTATAAAGCTATAAAGTAAATACAATTTTCTCATCACTCACCATTTCCTATGTGTTTTCATTTTTTTGAATTAATTGAATTGCAATTTTCCATTTTAAGGGATTTTGAAAAACGGGAATGAAAAATGTCGAAGCGCAAGTGTACCTATTCAACTCTTTGGTCTGACAAGTCCAAATTCCCCAGATATGCATCTTGGGTTGCACCAGTTTTAAATGATCCTCTCTCAGTGAAATGTACGATTTGCATGGTTCAGTTTTCAATTGCAAATATGGGCAAGGCAGCTTTGGACAGTCACGCAAAAGGAATGAAACATACAACAGCTGTTGCAGCGAGGATAAATACCCCGAAACTCCTTTATTTTTCGAAAGACACCCCACCAGCGTCCACCATCGCATCTTCAGTCTCACTATTGGAATCTTCATCAAAAACAACTTCGATAACGGGTTCTATGTTACCACTCTCGTCGTCATGTGGCTCCTCACCTTCCAGTTCGACCACCGCAGTGACAGATTCACCAATTACTGGGTCTATCGCAAATGACTCCTTAGCTTCTGGTTCTACTGACTCGATGTCTGGGAAATTCTCTAATGTTCAAATGCGACTAGATGTCGCTAGATATTCATCTACTAACAAACCGAATCAATTAATGTTTGACAAGCTTCTTCAAGCTGAAGTCAGTAAAGCAGAGATAATATGGTGCTTGAGATCAGTTTACTTACACCAATCACAAAATAGCTGCAATGGACTTAATCAAACATTTCCACTAATGTTTCCGAATAGTGAAATTGCAAAGAAATATCAAATGGGACCCGACAAACTGGCATACATAGTGTCTTACGGTATTGCTCCATACTTCAAAGATATTCTGATGAATCAACTGAAGCAATCAACTGTTAAGTTCACCTCTTTTTTTGATGAAGCATTCAACGATGTTATTCACAAAGGACAATTCGATGTTCAAGTGTCATTCTTTGATAACACAAAGAATGAAGTGTCTGTCCGCTATCTTCGGAGCGCTTTCTTGGGTCATTCCCGGGGGGTAGATCTGCTGGAAGCGTTCAACGATGTGCACAAAGGTCTGAACATCCCCAAACAGCTTATTCAAGTAAGTATGGACGTGCCGAACGTTAATTGGGTGCTACTTGATGGAATCAAACAGATGAAAAAGAATGATCCTTCTTCACCAGAAATACTGGAGATGGGAAGCTGTGGTCTACATGTCATTCATGGAGCCTACAAGGCTGGTCAAGAAGCTGTAGGATGGCAAATACAACAGTTCTTGAAATGTTTTTATTCTTTGTTTAAGACCTCGCCTGCTGGTCGTGCAGACTACTTGTACGCCAACGAAGTTGAAGAAGAAGGTAGCAGCCAGATGTTTCCTTTAAAATTTTGTGGTCATCGTTGGCTTGAAAACGGCCATGTGCTTGATCGGATAGTGCAAATTTTGCCAAGCTTACAAGCCTATGTCTCCGCCTGCAAACGGCAACCGAAATCCAAACGGCCATCATGCTCGTCAATGTATGAAATTGAAGAACAACTCATCAGTCCTCAATCATCAGTATTGCTATTGGCTCGACTGAAATTCTCTCGATTTGTTTGCCATTTACTGGAACCATTTCTTTCGAAGTTCCAATCAGAAAAACCGATGTGCTCACTGTTATACCAAGATCTGATGGACTTGACGAAGCGGTTATTGGCTTTTGTCATTACTGATGAGGCGATTGCGAATTCTTGCACCACAGGTGCTAAATTGTGCCAAATTGATTTGGAAAAGAATCGAAAACCGTCTGAAAAATGTGATTTTGGATTTGGAACAAAAGCACAGATTAAGAAAATATCGTTACCCTCTCAGAAATTGGAGTTTCGACTGGATTGTCAGAAATTTATTGTTGGCATTCTGAAAAAGATATTTGATCGTTCACCACTGAAATACAACATGACAAGGGCTATCTCTGCGCTACCTCCATTAAGCGATTCATCAGAGCAGGTTTTGAAGCGGTTTGATTCTCTCTTAACAATTTTTCATGAAAAAAGCATATATCTGCTATTTTGGCTGACAAAGCGAAAGAGCAATTTTCAAAACTCGCACGAGACAAAGCGTTCATAGAAAAAGCCAGCAAGTTCGAATGGTCGACCGATCGTCTGGACAAATTTTTTCATAAAGCAGTCGGCTCGAATCCTACATTCACTGAGTTGTGGGAAGTCATGAAGCTGGTCCTGATCCTTTCGCATGGAAACGCTCGTGTGGAATCAGGGTTTTCCATCAACAAGGATCTTCTTCTCTGCAACATGAAGGAGAGCACGATCGTGAACCAGAGAATCGTGTATGACGGTATTCATCATGTTGGAGGCCCATGTGAGGTGGATATCAACAATGGAATGCGAAATTCTGTCAGATTGGCTCGACAAAGGTGTGTACAAAGTACATTTACTGTACTAGTAGAATTGGCATTATTTAAAATTCGTAACTTACGATTTCTGTAATGAACTAAGCAAGGTACAGTAATCAACGATAAGTTACTTCATGTGGCCTACATGGGCGATGGTACACATGTATATACCCTTGGTATGTTGTGTTTGGGGTTTATCAGTCGACCGCATGTATTGTTATGGAAGTATTATAAATACAAGAAGCCCCGATCTGGTGCGTCGATCTTCTTGAAATGAGGCTACATCTTGTAATTGCTATTTTATTGTATGAACTCAAAAGATTGTACATGTCAAAATAAGATAATTTTGTCTGCATAATAGAACGTATCCGCATTAAATTTCCTCTCCCTTTAAGGTATCATCTCCATCTTAAAGAATCACCCGAAAAGAGAGGGCAAAAGGAAAATAATAAGAAGACCGATGGTGAAATCAAGTTCCTTGTCGACCAGAAGGCCAAAATCCTTCAAGAAACAAATCTGGAACTATCCAAACTAGATAAGATTTTGAGCCTGAAGAGACATCTGTAGTTTTTCCTTTTTTTTCTCCTGCATTGTTTTGCATTTTTAAGAATCAGTCAAAGGTTTTATGTAATTTTGTTAAAATTGTTAAGTTTTTGATATCATTTTGTTTTGTATGCCAATTTTTATAAGTTAGATTTTATATAGCATAATGAAATAGATTCAGTTTATGCGACCTGTTCTTTATTACCATAAGCATGTACGTATACGTTTATTCCGAGTCAATCCATATACGTCAGGATTTACCGGTACTTTGCCATTTCTAATGTTTGAGGTATGGAGAGATTGTCATCCTGGAAATTGTCCTGGAATTTCTTTTACCATATGGCGTAGGAACCCTGTAGGAATCGCATCCATGAACGGATGATGTCATCTGCGCTTACAGGAAATTGTACCAATAATTGTACATACATTTTATCTTCCAAATACCCCATAACAAGTGTGGCATACGTAGGGGCAACTTTAGTTCCCATTGCCGTGCCCTTGATTTGGATATAGAAATTATCTTCGAAGGACAAATAATTCTTTTCTGGGATAATCTTCAATCCTTCTATAATAAATAGTTTATCATATTTTGTTGGTATCACATTTGAGGAGGGATCTATCCAATAGTTTATAGCTTGATACCCCAATCCATTTGGTATATTGGTGTAAAGAGATGTAACATCGAAGGACATTAAAATCGAGCCATCACTTACATTTTCTGGCACACATTCAATGAAGTGGAATGCGTCCCTACAGAAACTCCTCAGAGATGGAATGAGTGGTTTCAATAATTCATCAAGGAAAGAGCTTAGTTTACTAGTTGGTGAGTTACTACTAGAAATAATCGGTCTGAATTTCAAATTGTCAGGTGGGTGTATATCGACACAGCCAAATTCATCAGGTAAAATGTTCTTGAAATAATTTGTATGTTTATGAAGCTTGGGTAATCCGTACATAAACGGAGTAACCGGATGAAATTTTGTTAAATATTTGAATTCTTTTTCCGAAAAGGTTGCTCTATAAGTTTTGCATAATTCTCGAACTTTGTTTACTGTTGACTGACAGTTGTAATTTTCGATTTTAATTTATTTATTGTTTTTCACTTTGAAATTCTCTGGTACTTTTTTGGATATTAATTTCCATTTGCATTTTTCAATTTTATCATATATATATATATATTGAAATAATTGAAGTGAAAACACATGGAATGCACAAGCGCTTTCTATATTCTTCAGGTGCACCTGAAGAATATAGAAAGCGCTTGTGCATTCCATGTGTTTTCACTTCAATTATTTTAATATATCAAACCAATTGCTGAGACAAAAATTTTTTTACATATATATATATATATATATATATATATATATATATATATATATATATATATATATATATATATATATTATACGAAGATCAGTAAAAAGAATCAACACAAAGAACATCACAGATTAACAGAAAAATTTCAATCAAGCCTTGTAGGCCTTGAGATAAAAAACTTACAAACAAACAAAAATATATATATATATCAAAACTCACTAGATGACCTGTTGCAGTGCTAAGACATCATGCTTTATACCCCAACCGTGTGGGTTTGCCACAAATATATTGTTTACTCCCGTAGGAATCGTAATACCTAATCATGGCTTCATCCCAATCTATGAGTCTCTCAGATACAATGTGTCCGAAAATTTGCATTCAGTCGTGTGTTAGTGGTTCTCAGTTTGAAATTTTTTCACTTTTATCAATTTCATAATTATTGGCAAAATGAATAGCTCCTATTATTCGTTCAAAACGATCTCGTCATATACTCGAAGAGACTATGTGATGTCCAACATCTGCTGAATCTTCTTAGTCTTTCTTAGTCGTTCTTCGTATGGAATTCGTTAAGCCATGAATATTTCGAGTCAAGCGCCGTTGCACACGTTCGATCAGAATAATGTCTTAGGATAAGAATGGATTCCAAACTGGGACGTCATAGGTTTGGACGAATCAGGGAGGTGTAAAGCCTCATAAGCACGTTAGGGTCTCTTGACATGAAAGTCCGCAGGATGGCAGAAAAAACGTTGTTGGCTTTCTTGACACAAAGGATGGTGTGTCGTGAGAATTTGAGATTCTTAGAGATGTGGATTACAAGGTCTTAAACGCACCCAGACCGCTGGATTGTGTCTCCTTCAATCTTGTAGTGAGAGCCAGGATTGTGGTGTCCAAATGAGATAATTGAGCATTTCTCTGAATTCAAATGCAGTTGCCATTCCTTTGACCAGATGGCCACCGCGTTGAGATCAGATTGCAGTAGCTGGGCAGATTTTTCCGGATGAGCGCGCTTAATTTCAATGTTCATTTTGATGTCATCTGCGCATTTAAGGACGGTAGAATTCACTACTGTGCATAATGAACATGAAACTTAAGTAAGCAGTTCCATAAAGACATTTATACAAGACGGAAGATAATCCTATTCATTGAAGATTTAGGGACATAAAAGACGTTTGTACACAACACAATTATTTTTTGTCGACATTTATCCACACTTCGATCCAAGTAGGTATTACTCACAATATCATTGGAACGACTGTATCGTCGGCAAGAAGTGCCGTTTTCACGATTTTTGTGTTCATTATGAAATTGGGTTAGAACAAGACGACGGTATTCCTTAGTCCACAGCATTTTGTACTCTATCCACTAAAATATTCTTTGCCACCTTTGGCGCCGTTGAGATGTGCAACGGCTATGAATTGAAACTCGAACCCGACCACCTGCCACACGAACAAATTTTGAACCCGACCCGAAAATTTTAACGAGCATAATTATTTTGTTAAGAACATTACGAAAAATTGTTTCAATCGCTGAGAATGTATTTCCCAGTATTTAGGCTTGAGTCTTTGTGAAAGAAACTACTAAATGAGAAGGAAATTGCTCTTTTTCACAATGACAATCTTTAGGCCTATACATTGTTTTCCATTTGTGGAATGATAGGGCTTATTACGTGATAGTATCGTAAAGTTTTTGAAGTGTTAACATCACATATTGCTGAAATATATTGAATTCAGAATGGGGACCAATCCCGGGAATCCAAAGCACACATTTTATGGATGACGGTTACCACGCGCCCATTGTTTGTACGCAAACTGATAAAAAAGTGATGACAATTAGGAATTCTTCTGGCGTTCACGGTCTTCGTCCATTGTGGCAGTCTTCCTGGTTTCTCTTGTCGATGCTTCTGGATAAGTTGGTGTTATCTTCCTTTTGTAGTAACATGTGGATTTTGATATCCTGGCTTTCTCTCATGGCATAAATACGCTGCAGTTCAAAATGTAGCGTTCCAAAATGCGATTTGTTGCTTCAACTTAACATGTTAGAAAATTGAAGTCCGAAAAATCGGCTACGTGCAACTTCATAGAATTTTATGAATCAGATGATGAAAATGAAGCATTTTTTGATTGTTGAAAAGTTCAGGAAACGAACTTTTCCATCGATATGAAATCATTTAGATTCCATAAGTAGCTCACGGCTGCAGGCCATTGAGGAAAAGTAGATGTTTATAATATTAAGAATCACCTCTCACAAAATTCAAAAATTTTGAAAACTGAGTACGACAGTCAAATATCGTTCACGTCATAATTTGGTGTTAAAATTCTAACCGGAAGGTATGATAAAAGTAGTTTAAAGCAGAATAATGATTTTTTGACGCCACTTTACACCCCATACAGGGGCTTAGGACGGTGCTGACACAGTCAGACTTTAATCTGGAGCGTTGTGATAGTTTCTTCCGGATGCCCTTACTGCCGACTTCCAATGACACTTTCGGGGCTCGTTTTCTGGACCAGAAGATCGCTAGGCCAAGCAATTAACTACTGTGCCACGGACACCACGCACATTAGTGTTTTGAAAGTAGTTTAAAGCAGTGTCCGGATAATTTTTGAGCGTTGTGGTTGGAATAAAGTATCTTGTCATAATAAAAAAATGGCGTGGAAATTCGATGAAATCGGGAATCGCCCGGGAATTTGAAGCTTGAAATCTGGCCGCCACCCTGGAGGGTGAAAAAAGCGCAATTTTCATAGTCAAATTTCGGAGGATGAGCCTCTCGAAATGCAGTGTCATTCTGTCCTACTTTTGGACACATAATCACAGTCCTAATTGATATGATTACATTGCAAAAATGAAGAATGAATTGAGGGGGATCAAGAACATACAAAGGAAGGGGAAAACAGGGAAGTTTGATTCTCTTATACGAGCTGCTGTTTTGCACAAGCTTTGACGTCAACAAGATCTCCGTCTTTGTGGAGCGTCATCGAAATCAACGATTGATGAAGTGGTGTGTCTGTGTCTAGCATCTATAGAAAAGACCTTCGCATTTTAGAGTCAAGCTGATGCACATGTTCTCATCAGCAAAGCGGCTAAAAACTGACAATCAAGCTGTGTGTTGACCTGTTTATGCATGCCCAAACCTGCTCCGCGATACTGAACCTGTAATGAATGGACAGCCGGTTGCGTGACGACAAGACATCGGGAAACCACATGCAGCTGCTGATAACTGTGGCATTTGGAAGTCTCTTTCTCAGTGTGAATTTTATTGCTAAAATTCTGTCACTGTTCATAAATCAATAGCGTTGACGATTTGAAAAGAATGCCCTGACAAAGGCTGGTATTCCAGTCATCTTAACACTATCATACGGGCAAAATTTCTGTTTGTGGGCAACATGCACGCGAGGGGTAGACTTGAGTACTGCTCTGTTGTTAATGACGCAAATTTTGAATATTTTTGCTATTATCACAGATAGACTGATGAATATAATTAGATATATCTTAAACGCATTGACTTTTTGCCGGTCACCCTGCTCATGACCGCAAGTCCGTACATGACTGGACAAGATCCGGAAGAGCGTGTAAGTCGCCGCAGCCGTGATTACAATTAAAATGCATGATCAGGTTGACTGACTGTGTGAGATTCATTGAGGCCAATATCTCTAGAATGGTTTTCTTCAAACGTGTGAAAGGATAACATGCTGCTTGCATTAGTCGGCAAAGTGGCTTAAACGTGTCTTCGACTGAAGGCGAAATGGATTCTCCGCTTCGACTAAGTTTTCTCGACCCGCGCACATCTCTTCTTCATGGTGCGATAGAAAATAACTCAACACTCTGCCATAGAGGAGGTGACGAGAAATTGATGTAATCCCGTTAAGGTTCAAGGAATCCCGTTGAGCCCAAGATGACAAGTAGTCCAGATATTCAAGAGCATTCTAGAAAGGTTTCAAGATATCTTAAAGGTTCCTCTTGTGAATGAAAATGGATGCCGGTGACATATTGTGACAATGAACTTAGTAAAGGTGTTTTTACTGAAACATGGTGATGAATTGGGAGTGCTGATTTATCGAAAATCATTTGATCCTGAGTCAGCGCTGTGTTTGATTTGCGAAGAAAATCAAGCGGAAGACAACCAATGTGGCACCTTATACCACTCCATCATGAACAAAGCCTGTCTCAAAAGGTCTGCCGTCCAAAGGTAAAAGTGCGTAACTGACATTTTGACGATTATCAGTAGAGCCAATTTTGTCTTTTTGCATGCTGTGATTTCCTGCTTGATTGTAATCCAAAACTTCTATCGTCTACTTATAGAACAGATATATATTTGAATATAGGTGTACAAATTGACTTTCTATCTAAAAGTACAAAAAACTGAAAATCGCCAAAATGTCAGTTACGCACTTTTACCTTTGGACGGCAGAGGTATTATCAGATCTTTTCAATCTCCTTCATTATATTTCTCGTTCTCAATATTTCTGCCAAAATGTGATCACCGGAGAGGCCGACGAAGATGAAAAATTGAAAAATGACTTGTTACTGATTTAGTGATTCTTTCTTCGGTGCTAAAAGTGTGCGAATTATATGAAACCTGTGCAATTCGGTGTGCTGTTTACACATTGAAAAACTGAGGTTTGCTTAGTTTTGATAAAATGTTGAGATTATGTGAAGCGAGATCTAGCAACGCCACCATCAAGCTGTTTTCCGAAGCGCCTTTATCTGGGAGTCATCGCACACGCTCCAGACTGTTACCGACGAGAGGAGGTAGCAATTACTCTTCCTCCATTTTAACCTAACGAAACCCATCCCTTCCGTCACTTATCTAATATAGATTTCTTCGTTTTATGACTCTTTGTATGGTTTCAAAAATTTCATCCCCCCTTAGTGTATTTACATTTATCATACATAGACTGATGAAATTGGATTATTATTAAATAACATAAAACCATGTAGCTTAAGTCAATAAAATAGCGTTAATTTGGTTCACGCAAGCTTCAATTTCGGCCGAATATTCGGTGCACCCCTATTTCGAATCACGAGCGTTGGTTATTTGGCACGCTATTAACTTTGCGATTTCAGATGGATAAAAGTGTAGGTGATTCGATGTCTTCTTCAATGCTGAAAAGCATCGTAGAAAACACAGTCACGCAAATTCTTCAACAAATTTCAACGAACAATATATCAACACAGTCACAGGGAATGCTGCACTCGAATGAAATACAGCGCAATGATGATGAACCCATGCGCAAAGTGAGCTCCATGTAGATCCTATCACATGTTCATTTCCTGATTATCGCAATTATTTGCAGTCAAGCAAAAACAAACCTTATGAACTGAGGGTCTGGTGTCCAGTTATGTGTCGACTGGATGGAGATTGCTGCATCGCTGGAAGAATATTTTTTGACGATGAGTGGTCATTCTATCGCACAAATTACATAAATATTGTGAGCAAAAGTGGACAGCTTGTTAGTGATGATGACGGCAATTGGTTTCGACTAATAGGAGGAATCGTCACTCAGACAGCAGATGAAATGTCCCAATATGATGGTAAGTAGTTAAGGTAAAGGTGACCCTATATTTTTCGCTAAAAATGTGGGGCGACCGCACAGAAACACTGTCAGACTAACAAATCTCTAGCAATATCACTCATCCATTGAAATTTGCTTTTCACTAACACCTCACTATCTAGCGCTGTTTTTGTGCGGTCGCCCCTGAATGATTCAGGAAGATTAAGTTCTAAAGGAAACTATAATTCTAACTTTGATTTTGATAAATTTCTATTGATATGTATCGGTCCACGTGTTAAGCATGAATAGTAGATTCATTTATCGGAAAAATGACATGACTGTGGGTGTTCTCAAATCACAATATTTCTGATTATGTAACTGAGAAAGAATGCTTTTGCGCCACAATGCTTTTAAGTGGGGCTGTGCGCTAGCCGCACCTACTTCCACCGGTGCACTCGAAAATTTCACAAGTTACACTAAAGCAATGAAGTGCAGCCGAAGTATAATTTCTTTTTCGCTCAAGACTGATAGTCAATAAAGATCTTGAAGGTAGGGTCCGCATCCTCTGTGTTATAATATTTTCTGAATGCAATGCAAATTTCATAAAGTACTAGGAATATTAAACGAACTTATTAGGCTTCTTTTAATTTCATTTTGTGAATACTTCCAAGTGACTCTCATCATACGTAGCCGCAACCAGAAAATGGCAACGGTTGCGTTGACTAAATTACTAAGTCAGTGGCGGACGTTTCGTCCGCCTTTTGTCTTTTTAAAAAACATACACACTTGCTGTACATAGCAAAGGAAAAGCTTATCATTGACACTTTCAAAATCATGAAAAATGCAACATCTGAAAACAGGGAAAATGGAATGAATCGAATCGGCTAGCGCACAGCCCCACTAAAAAGCATTGTGACGCAAAAGCATTCTCTCTCATTTACAAAATCAGAAATATTGTGATCTACAAATTACTATACAGGAGGGGCGACATCTACACCTTTTTAACTTCTATCTAAAATAAGTTAAGTTTAATTTAAAATTTCTAAATAAAGTAGTTGAGAATTACATATGTGGCAAATAACAATCCAGTGTTAGTTATTCCATCGACTTTGTTCGCGCAGCACCGTTCTCGAAATAACTAATCTCATATTTTAGTCTAAGGACTATCTGTACATGAAATATCTATGGCCATGACCTCAATCAGCGCTAACTTCTCCATTGTTCTCATTTTGTCATCACACGAGTGCACACGAGCTGTGAATAGGATTGCGAAAATCAATGACAAATATTAGCGTCATTGGTCGATGAATCAGTCACTTGACGAATTGAAAACAAATGAATGAAACTGACAGAAATGGCATCGACTTTCAACAGAACTGCATTAGGCTACACTTCCTACCCGAACATCGTTTTAGACACGTCGAAACCATCATTGACAAGGCAAATTTGACGAAATTTGACCCATGACCCACGACCCACCGACTTTTCACGAAAACATGACCCACTTGACCCACAGGGTACCCTGACCCACGAATGTGAGTGCAATTTCCTTTCTTGGTATCATCTTTAGTTTCATTTTCATTCAAGATTCTATGTCTATTTAGGCAGAGGCCTGGTAGTATCAAAATTGTTGTCAAGATTTGTTATGAAGATTCAAGTGTACTTGTCACATGATAAATAGACATGCAACCTCATCAAAATTATCTTATAATCAAAGTACATGCACCACGAATGCCTAAGGTTCTAAAAAATTTTAAACGATTATGTTTCTTGTTACAATTCTTGACTATCCTTTTTGTGCTACCGATTTAACTCGTAGAGAGATGATTATTTAACTTGAGGGCCCAACTGACCAAATTTCAAGTTTTACATTTCTTAATTAAATGAAGTTAAGAAAATAAGACTCCAGTAGGCATAAATCCTTTATGCATGCAGTTATTATGTTATATAAATGGACAATTCCACGCGTTACGACGTTATTTCGCACGCATTTCATGAAATTGGAACTTAGTTTTTCCTCGAAGTAATGCCATTTCTCATTATCTCTGAATGGATTCCAATCAAGCTTAAGGTCAAAATGAATAATACATCGTCGGAAAATCACAAAAAGTTAACTATCGTGCGCGAAAAAACATTTTATTACAAAGCTATGACGTTACGTGAATGCAACCTCGGTTTTTTGTTATGTTACACTTATCTGTTTTTCTGCGAATTGAGGGGATATTTTCATTCCATCTTTTGTGGACGTGTTATCGACGCGCTCCTCTTTAATGAATGGTATGCGGGAAGTCTTATCCTACAACTACTGAATCGTAAATTGAAGTTATTCAATGTTACGACGTTATGCGTGCGAAAAATATGTGAGCACGTTTTCCAAACTACACAAATTTAAAGTATAGCCGTTCCTAAATGTTTTCAAACACGCTTTCAATGGTCACTAAATCATCCGAATCAAAAGTATACATGATTCGACTTCTCCCCGATGTATAGACTCGGTATAACTCACACAATGGTGGACCTATCAAATTCATCCATGTCCTCACTTAATGCCGATTGGAATTTCCCTTCAGCTTGTCTTTTCATGAACAAGGTGACTATAATGTTGTCATTTCGGTCTGTGACACGGTCTACAAACTAGGAATCATCGCAAGCAGCGGCTTTATGCATTTGGTCGACACTTCCTGACCTGCAGATGTCCAACGAGATTGGTCCTTAGACTCGGAGCATCGCATAGTTATTCCCAGTTTCTGTCCGCAAAAGTCGAACAGCTTCACATAATCTAAAGCGATAATCGCAACGTAATACGTAGTGAATTCGTTTTAAATACTCGATTTTCGGTGAGTGTTTGAAAACTTGCCATGGGATGTTTCGAAAATGACTGTGTAGGTCTAAGCTACGACCATATGGACCAGCCTACACCTGGCGCTGGGGTCGTCTGCAAACGTCTTACATGCTGTTGATGTAGGTGCACTGGTAGCGGTGACACCTTGTGCCATCCAAAGTGATTGAATAAAAGTAGAAAACTGGGCAGAACTGCACGATAATTAAGATATCATAACTAATTTATCAAACGTTTGCTCTAAAGCGTTCATTTCTTAAAATTTCCTTTTCAATTTGCAATTCTAAAAGAATGGTAATTCCGGTTACATATTCAATGTTAACATCCTTTACAGACGTCAAATAGTATTTTCAGAATTAAGCTCCAGCCGATGCCCGCAAACGGACAGAAATACAAAGAATTCATACTAACGATAGACAGGTTTAAGCACTCATACTACTTATGCATTGATAAAAGTAGTACTCATCCATATTTAATGCTATTGAACGAATTCTTCCAACGAGCTATATACACAATTTTTCAGGATGCTGGGTGGCAATTTTCTAAATGATTAGACAAGAGCTACATTTTTCATCAAATTGGGCACTTTATGATGCAATTTCGAGCAGTAGGCCTATTTGGTCACAGCATTAGTTTGGAATTTTCTCAAAAACATGTTGAAAATTCCAAGTGTGACCTAATTTTAAAAAAGCGCGGGAACCATGTTACAATAAAATAGCTAGAAGACGACACAATATGTCCCTGCTCATCAAGTCACTGTATTCGTGTGTACATGAATGGACAATGGAATGATCAGAGATTTGAACCAAATCAAAGAATTAAAGGATATTGCGAGAGTTTAAATAATTGGCACATTCTGAATCGATTCGGCACGAGAATGCCATGAATTAACCCATCGAATTCTACGATGCCTACTGCCAATACCGTGAGTGTTCGGAGGCTGATAACTTCCATTTAACAGTGTGACAACATAGCGTTACGACGTCACGATTTTCAAAATTCTCTTTTAAACAAATTTGTGAACAAAAAGCGGATCTGAATAGGCAGTGTGATATGGATCACTGATCTTGCTTTGCACCTAAATTTTGGAAGCTTTATAGATTGGTTGAAGGTCGTGAGACGAAAAAATGTCATTTTTCCGTTACGACGCTACGCATGCAAGTTCAGATCTGCATGTCAATTTTTTAACCAAATAAAAGAAAGTGAGATTGTTTTCGAATAAGCCCTCGACTTTTGACTCGAATAAGCAGCAAACATCTGCTATATTTGAATAAATTAGAAATACATTAGTACACTAAAGGGCAAATTCTAAAAATGATAACTTTTCATTTTTTTTTGTTTTTATCACAGTATTTATTTAATTAATTTTTTTGTAATGAAAGTAAAATTTCCGTGGTAAATTGAATGTTTTTCTGGAAAATATGAGTGTCAAGGATGATGTTTGTGCAAGCAAAAGTAAGCTCCTAGGTACTTCAGAAAATTACCCAAATGTTGACATTCGCGTGGAATTGCCCAACTACATGTGTGAAAATTATCCCAGAAAAATCGTCAAACTAATATTTTGTTGCTTCTGATGGCAATCGATTCAAATTTAATTTACTTCCGCTAATGTTGGATTTAAGTAGAAGGTCGTATATTTGATGTAAGAATGACATTCATTGAAAAGCAAATGGAGTAAGCATGCGCAACGCGTGAATAGAAAATTGCACGATGACAAGATTATAATTCATAAATTAGCTTACTATGTACATAGATGAACTGATGTATATGAGTGGCGCTACATGTCCGAGTACGCTGTGATAACAATCACTAGTGACATCATGTAAATATTCCTATTTTTATTGATACCAAATCATATATCAAAACGAAACTTTTTATTGATGCTAAGTGTCAAGAAATATCTCCTCACAGAATTCTGCCGTAATAAGTCTGTGTGAAAGGGATATAATATAATATTAATGACCATCGTATGAATTAGCGTATTTTAGATTATCATGCATCGAATGAGCAATGAGATGCATGGAACATGTACGATGCGAAAGTAGATTGAACGGCTAAATACTTTAGATATGAAGCATGTATATTGTCAAGATATTTTTATCAATTACATATTTTGAAAATATTTTGTCTATGATCAATCTTTACCAGGGATTTACCATTCTAATCTCTACCAGAGGATATTTTCTACGAAAGACCAACAAAATCAAACGAAACAAACAAAACGAAGGTCAGGTGGCATTACAAGAAAATTTTCAAGATTAGTAAAGCCTCTGAATACCTGACTTCTTCAGTACCTGTATCTCTGAAATCAAGGTCACACATCATTGGGTATCGTCAGACAGCGACCGAGAATCGAGCGTACACAATTGTACTCAAACAACTTCTCTCCACCAGCCAACATCTCTCAGGAGACAGCAGCAATTGTTTTCCAGCCTTTAATTTGTATGAATTCCGACCCCTTTCGAAACTGTATGAGGCTTGTGAAAGTCAATGGTGTTACATATTTTGACTGTGTGCATCCATCACTCCTTTCAGTGACACTGACTCAGTCATTTCACATGATTGATAAGAATACGAATAAATGAAGTTTACAGTGTTCAGGGCTGCCACTCTTCCGGTTTAAACCGGATTTCCGGGGTTTTTTAGAATAAACTAAGTAGTTACGATGCGAATAGACCTCTTGAGATTGTAAAGGTCCTATAGGAGTGAGACCGGCACTCTTAAAGATAAGAGCATGTGGGACTTTTTTAGATGATGTAGTGCTCTTAAAATTGTGAACGAGGCTATGCAGATTGTTAGGGGACCTTAGAGACCCTGCAATTTCTAAGGGTGATCAAATTCAAAGCAGATGCTTTCTAAAAATCCGCTTGACTCTTGAGAAGAAGATTCTTCTACAAGGAAGTCAGTGATCCTTCCGTCAATCCTAAGAAACTGGACGAAACGCAAGTAATCAAGGTTTTGAAACAAGAAACAAATTTTGGTGGGAATGCTATGCCAAAAAGTTGTAATGCGTAATTATGGAGTCTATCATGAATTGAGTTCTGATTGCTTTGATACTCTCCAAAATGTATCTTTCAAGAAGCGTCTGCCAGAAAAATATGAAAGAAAAATCTACCTAAAAGTTTCGGGAACACAAGGGCGTGACGAAAGAATATTTTGTACGACCACTTGTTGCAAAAGCTAAAGGTCGGCGAAGACACCAGCGAAAATTGAAATCTCGCAAACAACCGCAGAAGTGACAAGGATCTCTTTTCGTGTTGATTTTGCGTTTACTAATGTCATGGCGGCTCAACCTTTATCAAATAGCTGTCATAATCATGTTTGAAATCCAAAAGTTGTTCTTAGATGTAATTGTTTTTTATTATGCTTGAAGTACAAGAGATGAGAAAGATGAGAACAAGGTTTGATTTGAATCATTGCCGGAGCTACAAGTACTGATGAAGTTTATTCATGCTGAACTGCAAGCGTTTTTGGTTTTTTAGCCGCCATCAGTGCAGTAAATCAACAACTCACTACACAGACCATCGGTAGGTGGATGTGCTTGGAAATTCGGTAGCTCACCTTCGTGCATGAAGTGCAAGCACGAATTAACTATTTGCATTGGTGTTTGCAAGTTTCAAATTTTGATAACGAGCTCTAGATAAAGAGATTTGAACTGCATGTATTTCATTAATTGTAGATGTATGTATTTCAGATGATGATTTTTTACATGTGAGTTATTGGATCTTTACAGGTATACTGCACTGATGACGGCTAAAAATCTAGAAACTTAAGTATTTCCCGTAATGGATTGTGTCAAATGTCGCTCTCATCTCATTTCAGATTAGATAGTATATCAAGTGGCATGGCTTCTGTAATGTGTAGTATTTGGGCACAATATAAAACTCAGTTTTCTCAGATTGAGCAAATGCGATAGTTTTTAGTCGTCCATTTATGTGACATTGATTAAAAAATATTTTGTTTATGTAGCGTGGCGGATTCTCTCAGTGATCATTTCAAAGATGTTGATGCAACAGCAATTAGCGGCTCAATGATTAATTTCTGTAACTTAATTATGATCCAAGAGAAAATAGTAGCCAACACGAGTACCACTATAACATTACATTATGCTATTTTCTAACATTTGCCTGAACGCAATCTATCTAATTCTTCGGTCAACAGCGCAAGAGCATATCTCTACGCAATCGCTCGTCGATCTGCAGAAAGCGGTGCAAAGCTTTGTTTTCCTGTTTATCCAAATGCATAGGATGACTCTAATGCACCATTTCTTAAACGTGCCCAAAAGACAAAAGTCACAAGGCATTGAATCTGGTGGTATTGGAAGCCATTCCAAAGGCTCCCGTGACGGTCAATCCACGATTTAGGAAAATTGCTGTTTAAATAATTCACGATGGGTCTGTAATAGTGCGCTGTATGAAGATATTCCTGTCCTTAATGACATTCGGTATATTTCATACAGCATAGAAAGGAAGATTTTACCACACATTCTCGATTTCTCGAAAGAATAATGGCTCTCCCAAAGAAAATGGCTTACAGAAATTCCTGCCCAAGCATTTAGATCGCCCTGACCATGGATTTTGTATGAAGATATTTGCTGTGACCAGACCGCTCTGCTGAAGCAGTCTTCCAAACGTCGAACAGCTGAACAGCAATATCCTTGTGGTTTCATGAAAATTCTTCACAATATACACGGGATCTTGCACCGTGTGACGTCATGGTACGACTAATAAAAAATGACAAAGCTGCACGAGAATAGTGCATCATAAATTTGAATGTAAAGTGAAATGAAGAAAGTTGTCTTTGAAACAGTTAAGTAAAATCATCCGTGGGTGTACATGTATATTATTCGATCATATGCCGTCTTTATATCGAGCTGAAATCGTCAATCGTTCAATAGCTTTATGCTGATTTTGCATTAGGGGCAGGTAGAGGGGTCTTTGTAGTACACTGTCTAGCCTTCGAAAACAGTTCTCCTGAATATAGGAGCTGTTCGAGGCACGTATTCTAGTGCACCTTGTTGAAACTGATGACATCAGTAATAATTTTATACATTTACTTGCTAACTGAGGATACAAAAGGATTCAAAAATATCTTTATTAGAACAGACCCAACTGCTGCTTGAACGCTTTCAAAGCTTACCGTGTTGTGTGATATCGAATGATCGTAAGTTTCTTATTTTGAGGGGGCCCACGACTACATTATTTAGGGGCCTATTCCGATTTGACTTTCCGGTTTTTATTTTTGATAAGAGTGGCAGCCCTGAGTATTTAAGATTGTCAAATCTATCATGGGTCAAGCTGGTTGGAAGTGGGTCAAAGAAGTCTGACCCACCAACTTTTCGGAAAAACATGACCCACGCGATTTCGTGACCCACTTGTCCCACCTGACCCATGACCCACCACCCACTTCCAACTCTGCATACATATACTAATATATAAATTGCGAGTAGTTAGTGGAACAACAGTGTTTTTGATCAAATTTGGGTAGACTTCTACTATTCAAGATTAGAATAGGAAGGTCAACGTATATTATTACGATATTTTTGTTCCATCTCACACAAAAAGACGTCTATCACTGCAGTCGGTAATAGGTATATTCACCGGTAATTTTTCAAAATTGGAAAATTTTGACTGAAATGTGCGGTCGGGGAAAGATTCCCTATTATCAATCATGTAGCGGTATAAAATAAGAAATAATTACATGATATATATTTATAATATGTAGTTTTCTAATATTTAATTAAAAAATTTTAAATAGAACTTGACTTGTTTTAATTAGAACTTGACTTATTTCAAATGGAAGTTAAAAAGGTGTAGACGTTACTCAGTTGTACTCATTTGCACCCAGGCGTAAATTTCATATTTTGCGTGCAAATTGGGGACTGCGGGCATAAATCGGTTGTTAATATCTATGATTTCTGCACTGTATATCCTACGTAAGAGTATATCATCACGCCTGATGATGTCCGAGCGATTCGGTCGAAAGGCGCCTCGCGTACTTTTATAGTTTTGATTTTTGCGGTGGTACTGTCCAGGATTCGTTATAATTTACAATGACCACGCTGAATGAGTGTATGCAAAATAGTGTGGAAATTTATCAGCAACGTTAATAAAAATCAAATCGTAATTGAAAAGTACGTCAACTTTGTCGAAAACTTGCTTTTATTCATCACTCAACTCAGTGCTCATTTCAACACTTTAATGCAGAAATGTAATGCAAATGTGGAAAGGTGGTTCCTGACAAGTTGCTCTTCAGTATGCTGATTATAACAGGGTGGCGGGCGAGCCCAGTAATATTGTTAGGGCCCAGGAATCGCCCTTAAATATTAGTAAAATTATCAAATAGCCCGGGAATGCTATTTCGTGATTTGGTGAATCGGCAAGATTTCACCAAGTGTTGCAGATTTCGTGAAGTGGCAATGAGCACAATTTCTTGACTTAAACCATATTAAGCCCACTATATCTTGTAACTTTCTACGAATATTGATCGAAATATGTTTGCATATGTCGATGAAATATTCTTGACTTCATAAATTTGTTTCGTTTCGACATGAGTAGTAAGTAAAACTCCACTTCTGGATAGCGTAAGATGGCCGCCGTCGCTGACGTCCCCCCCCTCTGGCACGGCAGAGTGTCGTGGTCGGCCGCCGTGGTGCTTCGGGTCTGAGTCCCCCCCCCTCTGGAACGACAGAGGTTGTGGTCTGTCGTGGTGTGCCGGCCAGGTGGGTCCACGTTCACAACATGTTCGCTGACTCCCCCCCCCTCTGCAACGACAGAGTGTGAGACTCGGGTGAGTTGGTCCGACCGCCTGGTTGACGTGGGCGACCGCCAGGATTAGTCTTGAGGCTATAGTGTGTGATGTTTTTCGTGCAATCTGCTGAATGTTGGGTTGTAAAATGGGTTGTTTCGAGTGGAAGGAGTGGTCGGATGAGAAAACGGAGGTCGGATTCGTATTCAGCGTGAAATTCTGCATCGGTAGGGTGAGTTTCAAGTCAATCGGTGAGAAAAAATTTTCAACATTTTTCGAAAAACGACAGAGTTAGAATTTGGGACGTTTTGGTGTGTAGCGTCAAAACGAAGCATCGGATGAGAAAACGGAGGTCAGATTCGGATTCAGCGTGAAATTCTGCATCGGTAGGGTGAGTTTCAAGTCAATCGGAGAGAAAAAATTTTCGGCTGACGTCCCCCCCCTGGACAGCTTGCTTCGATCTTGGCTTCTACTGGACGGATTTTGTCGTGCAATAGCTCGTTTGAAAGCTAAGAGTGAGACAAATTCAGTGAAAGAATCGGCTTGTTCCTATCTGTCTTCGTTCAAAAGTTAGAGCGGTTACAAGATTTTAGGTCGGAGCTCGCTCACCTGAAAAAATCCTAAGTGTCAGAGTGGCTTTGTATGGGTAAAATTTTGAAAATTTTCCAAAGTGTGGAATTTCGACCTGGGACCGCCACCAAAACATTTTTCATCAAATTTCACTGACCTCCCCCCCCCACAGCAATCTTCTAACTTTGGTTCTAGTGGACGGATTTTGTCTTACAGCTACTCGTTTGAAAGAGGAGAAAAAACTGCTCGACAACATTTTTTGTTGCGAGTCAATCGGACCAACCGTTCAAAAGTTAGAGCGGTTACAAGATTTTAGGTCGGAGCTCGCTTACCTGAAAAAATCCTAAGTGTCAGAGTGACTTTGTATGGGTAAAATTTTGAAAATTTTCCAAAGTGTGGAATTTCGACCTGGGACCGTCACCAAAACATTTTTCATCAAATTTCACTGACCTCCCCCCCCTCTGGACAGCTAGCTTCGATCTTGGCTTCTACTGGACGGATTTTGTCGTGCAATAGCTCGTTTGAAAGCTAAGAGTGAGACAAATTCAGTGAAAGAATCGGCTTGTTCCTATCTGTCTTCGTTCAAAAGTTAGAGCGGTTACAAGATTTTAGGTCGGAGCTCGCTCACCTGAAAAAATCCTAAGTGTCAGAGTGACTTTGTATGGGTAAAATTTTGAAAATTTTCCAAAGTGTGGAATTTCGACCTGGGACCGTCACCAAAACATTTTTCATCAAATTTCTGTGAATGAGGGGGGGGGAGGTCAGTGAAATTTGATGAAAAATGTTTTGGTAAAGGTCCCAGGTCGAAATTCGGAAGTTTTAAATTTTTCAAAATTTTCACCACACTGGAGCTCTCACACTTAGGAATTTTTTCACTTCTGGCATGTTACATGGACATGTGCTGGCGGACCAACTTCCCATGGTCATATGAGAATGGTTCAGGTGTCATATTGTAAAGAATGATGAGACGAATCGTTTGCAACAAACCGCATGTCGCTACGATGAATACTTTCGGAGATAGAGCCATTTTAAGTTTTCTTCCGAGCATATATAAACCCCCGACAACGTAAGTCTGATCACTTCATCGAAAGACGAGGTAAGCGACGGTCGTCGCTCTGAGCTCCCGATATCGGGTGTTTCAAAGGACTCTATCTTTTGAAGTAGGCAAGCTATCTTGCTACTTCAAAGTTTGTATGATAGAGTTTGATAGTGTCTTTACTACTGATAAAATTTTTTAAAAGTAGTATGAGTAGTAAAATGCGGAATTTTTTAAAAATTCTTAATTTTCAGTTTTTTCAAAGTTTTAACATATAGACTAAGGTTTTCAAGTATCCTGAGTTCAAATCTGCTATCAGATTTGAAATTTAACTAAGTCTAAGGCAGCTTTGAGGGGTTAGATCCCAGCTACTGATCACTACCTTTGACTCGGCGTTCCTGTTACCACTTCGGGGCAGTGACAATGATGTCTTCAGCTGTAAAGAGCGGGTATCGGGGAAGATCTCTCACTTCCCTAGTGATCAGTACAAGGCCTTCGGGCTGTCGACGGGATCGAGTGCCACTCACTACACTCACATCTCTCATTCCTCACTAAGTGTTGATATTATGTTGAATGTTGACTAAGTTGAATGTTGAATGATGATATTATGTTCTAGGCTGTATACTACATTCAAATCTGCTATCAGAAATTTAACTAAGGCAGCTTTGAGGGGTTAGATCCCAGCTACTGATCACTACCTTTGACTCGGCGTTGCTGTTACCACTTCGGGGCAGTGTCAATGATGTCTTTAGCTGTAAAGAGCGGGTATCGGGGAAGATCTCTCACTTCCCTAGTGATCGGTACAAGGCCTTCGGGCTGTCGACGGGATCGAGTGCCACTCAATACACTCAAATCTATCATTCCTGACTAAGTGTAATGCTTTAGGAATATGACTGTACTACATGATTCAAAACTTATACTAATTTCATTATCTTACAGTTAACGAGAAATCTGAGTACCGACAGCAAAAATGGTGAACAATGATAGAAATAAGAAGTTTCACATTAAAATGTGTGTATGCGGTCGAATCAACCGCCGAGACGGTCTCAGGGACCACATAAGGAAGGCAGGGGCCGACCACATGGTTATCCTGAATAGGGTTGCCTGTGTGAAGTGCAGGGTGCTGTTGGTTGTTGGGCAGGAGGCCGAGTTTTATCGGAGGCATGGTGAGTGTACAGGAGGGTTGGTGACCGATTTGAGATTTGTGGAGTTGATGAATGCTGAGAAGGAGCGAATGTTGGAGAAAGAGGCCAAGAATGTTGTTGAGAATGCTAGTGGGAATGTTGTTGAGAATGCTAGTGGGAATGCTGTGGAGAATGCTAGTGGGAATGCTGTGGAGAATGAGGTAGAGAATGCTGTGGCCGGTTTGAAGGCTGACAAGTGGCGGAAGAGAGTGTTTGAGAGTGATGATGAGGATGATGTGGATTTGGATAGGGAGCGAGTGAGGAAGTGTGTGAGGAAGTTGAGCTCTTCATCGTCGGAGGTATCCAATATTGTTATTAGCGACCCCCCGAAGAGCTCATCTTCCCCAATAGTGAAGGGTGGTGGGGTACGGAAGCAGTCGGCGCGGTGGGATGAGGACATGGAAAAGAAGCATGTGTCGCAGCAAGCGGCACATGCTTTGTTGGTAGATCGCTACGAAAGTTTGAAGAAGGTGAATGAGAGAACGTTGAGTGAGTTGAGTGACCTGAAAATGAAGGAGGTGAAATGTAAGGAGGTGGCAGATGAGAATATCCGTATGAGGCGTGTTGTGAAAGAGTTGAAGGAGAATGTGCGAGTGTTGGAAGACAAGAATGATGAGTGTGAGAAGAGGGCGAGTGCTGCGGAGAGGAGAATGGGAGAGGCAGAAGCGAAGTTTGAGGAGATGATGAAGGAGATGAGTGTGTTGAGAGCGAGGAATGTTGAGTTGGAGAGGACTGTGGCTCGGCGGGGTGATGAGAGGCAGGCGTGTGAGAAGTTGGAGCGCATGAGGGATGAGTGGGAACGTGTGAATGAGGATCGTTTGTTTGAGTTCCACATCCCTATTCGGGATAACCATCTGGCCGGCGAAGTCCTCGTCAATAAAAGTCTGGACGAAAGTATTGTATGCTATCATGGACATCCGAGTAAGAAATGCCTCCACGCCACACTAAGAATGCGCGGGCATCTGCACAAATTTTCAATCAGGAAGCCCGCGAGACTGCCTAAGGATGACTAACTTGGTAAGTGAAAAGCAAATAAGATAGTATATCCTATTCTAATACATATCATTTTCATTGCACATCTTTGCCTGCCTTCACCACCCCATCAATTTACTCCCGAGAACGAACCATCGGCTCTCTTAAGGGCCACCTAGGGGCAAGACATGATAGAACCTCCACGCGGTTTGCCCTGGGCAGTCTTCGGACTGGCGAATACTATCACTAAGTTGAATCTGCTATCAGTCAACTTGAACGTTGCGTCGCGTTAGAGGGGTATATAAACCACTGCCTCTCATTTCATTTCATTTCAATCATGCAGACGCCGAACAGTCAAGTCAGCTCTCCTCGCGGACCGCAGTTAAGGCCGCGAAATTTATTTGAGGAGTTTGTCAGGCTAGAGGAGCAAGACAGAGTTTTTAATAATCTTGCTCGGATTGGCAATCCGATGACAGCAACTGCTGTCAATCCAACGGAATGGCGCTACATTCCACTTTTTAGCCATGTGCCAGCTAGTGTGGAAGTCGACAGTGCTACCAAAGAGAGAGTCAAAGACTCTCTCAGCAGAATTGGTAGGGTGTAAGATGACGTTACTCCCGAGAACGAACCATCGGCTCTCTTAAGGGCCACCATGGGGCAAGACATGATAGAACCTCCTCGCGGTTTGCCCTGGGCAGTCTTCGGACTGGCGAATACTATCATTAAGTTGAATCTGCTATCAGTCAACTTGAACATTATGCAGTCGATTGCTATCCCTGAAGCATTCTGATTCGCTGTTGAGCAATTCATTGTTGAAAACCCTATATAAGCTAGAAGATTGTAGCGCTTCTCATTCAATTTGAAGTCACGATGGAAGCGACATCTACCCACAACATTCCCGTCTTCACTGATGAAGACAACGGCATTCCCGAGTTCGTCATCCTCGACGAGTGGGATGAGGAGGATGAGAAGAAGGGGAAGATCAAGAGGATCGTTTGGATGGATGAGGTGTGGACTCCAAATACCACTCGCATCCGAAAGGTGCCAGATGCACCAGCACGGCTTAGGCGGTATAGGGTATACGAGAACCTAACCGTCATACCTATTGACTATTCCAGTCAATAGTCAAATTCACGTCCCCGAGAACGAACCATCGGCTCTCTTAAGGGCCACCATGGGGCAAGACATGATAGAACCTCCTCGCGGTTTGCCCTGGGCAGTCTTCGGACTGGCGAATACTATCATTAAGTTGAATCTGCTATCAGTCAACTTGAACGTTGCAAATGCAGTTCGGTGTAATACTTCCTTTCGACGGGCGTTCCTGTAAAGGGCGGCGGTGAAACCCGTAGCTATGTATACCGCAAGGGACATTCGGCAATGGTCAATCTTGTTAAACCTCTCTGCGTCATGTTTGCAAGTGATTGCCTCTGTCTCAACGTAGTATGCATTCGCGCCAGGGCGACATTTAGCCAACTGTCGAAGGTTGCCTAAAACTTTCCATTGCATACGTTATGAGAACCATGAGTTCTACCTGTCTCTATCAATGAGACGAATTGATGAATGGAATGAAATGGGAGGACACTCACGCGCCACACGCAACATAACACACTTCTCTCTTCCGTAGTCTAACAAGCTCTTTACACATGGATCGCAGTCGATTGCTATCCCTGTATCAGAAGTGTAAGCTATCTTAATTTATTTGACACTATTTCATCTACCATCATCGTCCATATGAAATGTTTTAAGATTTACAAGTTAGACTAAGCGTGCTACTATTTCCAAATGAAAAAGTATACATGGTTAAATCATCCACTTAAGCCCATCCGTAGTCTAACAAGCTCTTTACACATGGATCGCAGTCGATTGCTATCCCTGTATCAGAAGTGTAAGCTATCTTAATTTATTTGACACTATTTCATCTACCATCATCGTCCATATGAAATGTTTTAAGATATACAAGTTAGACTAAGCGTGCTACTATTTCCAAATGAAAAATATACATGGTTAAATTATTCACTAAAGCCCCATTCAAGTCAGTCAGTATGAAAGCAAAGATAATACGAAATAAACATTTATTATGGCATGTATTTCAAAAGGTCTTCATCGTCAATATCGTCCCAGAGTCTGGCTTCACATAGATCACAAAAACAGTTGAGCTGCTTTAAACGTTCTTCTGCAGCGTCCCTCACTTTCTCAATGTACGCCCACTCCGCCACGGTTCGCGGTTGGGAGTTAGGGGTGTACCACTCCCATATTTGATGCAAGTGCGACTTGCTGGTCATCTCCATCACCCCTTCGGCATCATATTGTAAATATTTCCACCGTATGCTTGTTAGGTCGGGCAACTCCTCTTCATCCTCCTCCGATAATGATAACTTTCGTATATTGTCCAGTCGGTACACCTTCTCCACCTTCACCTTTCTTGGTGCATTTGGTGTAACGAGCACCTTTGCTGATGTACATGGAGAGGAGAAATCCAATGCGGTATTTGGTGTTGTTGGAGGACTTGTCATGTTGTCTTTGAAATGCTGACTTTGAATAATGATAACTTTAACATTTTTCTAATTCTTAAGTATACACAAGCAGCCAATCAGAATGAACATCCAATGAATGAAGAGAATGAAAGTATATAAGCAAAGTGACATTCAGGTCATTTCATTTAATCTGTGAATCATACAAGTGACGAACGCACGATCTCTCTCTTTGACTATTATTCTGTCTGATCATATTTCATTAAAATGGTAAGTTAAAGATTTCCTCTCTCATCTCCCTCAAACGTGTGACTAATAGCATCTTCCTCAATTTCAGGCATCAACTTCATCACCAACGCCCTCTCTTCTCGAGGAAAGTTTAGAGTTATTGAGTCAAGGTAGGTTGTAACACTACAGTGAGGCTTGAACAGAGATGAAAGAATGATTTCTCTTTCAGGTGATGTGAGTTCCAGCTCAGGACTCTCGCGGCAAGGCAACGAGTGGGAATGTGCCGACTGCGGACATATGTTTACAAGGAAGCACAGTCTCCTTCGACACATCAAACAACGTGTGTGTCAACGCAAAGCGGCGTCAATCTCCGGAGGTGAAGTTGATTCTGACGATGACATCTCCTTTCCTTGCGATTTGTGCCCTCTTTCTTTTGATAGTCACTTTCAGCGATCTTCGCACAGACTTCAACACACGCATGCAAATGATCACTACACCGACGGTACCTCTACCATCTCCCTCATTAATGTTTCACACAATAATTTAGTACGCGACTACTGCATGGAGTCCAATACTCAAATAGTAGATTTTCCTGAGTGGCTCCTTCAAAATTCTAACATTATCGAAGCGCTCTTCAACAATTTAGACAATTTTAGAATGAAGGCCCTCATCTACCTCAAACTAAAATATATTAAGATAGATTTTCAAACGGGTCAAGTGACGGAGAGAATGCAGTTTCATGTTCCTTCCTCTTCCGCAACCGAAGTTGTAGACTGCGAGTCTTGGCTAAATTTTCACATTCAATGTTTAAAATCAAATGTAGATAAATTCAATCAACGCGACAGCGCTCTCATTTTTGATGGTGTGGACTCAGCCATATTCAAAATTTCCCTATTAGAAAGTCATGCAGCTCGAGGTACATTTAAACTACCAAAAACGTTGTATAATAAGAAAGCTGTCATCAATGTCGATTGTAAATCACAGTGTTTCAAATATGCAGTCCTATCCATCCTTCACTATAATGATATCAACGCGAATCGAAATCATACCTATAGCTATAGACAGTGGGAGGATGAACTAGACTTTGAAGGTTGTGATAGTAACAACATGAAAATCAAAGATGTAGAAACGTTCGAAAAACATAATAAGATTAAAATTGTCGTTCACGTGTGGGAGAAGGGGTTGAAGGGTGCCCGCTATAATTCACGTTCAACTTGTTATGAACGTGTAGTCAACCTCTTATTAGTAAAACAAGATGATAGCGAGGAATGGCACTACTGTGGTATTCCCAAAATCTCTCGCTTGTACACTCACTTGGGGCACTCTAAAAGAGGTGAACATTTTGTATGCGACCGCTGCATCCGCTCCTTTTGGAGTAAAGATAAATTTGAAACTCACTATGAATGGTGCAAGCGAGGTAAATTACAAATGGAACGCATGCCCAAAGATAAAATATTTTCACATAGGGATAATGGTGACGAATTAAGTCCCCTGCGTGTCATTTACGCAGACATAGAATGCTACATTGATGATATCATCCACAAGCCAGCAGCCATATCCTGCTATGAAGTATGGCATGACCACTTTAGGAATAGACAAAACAAAATGCATACTTGGCAAGGTGAAGATTGCATTTCAAAATTTCTAGAATTTCTCGATAAAGCTGCTAAATTTCAACAATCATATGATTCCCAATTGCAGCGTAAGTCACTACATATGTCAGATGAAGACAAACAAAAATTTGAAAGTTGCACATCCTGTCCTAAATGTCATAAAACGTTTGATGACGATAAAATTAAGAAAGTGCGTGATCATGATCACATCACTGGTAAATTTAGAAACGCACTCTGCTCCAAATGTAACTTTTC
This sequence comes from Prostheceraeus crozeri, assembly GCA_907163375.1. Classification (NCBI taxonomy): domain Eukaryota; kingdom Metazoa; phylum Platyhelminthes; order Polycladida; family Euryleptidae; genus Prostheceraeus; species Prostheceraeus crozeri. The sequence goes on along the minus strand of CAJQUW010002629.1, from coordinate 200,922 downwards.
ACTTAGGTTGAGACGTCGTGCACTACCCGTCATTTTTCATAACTTTAAGGGCTATGACAGTCATATGCTCATAAAAGGAGGGTTGAGCCAGATGAAATCGTGGCAGTTTAATGTAATAGCACAAACGAGAGAAAAATTCATGGCAATGACAGCAAAAGTACCAGTAGATAAAACTAAAGAAAATAAGACAGTCTTCTTCGAAATAAAATTTTTAGATTCATTTCAATTCATGTCAGCGTCACTAGCTTCTCTCGTTCGTAATCTCAAGTTTCTTCCCCATAGTCAAACTTTGAAGAAACACTATCCAAACTTAACGGATGAAATAATCACTCGCAAAGGAGTCTTTCCTTATGCGTATTTTAGCTCAATGTCTAAACTAAATGAAACAACCCTTCCTTCCATTGACAAATTCAAAAACGATTTGACGGGTGAAGATTGTCCAGTAGAGGACTATGAACATGCTCAAGAGGCATGGTTAAAATTTGATTGTAAAACGTTTGGCGATTATATGATCGCTTACTTAGAATTAGATGTCATTTTGCTGGCTGATGTCTTTCAGGAATTTCGACGAGTGGCATTAGAAGAAGACAAATTAGATCCTGTCCACTTTGTCAGTCTACCAGCCATGTCCTTTAAATCAGCCTTTAAAATGACTGGTGAGACCATTCATCTCTTACAAGACCCGGAGATGTATAATATATTTGAGCGCGGAATACGCGGTGGTCTCACATTTGTAAATAAACATCATATAAAATCTGAAACAGTAGGTGATGATCATATCCACCTAAAGTACTATGACCAAAATAATTTATATGGTAGTTCACTGTCTAAACCACTACCTCATTCCGAGTTTAGTTGGTTAAATCAAGATGAGCTTGAGTATTACTCCATCCCTTCAAACATACTGAATATTCCAGATGAAGGTGATTGGGGATATTATTTTGAAGTGGATTTGATTTATCCAAATAGCATTAAAAATAAAACTGCTGATTTCCCACTCGCACCTGAATCTGGCGAAGTGACTGAAGATATGTTTTCACCATTCATGTCACAATTTCATAATAACTTAACAGAGTGTGGACAGCCAAGGTACAAACCATGCCGCAAACTTTTACTCACCCAATATGATAAGAAAAATTATCTCGTACACTTCTGCATATTAAAATTCTATTTAGAAATGGGCATGCTTCTAAAGTCAGTTCACCGCATTATCAAATTTAGACAGAAAGCCTTCCTCAAACCCTACATAGATAGTAACAGTCAAAAACGTGCACTCGCCCAAAAGAATTTTGAAAAGAATTTTTAGAAATATAAGAATAACAGTCTATTCGGAAAGACCATGGAGGATGTTAGAAAACGTATGAATTACAAACTAGTCGTTGATGAACAAAAATATCACAAATTGACCTCATCACCTCTTTTCATTGATAGAGACATCATCGATGAGGATCTTGTAGGTGTTAAAATGATTAAATCAGAAGTTGAGTTGTGCAAACCCATCTATATTGGGCAAGCCGTTTTAGATTATTCCAAGCTTGAAATGTATCAACTCTTCTACAAAATATTAAAACCATGCCCTCTCGTAAAAGAGGTTCGCTTGCTGGGTGGTGATACAGATAGTTTCTTTTTAGGAATTACCACTCAAAAAGATTTAAATTTTAATGAAGTAGGTAAGTCATTAGAAAAATATTTCGACACATCTAACTACAATCCCACTCATCCACTGTATTCCATACAGAATAAAGCCAAACTTGGTTGTTTTAAGGATGAAACAGCAGGAAAGGAAATAGATGAAATGATTCTCCTCCGTCCTAAAATGTATTCCATGAAACTAAAAGAATGTGCAGATAGTATTAAGCGTGCTAAAGGTATATCAAAATCCATTGTTCATAAAATGAAACATCGGTCCTATAAGAAGGCCTATAAAAATAAAACTATAACGTTTGTCAATATGACAATCTTAAAATCTCAAGTTCATACTGTGAAAACGTACACATTTAAGAAACGAGCACTTTCAGCATGGGAGGATAAGAGGTGTTGGATAGGACATAACACATCTCTTCCACATGGACATCCTGACACAAACATACCTCCACCCAAAAGAATAAAACTCACGCTACCACATTCAGGAGATGTATTGACATAATCAACTTTAACTCAGTATTTTGATGTTGCTTTTTGTAGATATACATGGTTGTTTTATGTATCGCATGAGATCGTTTCTTCCTTGTGAATATATGCCTACAGTCAGCCCATTCCCCTATATCTGTGAAAAGACTTTTTCATATACATATTTTTATTTCAATAAACATATCACAATGACTTCACTTTGTTTTCCGAAACACTAAAGTTACGAGGGATTTAGTATCTTTCACGTGGATGCACTCTTGTAAACCATTGGTAATTTTGATAGCAATAGAGGGTATAGTTTGTTTGATGACGGTATGATAGAAAATAGATTCAAACATCTTCTCGACTATTCCATATGAAGCGTCTTTATCATGAATGAAATCACGTAAAATGTATTCTTTTTTCTCGCCAACAGAAATAGGTAAAATCAAATCACTTTGAATGTAAAGGTGCTGTTCATGTTTATCAAGTGTCATTGGTGTTTCTATACCAATCGTATGCGCAGCAGCAAACACTGTTTGTAGCATTGAAAAGCCAAAGAGTTTTTTCAAATTTTTACTCAATTGACATTGAATGTCATCACCCAGTTTCAGAACAACGCGTTGATTTTCAATTGAAAACGAAATGTGGTGCGTCTTTACATCATATTTACTTTTCATCACATGCTTCAACTTCTGTTGTATATAAGGATTTACTACATGAATGAAGCTTTCAACTGTATGATATAGACGCGGCATTATATTGATAGCAACTTTAGATTCTTCATAAGACTGGTAAATTTTCTTGATGCGATCGCCATAGATGTCCACCCACCATTCATCATTAACTGAATCAGCTTTAGTGTGATATTCATGAGAAGCATACACCACACCGCTTCCAATAATAGGCGTATAATGTCTTACAAAATGACGCAAGGTTGGAGAGAAATAAACTGTAAGTTTGTCATTATATTTCTGAATAACCAACTTATTTTTGTCCGCCATAATTTTCTCTCCATACTTCTTACCCACAGTCTCATTCCATCGTTTTACTAACTCAATAAGTGATAAAGGTTGAACACCACGCTTTTTCAAAATGATGCGTTCTTCGCATTCTACAACATCTTCATCAAATATTTTAAATCTATAATGAAATTTGTTGATTCGATTTGAATAAACTTTTTTAACATTTGCAGTAGCAATTGACGTTAGATGTAGTCCATGACCAAAACCAAGATGTGGATAGAATTCACTATCCAACCTCAGCGTAAGACCTTTAGTAAAAGAATGAAAGCGGAGGAACTGTCTCCCACTCCAATGATAGATAGTAAACTCATAAGCTTTCTGATTTTTATTCTTCATGATGGAAGTATTACCACTGTTGAATGCCTTAATAATTTTCTCATTCCCAAATGGCTCATAAGAATCTGATTTTATCTGAATCCATTCATAGTTCCACTTTCCATCTGATGTTAAATTGTATGGGAACTGAAATGCATTATTCATCGTTATTCCATCATGGGTGCGAGGAGTCAATATCATTTCTTCCAAATCATTCACATTCTGAATATTGCTATCATAGCAAATACTAGAAACGCCAACCTCCCATTCACCTTCTAAATGCAGTGGGCGATTTAATTCTACTCGATAGTCTGATGGTTTATTTTTGGGAAATTTATTCATAGAAGCATTACTGGGCAAGTAGATTAGAAACGAGTCCTTATTTTCACTTTCCATATTATTCACATTGGAAAAATATATTAGCATACGTTTGCATTAACTCTTCATTCGGAAATGGAGTGTGATACTTGTCACAGCATCTTTATGAAAAGGAATCAACGCACCAGCATCGTCATAAATGGCAATATCAATTTGTGGGATGTAGTTTGATTTCAGCTTTGTATAATGCACTTTCTTGAAAGTATGCTCAGATAAAATACTGCAGCTTTTTGGCTGGTATGGTATCATTGCTAGCAATGGAGCTTCAACATCTCCCACACGTACATCTTCACCAATATTGGAATATATCTGAAAATAGTTAATACGACGCGATAGCGACATGTCTGCGCTAGCTTTGGTTACAGTACCACTTTTAAAGATATTTTGGTCAAAACCCAAAATGTCCATTAGAGTTTTATCCATAATTAGTTCAATACCTTTTCCACTTATAGTGAGAGACAAAGTACCTTCTTTTTCAGAAAATGAAATATGTTGGTCATTAATCACTTCATTTAAATAATCTACAACCAATTTAGCTGAAGTAATAATGCGAGGCATCAACACTCTTGTTTCATGTAAGATACCACCTAAAGGCTCTACACACTTTCTGTATAAAGATACGGTCCATTCTGTATCAAATTGATTTGACCTTTCACATGGTAAATGTTGCATATCAGATTTTCCATGAACAGCTGCAGAACGATGTCGTAAGAACTGATGAAAATCTTTTGAACAAACTAATACTAGATCATCATCATTTAATTTACTTATTGCAATATGATTAGATGATTTAATATAAGTCAATGTTGCCACTTGCTTGCCATCAACTCGAAGGAGATAATTAAATTTCTTCAATAATGTTTCAGGAGTCATGTTTGTCTTTCTTGGCTTAATCACAATCTTCTTCACCAACGTCTTCTCATTTCTTGGAATAAGATCTACATAATAAGCTTCCTCTCGATATATTAACTGTTTATGGCCACTTATGTGGTAATTAACGTTAAAATTATCATAGCTTGTCAAGGCGCTAGCGAGGTAACCTAAATCATTTCTTAAACTTGGACTTAAACCAACAATCCAATCTTTCTCAACTACATGATGTACATAATTATAATCATCATTGTGCGGAGTAAATTGGACAATATGTTTACTCGCTTTATTCAAGAAATCATATATAAACTTTTTACATGATAAGAGATCTTTCTTTGGCCACTGTGGAATGTATACTCGGCACCCCTTTTCACATTGATAAGCAGCTGTACGCCTCATATTAATAGTCATCACCTCATGATCAAAAGTATAGACACAGTTGCTATAAACAAGTTGAGTGACACCCACTTCCCAATTCCCATTTAGCTGTTGTGCATGATCAATGGGAGTAGAAAAGAGTGCAGCTCGATTACTAGTAAATCTCTTTGTAGCCGCATTGCTAAGCAAAATATGATAAAACGACATTTTTATATTGCTAATCTGCAACTTTGCATAACATCATGAAGACTTGGATTTTGGACTCTCTACAATATATCAGAGTTGATCGTGATGGAAACGTACATTTCAAAAATTCTCATGGTCATACATCAAGAGGAATTACATTAACATGGCGACAATTTGTCAACCTCAATGATATCATGAGGGATTTGGAATATTTTGAAACATTAAGATTCATCTCCTTGGGTGATCAAGTTTGGCTTCAACATTACAGAAATGAAATTCAAATCTACCATTCTCATTCCGCAAACTGTTTCTCATTTCGCAAATACAATTGGGAGAAGTATAGAAGATATATACATCGCTCCATCATGACATTTATTCGTCGTGAGTTCATCGCCCTACTATGCAAATCTTAATCAGACATGACTACTACACATCATGAGTTGGAAATTAGATTCCCTACAACGTATTGAAACGGATCATGATCGAAACGTCTATTTCAAAGATTCAACTGGAAATGTGAGAAGAGAGTTTGCTTTATCTTATCGTCATTTTCAATCTCTACATCATATCATGAAGGACTTGAAATACTTCTATATGAAAAGACATTCACGTATTGGAAATCGCATCTGGCTGCGCGTCAACAATCGGCGAATTCAACTCTATCATTCCCAACTTCATACTAACTTCACATTTCATCAAGGTAGTTGGGAAAAGTATAAAAGGAAGGTACATCGCTCAATTTACTCATTCTTTCATCATGAAGCGCCATCACTACACCATCGTCAACATTCTCCGTCGCTTCAGACTCTACACCAAAATCGATCTCACAACATTACACCAACAGCTTCCAAACAGCAAGTATTACCCGGGCCGTCCTCAAATGTTAGTGGTGAAGATGAACAATTCACGGAATCTTCAACTCTTCCCAAATGGGACTGTACAGATTCTCGGCGCCCTTTCTCATTCATCGGCGCAGTCAATGCGCTTAGAGCTACAAAGACTACTACGTCGGATATGGAAGAGGGAGAGGTGTGTGATGTCGAATCTGACTGTGGACAATATGGTGATCTCTACTCAATTGAGTGACAGTCTATCATTTTTGAAGATTCGTACCAGCAGTTACAGTTTGTGTTATGAACCCGAACTTTTTCATGCAGCTCTCATTAGTTGTTGGTTACCTGTGCATGTGGCAATCTTTCATAATAGTAAAGTGATCATTACTGGACTAAAATCTCATGTACAAGCAAATATGATCCTAGACTATCTCATTGAGTATGTACGTACCCAGCGGATTGTAAAATAAAAAACAATTTTTCCAACATGATGTTTTTATTTCAAATCATGATAGAACTTACAAATCATTTTTTCATTAGAGGATGGATTACATGAAAAGTTTTGAATAACAGATGCAAATCGAGATACATGTAAACGTCTTAAGATGAAGTACAGTACAAAAGCACCACACGTTGATGAAAGTGGATGTTGTAGTATGCGTTCATTTCGCTGATATTGACGCGTATGTTTTCTCAACCACTGCTGTGTTGGTATATTTGGAGGTTGAGCAAGAGAGTCAAATAGTTCACCACGTCGGTCTTCTCCAATAAAGATCGCTTTCCAATGCTCACCGCCTAAATTCTGTGAATGAGTGTTTAGCACAATAAAGATGGGATAGTGATTTACTGCAGGTGGTAAGGTATCGAGTGAATAGACATTATCGAAAGCTTTCAACGTCGCTTCGTCTGCATTACGCTGCACTTTAGTCTTAATATCGTCAGCAGTCAACCAACTCATTAACGATTATACTGAAGAATCACGTCACGATACTTTGTAATTTCAATATTTGAATCGAAGACTGCATAAATTAATACATTGATCGTCTCAGGTAGTGTTCTTTTGAACGTCAAATCCAAACGAATATTATGAGGCACGTTCGCTTGACGATAGGGTGCACTAATATCGCTGTCAGCAGTCAAATCAAATGCATAAATAGTATATCCACTCTTAAACTCTTTCATAGTCAGTCCGTTGGTGTCATCCGTATTGTAAAAGCCAAAAACATCCATAAAATCAACATAACTGCGCATAAATTGATCCGAAGCAAAATCTGGTTTGTAGGGTGGACCAGGATGACTCACACCATTTACACGTAAAGCAATTTCACTTAACTGATTGTGTTTAAAATTGAAAGGATTCTTCTTTATATTACCATTAAATGCATCATTTTCAACCATTGCCACCATGAGGAGCTTCGGTGCTTCCGATGGAAAGAGGCCATCTTTCATGAAACTCTTTTGATCTTTCGGAATTGTAAAGGTGAGAAGCTTTGTATGCTGAACGGGATAAATGGCATTTTGGCGGTTAAGGCCTTCAGCATGCCCTCTAATGACACTTGGATTCGGTACTACTCGACGAATGTAAAGTGCAATATCTTCCACATGAATTCTAAAATTGTCAACTTTAGCAAATGCATTCAGCGCAAATTCAGGCTTATTCAATGTCAGCTTGAGTCGCATGCTGGTATTACAGAGTAAAAACTTTGACTGTCTAAAGAAGTCTAAATTCAGCGGACCATATAGCTGACATACTCTACTATCTTTAATCATAGCAGATCGCTTTACAAAGCCACTGTTTGTTTCAACATCAAATTTTCCTGCTTCATCTCTGTACCATCCCATGGCTTCCATATGACTTTTTTGTGCTGCTGGATGAAACTGTGATACATGATTGAAATATGATTTATAGGGATAATCGCTTTGACCACCTTCCACCTGCTGCTCTCCAATCGTTAGAGAAACATCGCGAAGTAATGTAGTCAATGGTAAATTGTTCAGTCCAACTTTATGTGCATCGTCAATAGCAGTTCCATCTGCTTGCTGAATTCTAAACCTCAAATCAAGCATCGCATAACTCAAATCTATGTAGTCATCACTACCACCAGGAATAACAAATTCAATGGGGCCAGCATTCTCAGCTGTTCGAGGATGATAATCTACAATACTTGAACTAAGAATATCTGTCTGTATGGCTTGTTGATCGAACAAACAAAAACCGGAAGTTTTACACTCCATGATTAGAAGTTATAGCAGCGTCGTCGTTTAGCGCCTGATGAATGATTAGAGCCTCTACGACGTTTGCGTGAATGCCTTTTGACTGAAGATCGCACCTTACCAGCTCCGCGATGTTTCCTCCTTCCTTTTTTCATTCGTTTAGGTGATTTCTTTCCTTGAGTAACACCAGCAATGGTCTGCTTCAATGTTTTTAAACCGCGTTCCTTCCCACGATTCAACAAACTGCTCTTAAAACTTCTACCTCTGGAAAGATCACTAGCAACATCACCAGCAAAGCCAACGGCATTACTTAAAACATTTCGTTTTAAAGATCTACCGACATTGGATATGAGAGGTGCTACAACAGATTTCAGTGCACCAAGTATGCTACCTCCACGTTGGCGGCGAGCACCGATGTAAATTTGTCCTCCACCACTTACGTAGGAGGGTCGTGAATAAAATGAGGCAGTTGGATTCATAGCTCAAACCCTAAACATTGTTAGTTACAACTTTGCATGAATCACTGTCGATCACTTAGATGAAAGATGTCGGCACGACGCATCCAAGAGTTCATACTTGAAGGATAACCAGTCCATTTAACAAGACACCATTCTTCACCTTGCCGTTTTTTACATCGAATGATTTTTTCTACCAAATATGTTTCACTTTCAGTGACTACCTCAATCTCATCGCGGTAAAAGCTACCCTCAATTTCTTCATTATCGTAATCTTTCAACTTGTAGGTGGTCGGAGAGTCTTTTTGATTAATCCTTGATACTGTAAATACCTCCTCTGTCCAATTCGGGAGGTACCCTTTAGCAAAAACACTTTTCACTTTTGAGATACGAACTTTATCGCCAATTTTCACATCACTTTTCACATGAGTGCGTTTACGTTGGAATGATTCGCGCACTTTATCTACATTGTCAGCATTTACATCTACTGGTCTGAGTCCAATAGAACGATGGATAGAGTGATTGTAGGCATGGAGTGTATCTTGTAGAACCTTTGTCCAATTTTGTGTCAAGTTGGCAGTAAAATGTCGCCACAAGCGATTTTTTAATGTGCGATTAAAACGTTCAACGAGTGCAGCTTTATAAGCGCTCTTTACACTAAACAACTCAATGTCATGCCTCTCAAATAATCTTGTCACATGCTGATTTTCAAACTCTTTTCCTTGATCACTCTGAATTCTTTTTGGAATGCGACCTTCTCGAAAAATTGTTTGGAATGCTTTTGCTACTCCTTTCCCTTCTTTAGTTTTTAAAGGTTGAGCCCACGCATAACGCGAGAAAATATCAATGACGGTTAAAATAAAATTATTGCCCGAGTTATGTTTTGAAATGGAGGCAACATCACACAAATCTGCTTGCCACTGTTCATCGATGTCATGAACAATATAATGGCGGGTGCGGTACTTCTTTTTCGCTTGTTTGTGGAGTGTATAGGTAGCCTGACCCTTTAACCATCGTTTCACTTGTGATTGTGGAAGACCACTCGCTTTTGATAATTTCTTGATAGATGCAAATCCTGCCGGATGTTTTACATCATAATAGATTGACTTCAAACGTTCAGTCGATGACGGCTGACTCTTTTTCCTCCTTCTCATCTTTTTGTTTTCTTCCCTTTCTACATTTACAACAACTGCAGCATTTAGCTTTAGCGGTTTTGCGATCGTGTTCACATTGCTTAGGGGTTTCATTATGAGAGCTGGCGCAGCAAGTGCAAGTGACAACGACATTCACCTCTGGCGGCTCATTACATGGCAAGCAACACATCTGCTTCATATTAATAGTCTGAGAACATGTATTTCCTAGGAGGAGCTGTTTTACGTTTTCCTTTTACCAGTTTTAGTGGTGATGTAGATCTACGTCGAGTTCTTCCTCTTGTTTGCTTAGTGAGTGTGGGAGGGGATGTAGCAGGTGACGTCTTAAACCAATTTGTTGGCATTTTCATCGTCTGAGGCATTGGAGTAGTAGCCACTGTTGAATCAAGTTCTTTCAATGTCTCATTATTTAAAGCAAATTTTGGTACATTATGCTTTTTCAATAGTTTAAGAAAGTATGACCAACCAGGTGGAACATAGCCCTGACGGCGCTTTCTACGTGTCGCATACTGAATCAAGTCTTCATAACGTGAAGCATCAATCACTTTATTTTCATCTGTAATGATTTCTCCTCTATCATTTACATTGAGATGGGGTTCAATACTGTTGAAAAGAGATATGGCATGTGCGCGAGATGCTAAAGGTGTAGCAGTCGATACAGAGTCACGCATCTTATTCTTCAAGTTTTTCAATTGCTCAACAGTTTCCGATTGTAATAATACAGCACGATGTGGATCTTTGATGTGAACATTTTGCTGATAATCTATTTCTTTCCTATACATTTGATTTGCAAGAGGTTGCTTTACTTGCTGCATGGCAGTCAATTGTACATATTCATCCTGAGGAATAACAATCATGCGAGAATAAGAACTCATAGTTTGTAGATAATCATGGGAGTTTTCAAAATATCACTTCGAAATCTAAATTCTTCCGGACACTCTTGCGTAAAGTCAATGAATAAGTAACCGTATGGTTTTTCAGTAGCTGCTTGAAAAATTTCAATTAAGGCTTTTGATCCTCTGGGTGCAACTTGTCGCGCTAAAATTTCAAATTGACTTTTATCTCGCGGATTCTTGAAAATAGCATAATAGTGTGTATTCAGGTTTCGTGTACGAGCTTCTTTTCCATCAGGAAACAAATTTTGTGTGATATAGATGATAAAGCACCTTTTATGGTGTGCTGCGCGAGTGAACATATCTGTAACATCTTTTGAATTCTTACTTTCTTTTAATAAATCATCCAATACAACAACATCATTAGACTGAAGTTTATCCACTGGAATAATTCCTTCATGTCGAATAAAGTTGCGACTTTGCAATTCCTGAAACAGCGACGGTTGATAAATACCATAACACCAAATCACTCGATTGATAGGTTCCTTAAACAACTCCCTTCTTTTATCCAATAAATTCAGCGTGAAAACAGTTTTACCTGCATGAGATGGACCTGATACAGTCAGAACTTTATCACATTGAAGTCTGAAATCCATTTTATCACTTTGAGATTCAACATTTGCATAATTAACGCTTAGAGCCAAAGATATTACCCAATAGGTTGCCCACGGCAGGAGCTATCATTGGAAGTATTGCTGAAAGGAAACCGCCCTTTTGTGTTAGAGTTTTCCTCTTTCTTTGAAGGGTGACTTTAGGATTGGAGATGAAACGCAATTTCGTAGCATATCGCTTAAGTAACTTTCGTTGTTTTGGCGCTAATTTCTTCGTCCTCAACTTCCTCACATGAGAAATAATTTCACAAATGAATTTATCGTTAGCATGTCGTATAGCATTGTATCGCTGATTTGCTTTCATTCGTCGGAGAGCTTGAATGGCTGAAGAAAACTTTTGACTTTTACGTTTCGCCATTTTACGTTTCGCCATTTTCCGTGTTAGTCTTTGCTAAAACCTATCTTTACCACATTTGCATAGGTACTAACTATTGCGACATAAGTGACACTCGAAATGAGCAATATCACAGTGGTTACATTGGCAAAGTTGAATGCAATTACGTATGAAACAGCGTTGACAAAAAGCATGCTTACATCTCTTGAAGATGCGCTTTTCATTTCCATCCTTTCGCTTACATACATCGCAACACATAGTTTCACCGTTACTGATGTCTATAGCAAGTCTTTTTGAAGATATGAATTTGCTAGCCTTTTCTAAATAATAGACGCATGTACAGAAGGAATATACTTCGAGGGTGAGCAGACATAGCTCGAAAACCAGTTGTGCTACAATCAAGTACCACTGCATTTTCAATTTTTCTTTATGGAAAGTTGAATGTGAATATCTGAAATCGCTTCAATCACTAGACTGCTACCATGATGGTTAAATGCGTTAAGACGTTCAGCAATTTTTATCATATGCCTTTTAAAAAATTCTTGGGGGTGATCTACCACTTCCATTGAGTAAGAAGCAAAATGGAAAGAGCGACTTTCCACCTCTTGCTTTCCAAAATGACTAAACTTAATTTTCGCAACTAATCGCGCCATGATAATGCTATCAGAGAATGTATTCATTAATTCTAGAAAAAGAGTGCTAGCATCATCGACCACTGCTTCGATGTCGGTCTCATCTTTATGAAATTTTATCACATAATCTTGAATAGCTCCTTTTAAACTTTGCCTATGAAAACGTAATGTTCCGCAGTCGTTTGAGAAAGACATGATCGCCCTTTATCTAACCCATCCATTGCATGAAAACAACAACTCTTCTCATAGTAACATTTATTGAATAATGGTAACAAGCATGCATTATAAATCAATGGTTTGAAAGAGATAAAATAGATACAGCTGATAACTATCATACAGCGAGCAATGATAACCATACAGGACTTTGGCAGTGTTGAGGTAAGGAGGAAAGAAGCATTGGTTATGAACGTAGCTACTACAACGAACAGACAAAATAGGAACACACAAATCCTTAAAACGTTTCGTGACTTCATGATAATGTTGATTCACTCTACTATCCCAAGGCGGGAGCAAAATATCATCAATGATTAGATTGGGAAATACTTTCCTCTCCTTACCAGGATTATTACAAAAGATGCGTATAACATTGAAAGCAGCTAACCATCGTTTAAAGTCAATAAGAAGAGCACTTTCACAAGAAAAGCCATAGTCTTGCAAATATTTCAGATTAAGTCCATGAATGTGTTTTCTCGCCCATTGATCAACATTGGGATCGCAGTTGGCATGTTGATGATAGACACTAACAATCTGATATGTCCAATTGTTCATAGCAATAGCACTGAGCTCCTGTACAGGTTCACCCTCACAATCCATAAAAATGATGATAGAAGCCTAAAACGGAAATTTACACATCTAAGGAAACGTTCTATAGCATATTACAAAATGAAGAATTACATCGATGCTTTTCACGACAAAATACACAAATGATATGATGGCAACGAAGAAGTAAAATGTATCTAATAAGACCACGTCTACGACACTCAAAGCACATAAGCGAATTATCATAGGGTAGAGTTAGGAAAGGACTAGCAATTCTCCTTCTTTGATTTGCGTTTTGATGTAGCATTCTTCTCCGACTTGCGCTTCGTACCACTGCTGTTAAGGATTTGATCAATTATGTCGTCCACGTTGGGTGGTTTCGCAATATATAGGATGGATTCCATATGCATGGAGAGAGAGGCTATTTTATTATCCTTGTGTCGACCATAATATAGCCCATTCACTTTGAAAAGGATATCCCAAGTACCTTCTCCGAGCTCGTCGCATGTGATGGGTATTGAATGATCTCCCTCCTTCTTATAGTAAGTACACCAATGTGATACCGGTAGGCAAATTTGATTACCATCCCAAATCTTTCTATAGGGAGTATCCTTGTCATCTCTCGCCTTCCACTCTTGAGCAAGAGGAGTAGGAATGTCCATATTTAATGTCACGTACTCCTCAATAATATCAAGTTGGTGGCGAATGTACGGACTCACGGGGATCAGTATGTAGTCCCCATACTGATTGTGCATTATCTTGACATCCGTGGAAGGGAGCATTCCCGTTTGGAGTACTACGCTATGATCATCATAACGCAAGGCTTGTTTAAATTTACGCTGTAGCGGTGTAGGATTATGTACCTTGGTTGTTTCTTCCACTGGCCTCAGTTGTAGATGATCTGACCGTAGCGAACCTTGTAACGTTTGACCGCCATTTTGTCCTACTAGTGCAGCAGATGGAGTAGATGCCTGAAAATGAAAAAAGATTGTATTAAGTTTACGTTCAAGGGAGGAGAGGGAGGGAAGTAGCGACTTACCATTTTAGTTGGATAATAGAACAGGGAACTAGGGAGAGAGAAAATGTGCGTCCGTCACTCGTGTGATTCAACGATGGAATGATTCTCACTGTGGAAGGCTCGCTATTTATAAAGAAATGCTTGATCCTCATTGGACAATAACATCAAGCTGATTCCAAATCTGGCCTCCGTTTTCCAATCCGATGCTTCGTTTTGAAGCTACAGCCCAAAACGTCCCAAATTCTAACTCTGTCGTTTTTCACCAATGTCCCAAAATCTTAAATGGCGTCTCACATCTAAACGAAGACAGATAGGAACAAGCCGATTCTTTCACTGAATTTGTCTCACTCTTAGCTTTCAAAAGAGCTATCGCACGACAAAATCCGTCCACTGGAAGCCAAAATCGAAGCAAGCTGTCCAGGGGGGGGCGTCAGCCGAAAATTTTTTCTCTCCGATTGACTTGAAACTCACCCTACCGATGCAGAATTTCACGCTGAATACGAATCCGACCTCCGTTTTCTCATCCGACCACTCCTTCCACTCGAAACAACCCATTTTACAACCCAACATTCAGCAGATTGCACGAAAAACATCACACACTATAGCCTCAAGACTAATCCTGGCGGTCGCCCACGTCAACCAGGCGGTCGGACCAACTCACCCGAGTCTCACACTCTGTCGTTGCAGAGGGGGGGGGAGTCAGCGAACATGTTGTGAACGTGGACCCACCTGGCCGGCACACCACGACAGACCACAACCTCTGTCGTTCCAGAGGGGGGGGGACTCAGACCCGAAGCACCACGGCGGCCGACCACGACACTCTGCCGTGCCAGAGGGGGGGGACGTCAGCGACGGCGGCCATCTTGCGCTATCCAGAAGTGGAGTTTTACTTACTACTGACATGACTCTGTCGATGATATCTGTGAGGCGGTGGTATTATGTCACTAGCGCGTCGCCTTTAGTGAAGGCGCTAATGATAAAGTTTGCAAATAAGTAGCGGTACGTCTTATATTCACATTTCATCGCCATTCGAATCGAAGTCTCGCACATAATTAGGTTGACTATTATTTGTACAAGCATGAATAAACTCGTGATTAATCTACAGGGGTCGGCAAAAAATTGATTTTGTTTTTGTTTCTTCGCATGCTTACATGCAATTTCGCAAGACTCTTAATACAACCTCAAATTATATACTATTAAAGTTGCGAGTCATGTATACTAAAAAAATCGTATCTAAATGATCGTCTATCTTCACGTTATCAATCTTATAAAGTGCAAGATGTTTTACATTGCACAACTTTTTGAGCAATGAAAGATCTGCTTTGTTTATGAGAACTCTACATCTGAGATTTAAATCGCATCATTTAACACCGCAGGCTACCTATATGGCTACCTATCTATAATTCTACATCCACACCAGATTGATGAAAGATATAAGTCCAAATCACACCAACAAAATTCTGCCAAGGCTGCCACTGAAAAAATGTGAATCAGAGTTTTCGTTGGGATTTCGGATAAAAGTCAATGGCTTGACTAAAGTGATGAGTTCAAAAGCCTTACAGTAAAACATGACAAGAAAAACCACCCAATTCCCAAACCAGTGGTCCTATGACCGCTGCTTCCAAATATCGGGGTCATGACCCGAACTGGCGTAGCAAGTATTTACGGTCATCTGGAGCTTCTGGTGGTAAATATTTATTTAGTTCTCTGCTCCGGTCATGACTACACCAGAAACGCGAAAAGTAAATCAATAAAAGCCGTTCTAGCCAACTAACCTGGTAACATTGAAATTTTGTAAACCTTTACCATATGGCCAGAAATAAGGTGTTCCGCATTACTAATGAAATATTTCAAGACTGGCTGTTAGTTAGACCCTATGAAAATTTTGATGACATTTATTTTGATAAGCCTACTGTTGTTGAAAGTATTTAGAACCATAAAAGTATTTTGAACAAGGTTAACTATGCCCACACATCTAACCAGTTAATTATCTTGTTAGACACAGATTATTAATTATCTTGTTATCACAGATGATCAGGCTTTTATTCTGTGGCTTGTGGCTCGTGAGCTGTTTATGCGATCTGGATGATTTTACAACGATGTAAGGGCTCATGTTCCATACTTTCTTATGATCACAAAATATTTCATTTTCATCAACTGATTCATATGATTTTATAATTTTTTCTTATAGTTATTGTTTTAGTCAATTTTTCAGACTTCAGCCTTCAAACATACAATGCTGAAGAAGCAAATTGCCTTTTGAGACGTGTTATTTTCAAAAGCTATGTATTCTCAATTCACTTTATTAATTTTTTAAAAAAAATGTTATCCACATGTTGTGAATTTTATTTCAATGAACAATAATTACATGAAACGGACAGAATTGATTAAGCTACACAATGCGAAGAAGTTAGCCGAATAATTTGACTAGGATGAATGCAAAGTCAGATTGAGTTAAATCAAACCAGATTAGGAAAATTCTGCCATGGTTTCCTCCTTAATACAGAGACTGTAGTGTACCGACCGCCATCGCTATTCTTTGAATCAAGGAAGATCGAGACCTTGTCTCTCCAGTATTATATCTGACTTTGCTGGAAATATCAGACATTTTGTGGCTGACGGTTACCGTGCGCCTATTGTTTCTACGCAAACTGATGACAGGAGTTAGAACACTTCTGGCAGTGGGGCAGTTTTCCTGGCTTCTCTTGTCGATATTTCTGGACAACTTAGTGTCATCGTGCCATTGTGTAAACATGTACATTTTGATGTCATGGTTATCTATCATGGCATGAACACATCAGTTTAAAATCTCGCGTTCCGAAATGCAATTTGTTGCTTCAGCTTAGCATGTTTGAAAATTGAAGTCTGAAAAATCGATCATGTACAACGCTTTATAATTATATGAATCAGTTGATGAAAATGAAATACTTTTTGGTTTTTGATCGTTGTAAAGATCAGGAAAAGACATTTTTGCCGATATAAAATCATTTAGATCCCATAAGTAGTTCGCAGGATACAGGCAATTGAAGAAAGGTATATGCTTATACATGTAATCTTTGAGAACCAAATGTCAGACAATTAAATCAGAGAGCAAGATTCCATCTCCTTCTTTAGATAAGGAGTTAACAAAGACTTATTATGGAAACCGTACATCCAGTTCATCAGCAAGCATTCAGCTCAACGCATTGGTATCGTGCTAGTAGATATCTTCCACCAGAGACGGTCTCTTATCGTTACAAGTCCAATATTCGTCCTCTGATGGAGCATTTGTGCCATCTGTGGGTCGGCGCCCCACAAGCACGTTTGAGTAACTTGTCAAAAATCTTATGGGTGAAAGACATGATTTGCAGTCGCTTTCTGTTCAGACGGGATGTTGCTTCACTGAGTCTCTTCTACAGATACTATTTCTGAAGACGCAGCTCTACAGTGAATGCGTGCGCACCCAAGTTTAAGAACCTCTTCAGAGGCACGCGCAGAGCTAGTGCACTCAAATGCTATCATATGAGCTTAGAACGCATGCGTGTTGTGAGTCGCTCGAAAAGTTATTTTGTTCGCATGCCACAGCTTTGGAATCAGCTTCCCCAGCCTACTTTCCACGACCAATACAATCTTGATACTTTCAAGAGGCGTGCGAACAGGAAAAAGTGTCCATGTACATTGCAGTTTGAAAATTTAGTGCGAGACTAGAGGTTATGACCATGAGACAAGTGGTCACTTGACTGAAAAATGAGAAAAAGTAAATTCAATTCATGTAGATTATGACACATTTTGTAAACTAAACTGAGATCGAAAATTATTCTTTTCCGCTCAAGAGTGCGCATACCGATCAAGGATATTCTGCAAGGATGGCGCCAGGTCATTCATTGCCTGGGAGGATTTGATATTCCTACATCCAGCTTTTCACTGAGAAATTGCATAGGTCTACAAGACTTTGAGCAGGGGCAGTGTTAAAATTTGCCGGTAATTTTTGATTCAAAAATTTGCCGTTAGTAGCTACCGGTCATTTTTCAAAAAAATCGGCAATTTTTGAGTCAGCGATTTTCCTAATTTTGGTACTTTGAAACAAACTGAACAGTTTCTGCTATTTCATAGGAGTTTTATCAGGGCTCATACGGTTTGTGAAAGTTAGTGAATTTTGAAGAAAAAGCTCAAGGCCCTTGAAAGTTGGTGAATTTCACGATTTTTAGGGAAGCTTGTAAATTTATGGAATAGCTAAGTTCAATTTCTGCAGGTGATCTGTTTTCACGATTTTAAGCATCACGAAGTCAGGCCTTTCAGTGTCAAAGAGCTAATGAAATTCGAAGGTTCGTCACAAAATCATCAAAAAATCATGAAATATGCTTTTACGAAAAATGTTGCGAAATTCATGATAGAATTTATCAGGTAAATTGGGGATGGGCGGTCGAAAGGCAAACATTCTTTGAATCAGGACTGTGGAAGCAACTTAAATCGACAAGTTTGGAATAATGTTCTTGAAGTTGGAATCATGTCCATTGCACAAAATGCATAACTGTTTCAAAAAAAGTGTGAAAACACTTTATGAATTTGACTTCGAGCAATCCGTTGTAGATCTACATATATTCGTACACTCCTCAAAATACTCGAGTGCGTAAAGAAAACCATTCTCTCGAACGAAGCAAAGGGTGTGACCGGATGGTTTATATTTCGGTTTGCTTCCTGACGGTGGCTGGGACATGAGCCAGCCTCACTTCAAATTTTGGGTCAATTGGAAAGCTTGAACCAGCAACTCCGAAGTACTATCCTGTCAACTGACCGCTACAAGCTGGTCGCAAGCGTTGTTTAAAGCACTTGTTCGCTAGCATGCCTAGCCTTCTTAACTTTTGTCAAGCAGCATTTTAAGGTATTCTTGCGGAAGTTCCAAAGAAGACAACCTATTGCATGTTTGACATTTCTGTTACTGGAATTGATGCAGAAGTGTATCAAGAAGAAGTTGTTAACTGGATTGGGCAAGACGCAGAAAACATAGAAGTTTGCTGTGAATCTGGCAAAAATTGAAACAGCAAAACCTGAAAATAAAAAGTCTTCCACGAACATGATGTTGGAGCGAAGGCTATGTCGTATTTATCGAATAGTGAAGTTATTGATAATGACGTGGAGAAATTCAAGAATATCTGCGTTGATATTCGTGGTATTTGTCTCTTCCCTTTTATTCACAGTGCTAGAAGACCGAACCATGCTTTACACGGATAACCACCGTGATCCGAAATCGCTTTCCTGAGTATCCTGTTTATATGTGGAGTTACCGAAGTCTGTATTGAAAACTACACTCACACGTTTGACTGAACAATCAGGAACTGTATCAAAAATATCTTCGTTAAAGTGAGGAATGAATTGAGACTTTATCAGCTAAAAACCAACACTTCGTCGTTTCATTGCTCTTCTATGTCACAAAATATATTTAGAAGAATGCCTCAAAATTCATACTGGAAATGTGTTTACGAAGAACATGATCTGGATTATCTCTGAAGAATCATCAGGACAAAGAAGAATCAATCAATAATGGGAGAAGGTATCAAAAGATCACAGACGAGTTCGGAAATCCAAAGTACAGGTGTTTATCAAATCTAGCAATGTGTGCACTACTGATTCTTAGTCACGGTAATGCGGTCCCTGAATCAGGTTTTTCGCTGAATAAGATGATCACGGGGGAAGGAAGAGATGTAGAATGAAATTGTTTTTAAAAAATTGAAATGATGTGTTCTGTTGATATAGTGTTCTCATTCTTGAAAACTTTAACCCATAACCAATTCAGTGAGTTTATACTTGGACAAAGGACATAGATTATTATTAGCTTCTATTGTGTTATTGATATTATTGGAATTCATTTTTGTAGTCGAGATCGTCCGACCAAATAGTTTTGATGTAAATATTTCTTTTCTAGTAAGATGGTAGTAGTAAGCACATTCCAGACGCAAGTGCAAAATGTGAAATGCTGACTCAGCCCCCACCCCCACCCTCTGGAAGGAAGGTGAGGGAGTTCGTCAAGGATGTGCTGGGAGGAATGGGTCCGTGAGGAGGAAACGGGTCCCCCACCCCCACCCCCTCCTGTCACACTTCCACCTTTGGTTGTAGAGATGGTAGAAAGTCGTGCCATAGCTCATTTGAAAGCTGAGAATGAGAAAAAGGCAGTGGAAAGCTCAGTTTGGACTCATTTTCTTGGGTTTAGGGAGGAAAATGGCAGGAAACTGTCAGAGTTGGAAAAAGTCAGGTTTTGGTGGTTTTGGGATGAGAAAAGTCGTTTTTCGGGCAGAAGGAGTGCTTGGATGGGAAAATGGAGTGCAAATTCGGACGTTTTGGTCAAAGTTGGGTCTAGGAACGTCTTCCCAACTCAATCGGAGAGAAAAAGTTCTGACCCCCTAACCCACCCCCTCCTGTCACACTTCCAACTTTGGTTGTAGAGATGGTAGAAAGTCGTGCAATAGCTCGTTTGAAAGCTAAGAGTGAGACAAATTCAGTGGAAAACATGGCTTGTTCGTATCTGCCTTCGTTTAGATGTGATGCGTCATTTAAGATTTTGGGAGATTGGCGAAAAACGACAGAGTTAGAATGTTTATGAAAATCGCTCTAGCAGGTGAAGCAAGCGTCGGACGGGAAATCAGAGACCAGATTTGGAATCAGCGTCAAATTTGAGACAAATGATGTTTTGACCCCCACCCCACCCCCCTTATCGATTGCATATTCACAGGGTATACAAGAATGGGATCGGGAGAGGAATTTCACTAAGTTGAGAAACTGACTACAGGTAAGTCGTTTCTCTTGAGTTCCGATATCGGACTTCTGACTTTCCATTGCTGATATCAGCTAAGGTGTCAGACTTATAGGTTAGTCAGTATAGCATGACTGACCATTTGATGATAGTAGGCCGAAATCTTCAAACGGCTATAACTTTGCTTCTACAAGTCCTTTAGACTTGATTCAAAAAACATTCGACAGCTCTTGCTGTGCTGTAGGTAACAGACTACTTATAAACATTTTATGAGTAGTACTAAAATACTGAAAAATTTAAATACATATTTAATGATAATAATTAAAGTTTTTGAATAAAAAGCAGTCGTTTATGAGTCTCTGTGACTTGGGTCGTTTCCTCTTGTAAATAACTCCACCGGTTTTCATGTCAAAACTGGGGCCCGGATACTGGGGCCGGGCACGCTCTGTCCGCCCGAGGTTGGATTTGTGGGTCGAGGCCTTGGAGCTGGGATAAGATCCCCTCTGAGTAATGCCTGTAACGGATTCAAGAGCTTAACACCCAAACGGTTGCTGGCTTGCTATCAGGCCTTCTTCGTCTAGCCTCAGTAACTTAGGCTTGGCAACGTCTATCGTTTGTCATTGTAACTTGGTAAAAATGGGATGGTTACTGCAAGCATTGACGTCAAACCTTTTCGCGTCATAGGGGAATCCGTCTTTGTGTTGGGAGTTGGTAACAGAAAGCACGGTGACTGCCGATGCCCATACATGGTAAAACTGCTGTTGTCAAGTTAAAAGCATGACCAAATAAGGAAGGTCTGAATCATAGCTTTGTGCTCGCTGGGTATATAAAGCGCGACTTTTCTTCACTCCTGTTTCAAGTTGCAAGACGAACGGTGAGTGCTCTGACAAGGTTTGCTATCAAACTTTGGGATTTAGGATAAAGCTAGGAATCATACTCTTTAACTTTGGTTGACGATTTTATTCCAACGTTTGCTATCAAATGTTTGATGACTTAGTCTTTCAATGCATATCAGCAAGTAGTATCCTATAAACACTTGCCATCAAATTTTACTCTATCTTTACAGAATCATAATGACGAAATCAAGCAATGCAAAAATGTTGGTTGGCAAATGTAGTTGCGGCAAGATTGCCAGAGGTAGTGAGCTGAGGAAGCATATTAAAGAGGGGACGGTGGGCGTGCATATGAGAGAGGTGTTGTTGAGAGTGTGCGTCCATCATCGGGTGGTATGTGGGGAAGGGAATGAGGTGGCCTTTATTAAGGATCACAACGAGTGTCCAACTGGTAATATAGCTATGGCAGGGTTCAAGGAGTGGTTTGAGGGAGAGTTGTTGGAAAGGGAAGAGGTGAGGAAGGTGGTGGCAACGATTGAGGGCGTGGTTGGGGAGAAAGTGGTGACGAAGGTGAGTGATGAGAGTTCGAGTGAGGAAGTTGAGTTGAGAGCGGAAATGAAGAAGAAGGATGATGTTGATTTGGGTAAGGTGATTAAGGATTTGTTTGGGGATATCGGTGATCTGGAGGGGGAGGGTGAGGAAGTGGGTAAGCCGATGGCAGCGTCATCGCCACGGCGGGAAGAGGGGTGTGATACGGAGGCATTTGTTAGGTTGAAGGATCGTGTGATGGGTTTGGAAAGTGTAAATAGAAAAGTTTTGAAGGAGAATGAAGAGCTGGTGGCGAAGGTTGAGGGGTATAGGGCAACGAGGGAAGAGTTGGAGAGTATGAGAAAGAAGGAGAAGGAATGGATGGCGGAAAGGAGCGAGTTGATGAGGAAGGCAGGTTTGGTGGAGAGTTTGCAGGCGTGTTTGTCGAGGAAGGATGAAGAGATAGAGCGGATGCGAAGCGTGGTGAAGGAGACGGAGGAAGTGAAGGGTATAAATAAGAGGTTGGCGGGTGAAGTTGAGCGACTGCATGAGTGTTTGAAGAGTAGAAAAAGAAGAGTGTATGAAGTCCATCTTCCCCTCTTTGAAAATAATATATGTGACGTCCCCACAATGACTGACGACCCTAATGTGACTCAGCAATGCTATGAGGGCGACGGAGTCCGGTGCCTACATATCAATTTGAACATCACTGGAGAGCTGGAGGACTTCGTCGTCCGAAAAGTTCGGAAGAAGTTGCCCAGTAAGTTACTTCAACATCATCATTTCCTTTTCGCCTCTAATCTCCTAATCTTTTTCTTTCAGTGTTTGCAGAAGTGAGAGTGTCGGTGGACGGAGAACGACCCATGGGCTCTTTTAAGGGCCAACCTTCTAATGCAGCTAAAGCGGTCCCAAGCCCGCCACATATCTTCGGATATGGAATGCAGAGGGGAAGAAAAATGATGAATGGAATGAAGGGAGGACATTCATGCGCCACACGCAACACATCACAGACTTCTCTCTTCGCTAGTGAACAAGCTCTTGTCGGTATCGTTCAAAAGTTTTACTGCAGCACAGGTTGATGTATAGTTAGAAAAGTTTGATCATGACGTTTATTCGTGAGTGTCGTCAGAAAGTGTATCATGGTTTGTACAAAAGTTTTTACTGCAACACAGGTTGATGTATACGTGGTGTGATCCAAAATGTCCCGGACTAACCTACTTGCAGATAACCTGTGATAACGAATACTACTTCAGATGTAAATTTAGGTCTTTAAGGCATGAGAAATATGGTTGCCGAAATTTTTCCGGTCAGTTTTCTATTTTTTCAAAATTTTCAAACATTTTTGTCTGAATTTCAAGATTTTCCTATAAATTCTAGCGATTTAGAATTAATATATTTAGATTAACTTGACAGTTAAGCTATCACTAATAACCTGACTAATAATTAACGGAAAAACAAATGTTTTGTTCCAGAAAACAGTTTACTTTTCAATGTATGAGCCGTTAGCATTCGTCACTTTTTGCCAACGAAGTCTCAATTCACAAAAAGCTTTATGAAAAAATTCCGGTGTCAAAGAATCAAAAAACTCAGTAACTGCATCCCGCAGTTCAACTGGCGATTCAAAATGGTGTCCACGAAGATGCTTTTTGAGGAATCTAAACAGATAGAAGTCACTTGGGGCCAAGTCAGGTGAATAAGGAGGATGGCTCAATAGTTGAAATCCGTTTCTCGTTAAGGCATTGGTTGTCTCCTGCGAGGTGTGAATCGGAGCATTGTCATGAAGCAAGTAGAGGGGAATGTTTCGTGGCTTTCTTATTTTCTTCCTCGCTTCAGATAACAGATTGGAATAATATTCGCTATTGATTCTTACTCCTTTATCCGCAAA
This sequence comes from Prostheceraeus crozeri, assembly GCA_907163375.1. Classification (NCBI taxonomy): domain Eukaryota; kingdom Metazoa; phylum Platyhelminthes; order Polycladida; family Euryleptidae; genus Prostheceraeus; species Prostheceraeus crozeri. The sequence continues at coordinate 176,788 of CAJQUW010002629.1, read as the reverse complement.
GTCAACCAGTTGGATTCCCGAAGCGTTCCAAAAGACCGTCAGCATCAACGACCGGCGATGTGATGTTCCGGATCGCATTTTCAAAGGGGCAGACTCGCCTGATTTTCGCCACTCTGCAGATTCTCGCTTACTTTGAGGCAGATACAAACTTAAAGGTGTTTCATCCTCTGTAAGGATGCAGTTCAGAAACTGATCTCCGTGCATTTCGAGGAGATCCAAATTTTCACTGTGCCGCCAGAAGTCTGTTCTCCTTCATTTCAGGTGACAGAAACTTCGGTACGAAACGTGATGCCAGTTTGCGATATCCAAGTCTTTCGATGATGTCATGACAGGAGTGATAACTGATTCGCAACTCTCTTGACAACTCACGGATGGTTATCCTTCTGTGTGCTGTAATCACTTCATCGCACTGACTCGATTTCTCTTCCGGAATCTCCTGCGGCCGACCAACAGTTGAAAAATCTTGCTCCACAGATTGTCTTCCGCGTTTAAATTCGCTTATCCAGAAATAAGCAGTAGTTCTCGATGGAGCTTTGCTTCCATATGCCAGGCTTAATTCCTTTAGAATGTCACCATTAGCGAAGCCGCGGATCAGGAGGTATCGTATCACACTGCGATATTCGACTGAAGACACGCTTGTCACATCCATCATGAAAACTGATAGAACAAAGAACCATCGTTGACACGGATTTCTTAATGAATGCGTGCTGAATGAACTTCACTGATTGATATCGTAACACATGAATCAATTAACAAAAGACGTGCAATATTCATGGCAAAGATATCCGTCAAATAAGGTACAAATCAAAATCAATCTAACTATAACAATAAGACAAATCGGATCTCGATCAATTCAGAAAATACAGAAATTCATGTTAAAATGTAAAAATATTTTTTAAAAATAGAAAACTGACCGGAAAAATTTCGGCGACCATATTTCTCATGCCTTAAAGACCTAAATTTACATCTGAAGTAGTATTCGTTATCACAGGTTATCTGCAAGTAGGTTAGTCCGGGACATTTTGGATCACACCACGTAGTTAGAAAAGTTTGATCATGACGTTTATTCGTGAGTGTCGTCAGAAAGTGTATCATGGTTTGCAAAAGCAAAGTTTAGTATAGTCAAATAATTTTACTATGACGCACGTTTGTGAAAATAAAGTTTGATCATTGACGTTGTATGACTGACCGAACTCACAGCAGCACTAGAAAGTTTTAGAAGGTTTTACTGCACAGTGTAGATTGTCTTGTAACTTACTTTCAGTGTTAGAAAGTTTTATTGGTGACAGTTGCCAAATGTTTCCCTTATTAGAAAAATTCATGGTTGTTAGATTCGCTTCATCAGGTTTACTAAAAGCAGTTTTCTACTGCAATGAGAGTTTAGAATGTTATATATGAAAATAGTGTACACCACAGCATTAGAACGTTTAGCACAACACAAGTGTCATGAAAAAATACTTTATTTGGTCTTTGATTTAACATCATTGAAACCCACTTTACTAATAGCAATGACAATATGCTTTATTTTATTCAGAAGCAAATGATCGCCGTAACCATGAAAGTTGTCCATACGAGAAATAATCTTCCGTAGATGTTGTGTATAAAACTCAGAAGCATCAGTAACATATTCTTGTCCATAGGAACGAAATTGAAAATCAACACTTTCCGCTACTTCACCTTCTGGAAAATGAATGTAATTGACATGTGCAATTAAGTGAGCCTTGATGAGACTGTCTTTGAAATAAGATATCAACTCCGCAAATATTTTTCGTGTGTAGTCTAAACATGCTTCAAATTCTGTCTCCTCCCTTTGAAACTCAAGGATGTAATCTTGTATTAAGCCTCCGAAGCACTCTTGATGAAAACGAATCGAGCAATCATCATGTTTCAATGTATTGACTTCAGGTGCCATGGTTGAGTCTATTGCTAAACAACATTTTTGCATAACACGATTTCAATAACGCGTTACAATTGTGCGTATGCACATCGGGAACTCTAACTACTCTGTGATTGGATGAGAGGTCTGATCCATTCACCACTTAGGAAAATCTTATAAAAGGCAGTGCACCAGCTCTGCTCTTCACATTTATCTTTCACAAGGTGAGTGTCGGTGAGCTCCTGCTATCAGGTTGTTTTGACTTGCTATCAAGTTGAATAGTCTCTTGCTATCACATCTTCTGCTCATAAAACATATCATCGCTGTAATACCTCCTTTGCTCGAGCGTTCCTTCGGGACGGCGGGTACTGCCGTAGAGGGATTGCGTTGCACGGGTTGTTCGTCGTTTGTTAGACCGAAACCTCTGAGCCGTTGCTGATGTTGGGCGTTCGACTTCATACTCAACGTGACGCTTTCTCTCGCCAGGTCAGAGTACTTTAGCCATTCGACAAGGGTTAGTCTTTATGATATGGAGTAGAGGGAAATGTAATTCATTAGATGTCACTTCAATGATTGTTCCCAAACGTTGACTAGGCAAATGAAACGATTCTCATCTTTCCTTTTCAGTGATTGAAGTCTTATCTACCATTGATCATCTACAATCGACTATCTACCATGGAATTGACAAAAATTGAGAACTACCGCATTGCTGTCGAGATGGAAAAGGCAACCATCGAGCAATGTAAGTATTTGTATCAAGGTTGTCTCTATTACTAACATCATTAGTGTAGTCATCCTCATTAAAATCAAGAGCCCCTCCCTTATTTTGTTCATGTTAAAACCGAATCCAAATTTTACCTCTGCTTATCTTTGCCGTCATTCTTTTTCAGTACATGAATGCATTCGTAATGGGGAACCCGTCCCCCAAGGAGCAATCGGGCAAGCCTATGAGCGGCTCGGAAAGTGTAAGTATCCTCACCTATGAGAGTTGGAATGTCATGTTTTAGCACTTTTGTATCCGTGTAGTTCATTCTCCATCATTATTATCTCCGCAACCTCTAATCTAATCTCTCTTTCCTCTCTACAGATATGGCGAAGAAGAAGAAGTGGGAGGAAGCCGCGAGGCGGAAATACCTCGAGGAATTTCCGGCCCTACCTTCCCGCTCATCTACCTCCGCCCAAGCTGTGACCCCTTTCTCGGGCATCGTTATCGCCCCACCTCCACCGCCACCAGCTCCTGTACCTGTGTCCGTCCCTGCGCCTGTCCCAGCTCCGGTACCTGCTCCTCGCCATCACGTCCCTCCGACACCAAAGCCCAGGACCCTTCCACCCTCGGCTCGTGTCCCTCTCCTGCCTCCTCCGCGTCCATCCTTGCTGCCGCAGTTACAGTCTTTAGATGGTAAGTAATCGTGATTGGGAAATAGGGGGTTGAGACTTCAAACTTGAAATGTTGATCATGTTACTAATCTCTTTTCTCTTTTTCTCAACAGATTTGGCGGCCTACCTCCTGGACGGTGACGTTCCCTCCCGTCCCATCATTATCCCAGCATCGCCACCACCACCTGCAGCGGTCGACCTCCCTCTCCTCTCCGTCAAGTCGGTGGAGAGATTGTTGGAGGAGCAGGAAATGGAGTTGGAGATCGTCGGAGAGGAGAGGGAGGTGGAAGTCGAAAAGAAGGACTTTCAATGCCAGCGGTGTGACAGGGTCTTCGCCTCAGCCTACAGTTTGAGACGTCACACTGCTGGCCGTGCCTGCAGGGGAGGAAAGCGGCGACTGATCCCTCAACGGCCCAAGTGTGAAGGTTGTGGACGCACGTTCTACAACAGCACCAACTTGCGAGTCCACATCGAAGGCGGTTCCTGTGGCAGTGTGAGGCAACCACCGACAACAACAGGTAGGAAGCATCCTTCATCACACGTCGGCTTTTCCTGTTCTTCGTGTCAGAAGACCTTTCCTACAGAGTTTGTTCTTTCTTCACACACACTCTGTCACACTCATTCCACTGAGCTTTACACTGACAACAACGTCACTCTAAGGCTGAGCAAGTTTTCCCTTGAGAGGCTCGTTCGCGATTATGAGTTAGAAAGCTCTGAAGCTGTGCAGGACATTCATCCTTTGTTGATGAATAACATAGGCTTAATTCATCAAATGTTGGCGACTTTAGATAGATTTTTACTTAAGGGCATGTTCTATCTCACTGCTCGTTTCAATAAGGTAGACAGTAGCACGGGAGAAGTAGAGTCCACTGTGACCATTAGGATAGCCTCCTGTGCTGCTGATCTCATAGGTGATGTAAACGAGTGGGTAGAGAGACATGCGACCTATCTCGTCAGCAATTTAAATAAATTTAATGAAAGAGACAGCGGTCTGGTCTTTGATGGGATAGAGAAGGTAGACATCAAAATAAATCTTTTAGAAAATTTACAAGGGAGTGGTTGTTTCACCCTCCCCAAAGCACTGGCTGACAAAAAGGCTGTCATCAATGTAGAATGTCAGTCCCAGTGTTTCAAGTATGCCGTCCTCTCCATTCTTCACTATAATGACATAGGTATAAATGGTGAACGAATCACCAAGTATCGTGAATGGGAGGATGAGCTTAAGTTTGACGGGTTAGATGTCAACACATTAGACTTTAAAGGCATCGCCCAATTTGAAAAATTGAATAACATTAAGATTGTCATTCATCTCTGGGAAAAAGGTCTGAAGGGCGTTAGGTATAATAATCGCCAAAGTAACTTTGACCGGGTTGTCAATCTCCTCCTAGTCTATAGCGACAGCCACCCAGAATGGCATTATTGTGGCATTCCCAAAATTTCAAAGTTATACCATCATCAAGCAACCTATAGGGATAATTTTTATTACTGTGATCGCTGCACACGACGTTTCACATCAAAAGCATTTTTTGAAGAGCATTACGAGTGGTGCTCTCGGGGTAAACTTCAAATGGAAGTCATGCCCAAAGATAAATTTTATAGGTATGAAGAAAACGGCAATGAGCTCAGTCCCATATGTACCATCTATGCGGACATTGAATGTTATATTGAACAAGAAGATCTAAGTCATGAGCCAGCAGCCATTGCCTGCTATGAAGTCTGGCATCCATATTATAGGAACCAAAATAAGATGCATGTGTGGCAAGGCGAGGAGTGCGTTGAAAACTTCCTCAACTTTTTAGATAGGAAAGCCCGTTTTCATCAACGCTATGAAACGGAGCTAACTAGGAAACCCATGTGCTTCACAGAAGCCGATAAAATCAAATTTGATAGGACCACGGAATGTCCCCGCTGCTGTTCATCCTTTGATGATCAGCAACATAAGAAAGTGAGGGACCATTGCCATCTCAGTGGTAAATTTAGGTCTGCCTTATGCAGTAAATGCAATATGAGACTTAGGCTCAAACGGCGAACGCTCCCCGTCATCTTTCATAACTTTAAATGTTATGATGCTCACATCATCATTCGCCATGGATTCGGTAAAATGAAATCCTGGTCATCTAAAGTGATTGAACAAAGTAAGGAAAAATTTATGTGCATCACTGCTAAAGTCCAAGTCGATAAGACGAAGGAGGGGAAGCCTGTCTTCTATGACATAAAGTTTCTAGACAGTTTCCAGTTTATGTCTTCTTCCTTAGCCGCGTTGGCTAATAATTTAGAAACACTTCCCCTCACTCAACATTTAAAAAAAGACTATCCCAACATAAGTGATAGTCTGATACGACGGAAAGGGGTGTTTCCTTATAATTATTTTAGTTCAATGGATACATTGAAGGAGACATCCCTTCCGTCCATTGATAAGTTTAAAAATGATTTGACGGGTGAGGACTGTTCGCTGGATGATTATAGGCATGCAGAGCAAGCATGGTTAGAATTTAGGTGTCACACGTTTGGTGACTACATGCTTGCCTACTTAAAATTAGACGTCTATCTGTTGGCTGACGTGTTTGAGACTTTTAGGAAAGTCACATTAGAACAGGACGCCTTAGACCCCGTTCATTTTGTTAGTCTGCCGGGTCTGTCCTATCAGTCAGCCTTCAAGATGACGAAAGAGAGCATTCATTTACTGCAAGATGCAGAAATGTATACGTTATTTGAACGTGGTATTAGGGGTGGCTTGACATTTGTTAACAAACATGTTGTCAACAGCACCCAAGACATAGGATCGACCACGCATTTAATGTACATAGACCAAAATAATTTGTATGGGAGTGCACTCTCCAAGCCTTTGCCACAGTCTGACTTCCAATGGGTAGAGCACCATGACATTGAACACTTCTCCAATCCAGCACACATCATGGCACTGGGAGATGAGGCCGACATAGGTTATTTATTTGAAGTCGACCTCATCTATCCAGACTGCATTAAGAATAGGACCGTTGATTTTCCTCTCGCACCCGAATCTGGCATAGTCAGTCCAGATATGTTCTCTCCCTTTATGGAAGAACACAATAAGCAGTATGAGGCGGAAAATGACTTAAAGTATAAAGCCACTAGGAAGTTGTTGCTCACCCAATTGAACAAGCAGCATTACATCGTGCACTATTCCATCCTCAAATTCTATCTGGGTATGGGGATGCAACTTGATAAAGTCCATCGCGCTATCCAGTTTAGGCAGAAGCCCTTTCTAAAACCGTATATAGAATTTAATAGCAAGAAACGGGCTGAATCCAAGAATCCTTTCGAAAAGGACTTCTTTAAATTTAAGAATAATGCCCTCTTTGGTAAAACCATGGAGGATGTAAGAAAGCGCATGGACTATCGCATCGTAACTGATCCGGAAACGAGTATCAAGTTATGTCGCTCGCCGTTGTTTTGCCACCATGATGTCATTTCCGAAGACATCACTGGTTGTAAAATGTTAAAATCTAAAGTAGAACTTTGTAAGCCCATTTATGTCGGTCAAGCTGTCTTGGATCACTCCAAGTTAGAAATGTACAAGTTATTTTACCACACTTTTAAGACATGTCCACTTCTCCAACGTGTGGAATTAGTAGGAGGTGATACGGACAGCTTCTTCCTAGCTTTGACAACCACGAGCCAAGTCAAGCAGGAAGACATTTTAAAATATTTAGCACCCAAGTTTGATAGTTCCAACTGTCCCACTGACCATCCGCTTTACTCTACCTCAAATAAAGCGAAGCTTGGCTGCTTCAAGGATGAGTGTGCCGGCAAACAGATAGAGGAGATGATCTTGCTTCGCCCCAAGATGTACTCCATGAAGCTAAAATCCTCAGAGCTTTCTATAAAACGGGCGAAAGGCATCTCGAAGTCAATCGTTAGAAAAATGACACATAGGGACTATCAAGATGCTTTAGATTCACTTAAAATCAAAAAAGTAGAAATGACCATTTTAAAATCTCAGTCGCATCAAGTCAGAACAACGACGTTTAGGAAACGAGGTCTCTCAGCTTGGGAAGACAAGCGATGCTGGATGAGTCCTAACAACTCATTACCGTACGGCCATCCAGACACTCATCTACCTCCACCCAAGAGACAGAAACTTTCTCCTCCTCCGTCCGGCGATGTCTGATGATGAATGCTTCCTCTCTGTTGTGGTTGATGTTTTGCTTTTTACTCCATGGCGTTTTCTATGGGGCGTTGTGAGTGAGTGCCTTGTAACATGCGTCCAACTCCTGATCACTTCATATCATGACTTACATATCAACTGGTTTTCCTGACGTTGTTTTCTCCCTGCACATGAGTGACTTTGTTTTCTCCCTGCATATCAGTGACTTTGTTTTCTCCGGTGATGTGAGATATAAAACTTTGTTTTCTGCCACCATCAGTATTAACTGCATGTGGCTGTGATGAAAATCGGTTGTGATGATGAATAACATATCATGTACATACTGTGTTGTTTTCCTTTTGACATAAAGATGGGATTCTCACTCAATAGATAGAAGTAAAAGTTTTAATCATTTTGTAAGATGGGTAGGGTTAGAAATAAAGTTGATGATTGTAAAGTTAGAAATTAAGTTATAACCATATCACTGTTTGTAAGATAGGTGAAATGTAAATGAAGTCATAACCATGTTAGAGTTTGTAAAGTTAGAAATAAAGTTGACGTTTGTAAAGTTAGAAATAAAGTTGATGAATGTAAAGTTTGAATTAATGTTAAAATCATTTCACTGTTTACAAGATAGGTAAAGTATAAAATAAGTTATAACCTTATCACTGTTTGTAAGATAGGTGAAATATAAATGAAGTTAGAATCACTTCACTGTTTGTAAAGTTAGAAATAAAGTTGATGATTGTAAAGTTTGAATTAATGTTAAAATCATTTCACTGATTGTACAGTTTGTAAGATAGGTGAAATATAAATGAAGTTAGAAATAAAGTTGACGTTTGTAAAGTTAGAAATAAAGTTGATGATTGTAAAGTTTGAATTAATGTTAAAATCATTTCACAGTTTGTAAGATAGGTGAAATATAAAATAAAGTCATAAGTATTTCACTATTTGCAAGATAGATAAAGTATAAAATAAAGTCAAGACCATGTTAGAGTTTGCAAAGTTAGAAATAAAGTTGATGATTGTAAAGTTTGAATTAATGTTAAAATCATTTCACTGTTTGTACAGTTTGTAAGATAGGTGAAATATAAAATGAAGTCATAACCATGTTAGAGTTTGCAAAGTTAGAAATAAAGTTGATGATTGTAAAGTTTGAATTAATGTTAAAATCATTTCACTGTTTGTACAGTTTGTAAGATAGGTGAAATATAAAATGAAGTCATAAGTATTTCACTATTTGCAAGATAGGTAAAGTATAAAATAAAGTCAAAACCATGTTAGAGTTTGTAAGTTAACATCCTCATCAACGCATGTAACATCATGGCAATTTCTTCGGCTTAGGAAACATCAACCACTTTGCTGACTTATGTCTATAAATAGCTCTGACTCATGAAGGAGTAAGGCGTCAGTCATACGAATCTAATCAGTCTTGTTCAACCTTTTCACCGACACGTGTGTGGGCGTTATTTATCAGACAAAGCGATGGCGCCTCACGTCAGACAGCGCGACCTTTTCACCGACAACTGTGTGGACATCATTTCATGTCTATAAATAGCGCTGACTCATCATAAAGCGAAAAACCTTGTTGATGACCTTTTCACCGACACGTGTGTGGACGATAGTTCATTGTGATGACTCATTCAAAACGCATCATGTGATTAACACGATTCTATTAACTGTGACTCATACAGATAACGCATTAAAGATTTAACAATGTCAGCTACTTCACTGATATCACGTAAACCAGTCATGATACAATGTCCGTTGTGAAACACTGCAATATGTACAGGATGCCACTTCCGAATCAGAGCAGCAGGAAAGAGTTCAGTTTCATAAAATATACAATGATTGCTGGTTTTAATGTTGGCTAGATTCACTAACATCTTCAATTGAACAGACACTACTATATTCTTCAATGTCAGGGGACTGAGGCGGAGATGAGGCATGAGTGTTCGCATTTTCTTGACGACTTCGTAACACATGGACTGCATCACGAAATGAGGAAGGTTTCCTAGGACTTGGATTTTGCCGCAGCGAAAGATTGGAAGATTTCGACCGTTGCTCATGCGAATGACCAACATTTGCGGACGACCGCGATGATAGACTGAATCGGGAAGATGGATATGCAACTGCTCTAAATCGATGTCTCTTCTGAGATTCATTTCGCGCATGGCGTTGATGATGCGGATGAGGAGCATGACTCACAAATGACATGAGGGTGGAGTGAACTTCCCTTTTATACTTTTCCCATGATGGTTTTGGAATTACAATGTAGCAGTGATCATTATGTAGAATCATCTCTTGAATGCGAATAAATACAATGCCGTCTCCTACGTTAATGACACGGCAAGAGTGGGATAGGATAGCGCGATGCAACCTTCGTAGATGAAAGCGTTCCAGAGTTATCTGAAGTTGACGTTTCGTATCATGAAATGTAACACACTGACTTTTCCATGATACATGGAGACATGCTGATAATTTCCACATGATTAAAACTTGAGTGAAGAAGGGTATGCCTAAGAAAGAAGGAGAGAGTCATGTTCATGTGTGGCATGGTGAGTGTACATTTTCTTTCTTGATACGGTGGCCGTTAGGCCGTGGTCTCATAAAGACCGATGGTGCGTTCTCAGTGTGTGGAGAGTGTTACTGTAGTTGATCATCATCATCAACATGGACATCATTTTTAAAGGTGATGGAGACAAGATAGGGATTCAACGTAAACAACCTTCCGTCCCTGCGCGGACCCATGTAGATGGTTTGAATTTTAATTTCGAAGGAGTAGAATCCTTTTCCCAAAATGGGGAGTGGTTTGCAATTGAGTAAGTCGAATTCGCTGCCCTCCTTTTCATGGATGATGAGACAGTGTCTATCCATATGCACATACATGTATCGTCTTTCCATGATGGGAACTTGTGGCCGCTTCCCATTGTGTCGAACAATTTCTTTGGGAATGGTGAGATTTTCTTTCAGGAATGTTTCAAGAGTATTGAATTGTAACCGTGTCCAATAGTCTAACGGCACACACGGCCACTCCATGCTTTGTTGACATAATCTTTAGATAATCTATCCATTGACTTGGAGTTTTTATGGTTACGGCTTCTCCATGATGAGTTATCTTTTGATTGAAAGCATTTTTATCCGATGGTAAAGTAAGGGAGTTCAGTGTACCCAGTGCGAGAGCAGAGGCGTTGATGGCTTCGAGCAACTGCATGGTTAGCGCAAGGACGGAAATGATTGCCATGCGATCAGTCGTCCGTTTTATAAGCAGACCTAGCTCCAATCACATGCGTTTCCCTTTTCTCGTTTTCCCTGTCTTTGTTATGTGACAAAGAGTTATCACACGTGAACTTTTGACTGCGTGGGTGGAAACCTTCCCTCTTACAAAGTCGTTCTAGTCCTCACAAAGACTTGAGTGACACGCCCTTTTAGCGAACAAAGACGCATTAATTTATCTAACAAAGAGCCTGATAGTAATGCACAAAGCGCAATGACTCATGTTGTGACACGCCCCTTTTCTCGAACAAAGACGCATTCATTTATCTAACAAAGAGCCCGATAGTAATGCACAAAGCGCAATGACTCATGTTGCTCTATACACCATTACAAAATACTCAGTGAAAAGAAATCTTTATTGCATCTACACAATGTGTCGCGCATCAAACAAAGTCGTGGATGTAAACACACTCAGTTGAATCATGATATGTTTAACAACGTCTCTTCTATTCTCTCCATAATTTTCTCCATATGACGACCATAAAATTGATCACTAAGAGTAATCCATTCTGTGCAATAAGATCCAAAACGAAGTGGTTTTTGTAAATCTTTCAACTCTATGTAAGCAACGAGTCTACCCTTTACATCTTGAGGTTGTAAACTCTCCATCAATCTTTTGAAGAGAGGAAGGCTTTCAGTGAGCACTACTTTCATATCATTCATCTTCATTTTAAATGTAAGTTTCCAATCTTGTAAAAATCCATCGAATCCTTGTTGATCAAGTGTCAAATGACACATGTGGTTACTTAAGGTACGATGCGCCATCATAAACGATGTAACTATAGATTTCACATTGCTTCAATGACTTCCACTATGAATAAAACAGAAATAACAATCATGTTCCACTGTAAGTTTATTCAACACCAGACAAAATTTACAAGTACAGAATACACTTCATAAAATGATCATCATTCATTCACAAGGAGTAAAAACATGTTTTACATAGACCCATGCTGTTGACAATAATATAGATACAGTTCATAAACGTCATAGAGACTACAATGCCAGCGTGAAGAGAGTTTTGCAATGTAGGTAGCTTTATTTCTAGTATTACAATGGGATGGTGGTCTGTAAAGGTGATGTCTCTCACCGAAACATATTGCCATGTCAAAAATCATTTCATCTCTAAACTTCTTTTGATCACAATGCATATGATAGTCTTGTCTTACACGATCTACCCAACATGGTAAATATAAATTATCAATGTGCAACTGAAGTGTTGTTGCTTCTCGTTCAGAATCATTTCCTAATATTTTAACAATATGAAAACCTGACAGCCACCGTTTGAAATCACTTATCAAATACGTTTCATTTACAAATCCAATATGAATCAAAATAGAAGGATCAAGTCCATGCACATGACGTCGTGACCATTCGTCTTTGTGTGGAGGACAGTAGGCAAATCTATGATATACACTAACAACAGTTTGATCACTTTCTCTCATTGCAATAGCACTCAATTCCTGCATGGGCGTTCCCTCACTGTCTATGAAGATGATAACCTACAATATCAAAAAGACTTCATTACAAAATAATACATTGAGCAGGAACTTTACAAGGATGTCTGTCCTTTACATAACAAAAGATACATACAACATGATGACAATATTTTATTTGAACATAACGCGCAATACCGCGTTTTCCACATTCACTACATACTAACTGATTACAATACTTAAGATTTCTCTTTGGTGGTAGCACCATCTTTCTTTGATGTGCGACGACGTTTAGGTTTAGTGGCAGGTTCTAGACACTCTTTGACACAAGAATCAATGACTTTCTCAATGTGATCAAGTCCTGTTAACTCAGGTTGATGATGAATTTGAGCAATGCGCAAATTGAGAGAAATCAAATTCCCGTCAGATTGATGAGGTCCCACATAAACAGCAGGCACCTCAATATGAAATGAATAAAAGCCTGCACCTAGCGATGACAATTCTGTTTCAACTGACTGTTCAACTGTCACTCCTGAAGTGACTTTACAATACTTGCTTTGTAAAATATAGCAGTGAGTGCCGCGATACAATGGTTTATAATAAGAAGTTTTCTTTTCTGGCCACAACTGTAATAGTTCAGTAGGAATAAGAGCCTTTTGCCTCACAAAGTCTTCTAAAATGTCAAGCTGCTGACGCAACCAATTATCAATAGGGATACTCAGGTTTTGACCGCAACGATTTACTTGTGTATCCACTTTTGGTAAGTATACCGCCGGCGTTTGAAGATGGAGTCGAACACCGTTGTAGCGCACTTGTTGTTTGTAGGTAGGATAGCCGTGAATTACCTTTTCAATTTTCGGATTCCACAGCTCGAGATGATTAGGATTCAGTGATGCAGCAGTTGGAGTAGGATTCATGGCCATGGCAGTCTGTAACGAAAGACTACCACTAAGTACATTCATGATCATCAGAGAAAAGAAAATTGTTAGCTTAGCAGTGACATATGAGGTGGCCCTTAAGAGGACCTTTTGGAGCGTTCACAGGATTTAAAGCTTATCACCAAATTCTAAGTCTTCGTCATCGTCCAGTAAATTAAATGTCTTGGGCTTAGGACCCGAATTGAGTTTCAATTCCCTAAAAGACTTAAAGGTAAAGCGTCTAGGTGGTGGTGGCGGTGGCGGCAATGGTTCAACAAAATAAGCTTGTACAATCATCGGCCACACACTCTCCTGCGTCTCTCTTCTAAAATGCTGGTAAGGTTTAGGCCAGACAGTCATGACACTCACTTGTAAATTTGCAAACAGGATTGATCAGACAAAGTTGAGAGTGGAGAATGGCTTCAGCAAGTCACACACGCTTTCCAAGTCAAGAGAATGAAATGAAGAGAAAATGGGGAGACGTCTGCTTTTATAATCTCCTGCGAATCCACATTTGACACTATGTGAGCCAATCAGAGTCCTCCGTTTCTCCCCTGACTTCGTTGCGGCAGGGAAAAGGAGGCACGCGGACGTCTGACTCATGAATGCTTTTCCCAAATCTTGTAGTCGAATCTAGTTTAACACATTGAGTTGAATATGAATGTGTTTTATGCGACATAAGAGCAAGTTGGATCCATGCTCATGAAATGAATCTAGTCGAGATGCAATTTTTGCCATGTGTCGCTGATAGAAATCTTTGGGATCATGTATCGTCTCTGCAGAATAGGATGCAAAATGAAACACTACACGTTCACCTGCATGTTCATCAGTCACTTTCTCAAATTCAATCTCCGCAACTAATCGTCCTTTCACATCTTTATTCATCAAACTGTCCATGAGCTGTTGGAAAACGAAGTAACCTTTAGCGATAGCAAATTCTAAGTCTGCCTTTTCATGATGAAAGGAGATGATGTAGTACCTAATCACACCACGAAGACTTTGTCGATGAAAACGTAGTGAACAAAATTCATTCGTAAACTTTACTGCTTCTGTCATCTTTCTTCCTTTCACTTCGGAGACATAGCATGAATGACATTCAGGTGCAACATGACACGCTGATGCCAAATCTGGTCTCTGATTTCCCGTCCGAGGCTTGCTTCACCCGCTAGAGCGATTTTCATAAACATTCTAACTGTCGTTTTTCGCCAATCTCCCAAAATCTTAAATGACGCATCACATCTAAACGAAGCCATGTTTTCCACTGAATTTGTCTCACTCTTAGCTTTCAAACGAGCTATTGCACGACTTTCTACCATCTCTACAACCAAAGGTGGAAGTGTGACAGGAGGGGGTGGGGGTCAGAACTTTTTCTCTCCGATTGAGTTGGGAAGATGTTCCTAGACCCAACTTTGACCAAAACGTCCGAATTTGCACTCCATTTTCCCATCCAAGCACTCCTTCTGCCCGAAAAACGACTTTTCTCATCCCAAAACCACCAAAACCTGACTTCTTCCAACTCTGACAGTTTCCTGCCATTTTCCTCCCTAAACCCAAGAAAATGAGTCCAAACTGAGCTTTCCACTGCCTTTTTCTCATTCTCAGCTTTCAAATGAGCTATGGCACGACTTTCTACCATCTCTACAACCAAAGGTGGAAGTGTGACAGGAGGGGGTGGGGGTGGGGGACCCGTTTCCTCCTCACGGACCCATTCCTCCCAGCACATCCTTGACGAACTCCCTCACCTTCCTTCCAGAGGGTGGGGGTGGGGGCTGAGTCAGCATTTCACATTTTGCACTTGCGTCTGGAATGTGCTTACTACTGATGGTTTTATTGAAGCTTTAAATGAATGTTTTTCTAACAATATTTTATAAATATCTATCTTGCTGTTGACAACAGTAATTATTCAAGAGCAAGCATAGGGCGTATATGATGCTATTTGCTATTATATTTCCTTCATGCAAACAAGCTGGTCCGATTAAATAGTAGAGGCAATTATTTGTTTTAGATACCTGCGTTTTTATTGCTTGTTTTTCTATCAGTAAATGTCAGTTGTTGTTTGTTTTTCTATCAATAAATATCATATCCTCCAATATGTTTTGAATATATGAAGTCAGACATGAACTTAGGATTTCTTACTTTAATGTTTCTCTCATGATGGGTCACTAAATGAAATGAATCGAGTTGCAATCAGTGGAATGTTGTCATGAATTTCAATGATATTTCGGAAAAAGTGTATTGTAGCTCTTTTGTTGGGGGGTCTTCTCTTGCCGAAATAGCATATACCCCATCATATTTGCGAATAAAAGGTTTGTGAAAGTTGGTGAAAAAAGTTTAGAAAGGTTTGTGAATTTTGCCTACAAGAAGCCGTGTGAACCCTGTTTATACGCATTTTGTTCGAGATCGCAATGGTCCATGCTGGTATCAGTATTTGACATCTATGGTTATGAGTAGAGACAAGCGGAGGGGCATTCGATAGCTCTTCCAAGAAGTTAGTGAACTCAGTTTTCTCGATAGACTCTTATACAAGAACCTATAATTTCATGCATTTCAACGAATTAGAGCAATTACAGTTCACTCAAATTCTGAAATCCATCAAAAGCCGACAGCGTTTGATGAAATCTGTTTTTATAATTTTCAGCAAATGGAAAGTATGTTTTTATTGAAGTTCCTTAAAGGCCAACTTTGATATTCACAAGATTATTTTAGGCATTAACTAAAAATTAAATTGTCTTGTAGGCTTTCTCAGTAATTTATACTGAAAACTGAAACACCAATGCGAGCAATTTGTTGCAATAAAACTCCCAGTTCTATGCTTGTTTAAATGAAATTTAATTGATAATTGCATCACTCTTGGACTTTTCGTTAACTGAAATTCAAATTTGTGGAGACTTTTGGGGCAGCCTGAATAAACAGTGTATAACGCGGGAAAAATCAGGGAATTTTGAAATTTAGAGCAAAAAAGATTAAATATGTTTATGACTGATGACAACATCAACAGAATTGCCTGCTGTATAAACAAAGAAAAAGTAGAAATTTCATATTTTCTAAATCAGGGAATTTTGAAATTTAGAGCAAAAAAGATTAAATATGTTTATGACTGATGACAACATCAACAGAATTGCCTGCTGTATAAACAAAGAAAAAGTAGAAATTTCATATTTTCTATGTTTTTAATATAAATAACTTTTTATATCCCTTGAAAATTTGATCGATAAGTGCAAATTCCCAAGAAAAGTATGGTCCAGCATCTGTAATTTTTATTTCAAAAGATAACGTACGTCTGCTTTATTAATTTTCAATGATTTCTACTGTTTTGAGACAAGGAGGATAGTTGCTTTTATGTGCTTTCTTAGTTTCTTAGCTTTCTTTTCTCCGAAGCTGCGTCCAGATCCTCTCTGCTGGTTGGGAAAAGCTGCTTTGAAAATGTCCGAACCGAATGGTGCATACTCCGCCGAGGAGGTCTGGATCCCCGGCATTAGGACGGGCGCTTAGATTTCTCATCCAACTCACGCCGTTGATGAGCTTGATCAGGTTGATCGGTCTTCGCCTGTCTCAATGGGCGAGTTGTCTCTGGAGATTGTTCAGCAGGTTCAGATCTCCCACGCCTTGTGCGCTCATATACAGTACATGGCTGATTAGGACTCTGAGAACACGGTCTGAAATATGAAATGCAACGTGACTCATGTAAAAACATCGCGAACAAATGGATGTTCACGGTGGGTATTGGATTGAAGACAGGGAGATGACAAGATTCAAAAAATATACACTACGAGTGTGTAGGCACAAAACTCTCCCGATTGTTGTTAGGCCGAAAATTATAATGAAGTAAATAAAGATACAAGGTGGCCGACGTTTCCCGTCCTGACGCTTTATCAAGGCCTAATATGATAAAAGTGAAGCACTACAGTAGATGGAGCCGTGTTGCGACTGCCTCGTGACGCCTGTTCATCCGAGGTTTACGATTATTGATCAGACGACATTTCCACCAAGCTGGTCTCCAGCGGATCACTCACACACTTTAAAACGCAATGCTAAAATCATCTATATTGTTACATCTATGACATTCTTTTATATGCTCGCATAGGGCGCTACTGTTATTATTTTTGTTAATACTGTATTTATGTTTTTTGTATCTAGTATAGAACGGACGAGAAGTCTTATCGATATACGTAGATTTGCAGTGAATACATGTAAATTCACATAAAACACAGGTAGTATCACATCTGTTTTTATCAGGTAGCTTCGTACAAAGTTCACAGTTTTCATGTTTTTGGAATGGCTTAATATTCAATACGTTACGCAGTTTTTTGTTACCTGTTGTGACAAACTTGATGTCCAATTTGAATTTACGTATGTGGTAATTTATTTTTCTTATCATGCTGTCACTAATGAAAGGTAGTTTCAAGATACATTTGTTCGTGTTATCTCTAATATTTCTGCTTTTATTGTCGTTACTGTACAGCTGAGTTTGAATATACTTTTCTGAATACCCATTATCCTTCAGGTTGTTTTTACACTTCTTCATGAGCATGCTTTTACTTTCTTCTGGAAGAGAATTACTGCATCTTACTTCTAAATTGTGAAATTTTTGTTTGACGAAGTTTGATTTAGTCGAGTTCGGGACCCAGCTGTCTTTCTTTAAAGAGTTTCCAGAAGCTAATTCTTTAGTGAACAATTCATGAACAATCTTTTTATTCCTTACCCAGACACTTATATCTATGAAATTTAGTTTTTCGTTGCTTTCTGGAATTTTAAGGGTGAAATTTATACTTTCATTGACAGAATTGAAAATTTTAGAAATTGTATCGAACAATTTCATATCAAACTGTAGAGGGCCAATTATAGAATCATCGATATAGCGCTTGTAGATCAACGTTTCTAAGTCAACGTGCTCCTTCAGTAAGGAGATAGCTCTCATCTCAATATGGTTCATAAAGATAATTGCCAAAAGTGGTGCATAGTGCGACCCCATAGGAACCCCCTTGATTTGTAAGTACACATTGTTGTCATACTCTATCTCATAGTTGTAAGAAATGAATCTTAGCATAGTGGAAAATTGATCCAAACTAATGCCGAAATTATCAATCTGCTCCCATCTATCCTTAGCGAAATCTATAACAGCTTGTAATGCCTCACCAATAGGCACACTGACTTCTAAATTTCTTGGACGTGCTGCTACATCTGAGTTTCACAAAGCTCTTGAGGGAGCTGCCAATGACCTGGACTATTCTAAACTCCTGAAGGTGGTAATTGATGGTCCAAATGTCAATATCGCAACACATCATCTATTGAAGAATCTCGTGAACATGATGATACACAAATTTTGGACATTGGAAGTTGCTCCCTACACATCATCGACGGTACTCTGCGAGCTGGAGACAAATATATTAAAAAAATAATGGTTTAACGTCACTACTCCCCCATGTTCACATTGAGGTGATGAAATTCCTGCGAAGTTGTTGGGAAGTTTTTGAAGATCTTACGTCTCGTTGAGCGGATTATTGACTTTTCGCAATGACCCACACGTACCACCCAAGTATTGTGAGACTCGATGGGTTGAGAACGAAACAGTTGCGGAAGTGATCATCGAACAATTGCCAAACTTGCGAGCATATGTCTAAAATATCAAGAAGCAACCTGACTCGTCGTCAGCTGTAGCGATATCAGCCTTAAGATCGTCAGAATGAACGGACATACATAAGAATTTTCTTCGAAATGTCTGGAATTCTTGAATGCTATTTTGATGCCTTCAAGATATTCATTGTTCGAGGGGTAATCTTGCTTGGATCCGTTGATATATAAGACTTTGGATGAATTGGTGGGCAAAAAGTGGATCACTGGATTCGAGGCATATCGCATCAAGAATCAGCATACATTTCTGACATCAAACAATCCCTTGAAGTCTTACTTGCAAATGTTCGAGTAAAAGAAGAGACCGACTTGATGATTATTTACTCCATTGTTTTCAGAAAGGTAATTCTTCTCCTGAGCTTGAGCGATTCGTGCGAATCATTTTCTGTTTGAGATGTGGACAGGCTTCGGTGGAAAGAGGCTCCTCGGTAAATAAAAAGATGATACTAGAAAATCAAAAAGAGAATTAATTCCCTTATTGCTCAAAGAACAGTCAAAGATCATACACGCGCTTTGTATGACGGGGATGCTTGTTATTTTGACGTATCCAAGAAACTGATTTTGTCCTCTCGAAACTCCACTGAGCTATATCGAGAAGCTAGAAAGGAAGAGGCTCCGAACCAAGAGGTCAAAACAGGCATCGTGAAAGAAAAGAGGAGGAAGGCGTCAGAAAGCAAAGATGAAGGATATGAAAAAGAAACTTTTGTCGCAGACTGATCGTGTTGCCCAAGGTATGCACTCCTTGATGAAATAGGCTTTTGCGTTTTCATTCTGCTATGATCTTGTCCGCAATCACGGTATTGACCTTCATGTATTTTTATTGAACAAACTTTGTAACATTTTGTTACTACCCAAAAATTAGTGGCACGTATATCAGGATGCTAATCTATAGACACTTTTTCAGATGCCGATTTACATGAATTCCAGATGGCATGAATCATAGTAAAGAAACCATGTTACGCATACACAGTGTCCTTTTTTGGCATATTCATGTGTGCGCATATTTTCCCATCAAACAGCATATTTATCCGTTCATATCAAGGTATCCGCCAATAAATTTTAAACTTATAATCCAATAATAATCAGGTAGCGAAAACAATTACATATTAGAGATTTTGTGTAATGTACTTTTGGAATATAAAAAAGTTTCTGTTAATAGAAGAGATAAAAAGTATTTTTATAAAATTCTGATGTTTTTGGTATTATCAGCAATAAAATTGTTATGACAAATATAAAATGTCGAATAAAAAAATTAAGGAATGGATGTAGATATACATGTAAATAGAGGAAAAGCGTATTCGACTGAAGTTTTTATTGTGGGAAGTTGAAATGGATTGTTGTCATGGGCAACCGTTTTCAATGTTATTCGCGCTAACATAAGGAATGAAGTGTACAGGGAATTTTTTAAAGAGACCGTGAAAAATCAGGGAAATTGAAAATCCAAAAGCGTTATACACCTTGATAAACAAACTGCATATTTTTCGATGAGAAAATGAATCAAGATGATTTAGACAAGCATGCCATCTATTGATACTATATTTCCTATAAAAATATAGGAATCCTATTAAAGTCCTACATATCCACGAAAAATGATAAATTTCCTATATTTTTTAGGTCTAGGGTCAGTAGAGGGCCTGCACTATCAAGTTATTGAACTATTTTGCAAAATTTTGTGCGGGACGTGTTTAGGTTAATCATTTTCCCATGAAAGAATAGTGCTGCAATATGAAGGCGTAGGGGAGAGAGTGGTGTGATTTGGCACCTGGGGTGAATTGGCACCCACCCCCTACAGCCTATTTTAGGCTCTGTATCAAAAATCCGAAATATACATTTGAAAGCACTATTATAGTGCACACTTGGCATATAATAATTATGTTCATGGCGGACTTCGTTTTTCCTCCACACATAAAAATTACGTTTACCTTAGGTCAAAAAATTTTCTGCATTTCTGCAGTTTTTGGGATATTTTTTTCCTAGAAACTGATGTTTACCGGCAATACACGTTTTCTGATAGCTAGGTCAATGGACTAAAAGGTCACATGAATGAAATTTCCAAAATTTTGGTATTCTCGGTGCGCCAGCTGTTTTTGATTAAAAAGTGAAATGGGGTGATTTGGCACTCGGACAGTGGGGTGATCTGGCACTATATGTTGACAGCTAGTTATGGGTGTACCGAATCTAGCTTAATCCTGCTATTAAAACTGAACTAGTAGGACATCCATCAGGCATAAATCTTAACACATCATCACTGCAAATTACTGCTAACTATAACCGATCAGGCTTATCTAAAAGGGCAAATAACTCATAGCCTATAGCGATATGCGTTTTCCAAGTTGATTTCGATTGCCTACTGCGTCATTTGGAGGAGCCGGAACCATATATTTCGACTACCTGCCGAAATATCATTGTTCAATATGCCGAGCCCGTAGACGTATTGGAAAAATAGCATGCTTACAGTGTTTCTATTGATAGCATACTTTTTTTTATATTGTTCAACTGTGTAATTTTTTCATCGATTTGATATATATAAAGATTTATTTTTACTATGCATATTTTTTTAGATGCGTCAAATCAATAAGATTCAAGGATTGGGGATGATATGATATAATAAAACCACATTTCAGAATTATCTACATAGACATACAACAAACAAAAATTATAACATAGGTGTAACAAAGTCGAAAGTCGAATGGGTGTAGTTAGTGCCGGTATATAATCCCAATTAGTAAGTCAACTGTTTTTACGGGTCTGCGTATGTGCTTATTTTATTAAAAACGCAACCTAGACTAACGGCACATACCCTAGTTCACAAAATAGTAACAGCGGTACATCGTGGGGCAAGTTATGGAGGACAAACTAGAGGAGTGCCAAATCACCCCATCGAAGTGCCAATTCACCCCTCACATTTCGTGAATTGGCATTTTTGTAACCTTTTTTGAAACGAATATTTGAAGAGGAAGGAGTCCGAATCGAAAAAAATTTTTAATACAAAAAAGTTAGGAAATTCCTTGAATATCAAGATCATTATGTTTGAATAGTAAAAAAATTCGTTGTTTGGTCATGAGAGCTAATTTAGTGTTAGGGTGCCAGATCACCCCACTCTCCCCTACACTCTGTTCCAACCACAAAAAAATGAATGATGCCATTCCTGTTTAATTGTGAAACGCCTTCAATTTCAGGCAGGCTAAATGACATTTTTAAGAAAAAATGAACTTATCACCATTGTAGATGCAATGTGATCGCATTAGATCACATCACTTCAGTGAACCTGTTTAATAAAGATCATATTTGAGCGTTTGAAACATAGGTCTTACTGAGTTACATCAATCATGTGCTTTAGATTTTACATCGTCGATTTTTTCGTCGATTCTAGTCGAACAAAACTTCGTGACGCGTAGATAAAGAAAAACAGAAGACGTTATATACGAGTATGTAAACAAGACAAGTGAATAAGGGGCAGAGAAAAAATCATTGCCACGGAAGTGCGAGCAATGATTATACTTGCTTCCGTACACATGAAACTGGACTGAGTCAGGCTTTCAAGGCGAAAGGCGTCGCAAAGCAATGACATTGTTTTCTCTCTGAATTGTTCTACATAGAAAAATTATCTTTAGTTAAAAACATCTCTCAAAGACGGATCGATATTCTATTGCATCTTTCAAGAACATACACATTTTCTCATTGTAACAAATTTAACCATTATGCTTTGGTGGAAGCCCCATCAGAGATAAAGCAATTTTCTGTTTCATCAAAATTGACAAATTTCAAACACAAAGAATTAACGAATGGGGTATTGCTGTTGCTTGTGGCTCTTAACGCTGTAAAGCTCGTAATGTTTTGTAATTATTTTGAATTATGACATTCTAATCTGTACAAGAGGAAAGACAGCTATCAATTACTTATTCGATGTAAAATTTGATGAGATACGATACGAACAGTCTGTAGCGTGAAATAATATGAAATATGAACAGTAATTTGTGTATAAGTCAACTAGCTATCTGTGTTATCGCGTCTACCCCTGAGTTTCTATGGCTTAATTCCATTCTATTACTAGAGAAAGACATCCCATCATCCCTCTTTGTTTTAGTTACAGAATCCGTGACACTACATATTTATAATAATATTTTATATATATAACATCAATGTTATTATATGAAATATAATATTTCATAATATAACATATTCAATCTTTTATTTCAGATTCAAATCCTCAAATCTTCTTCAAGTTAGAAATGATGGATGCATTCTCTGAGGGATTTCCTGAGGACTTCCGAATGTGGATTAAGTGCGCAGCCTACGAAAGCTCCATGTAAGATATCGCACTTTTTTTCTTTTGGGTGTTTCGGCTATAAGTTACTGCTGACATCGGGGGAAAATACAAGAAAGTAATTCAAAAGTAATAAAAGTAAGAAATTGTGCCAGCGATCATGAAATTGTCATGAAATGTCGGAAACTTTGCATTGTATCAGGAAAATTTTTTTTTGTTGTTTTCAACACAAGTTACTTCAATTATCAAGCATCTTAGCAAATGCGATAAGTTTACACCGCAACAGAGCTGAAAGCCACCGTTGTAAAACTTAACCGTTGAGATAATGAATGACATTACACGATGTACCGAGAGACTTTGCGGGAGACGAAACGTGCTTGAGTTGCTCATGACCGGCAATCGAAGATTATTCAGTGGGTGTGATTTATCTTGAATCAGTTGAAGAAATAATCTGAATCTGAAGCCCAAAATTTTTCGTCGATATGTGAGTGGAGTGAAATTAGGTCATTCACAGCTTCTAGTTTCACACATTGTTGAAGGTTATCGTCATTCAATTTTATCTAGTGCTTCTGATTCTTTGTCGAGGTCTACAAGCAATGGTGCAGAATACTAAAAAATGCTCTTTCCACAAGTCTCATAAATTTTGCTTTATCCCGGATGCGTTATAATATATCACTTTAGCTGACGTATCACGAATATCCTTGATGCTGCCTTTTTGCATGCACCATGATGCACCTTCGTCTTCCAATGCATTGTGTTCCATTGTAACTTAGCATCAAAAGTAGGTCCAAGAATTTTGACCCGATCTTCGATGGGTACATCAGGGACTTTGAATGTTGTTCCGTCGAATGCTCCAGTTCCAGTTACGAA
The DNA here is from genome assembly GCA_907163375.1 of Prostheceraeus crozeri. Taxonomy (NCBI): domain Eukaryota; kingdom Metazoa; phylum Platyhelminthes; order Polycladida; family Euryleptidae; genus Prostheceraeus; species Prostheceraeus crozeri. The sequence continues at coordinate 153,012 of CAJQUW010002629.1, read as the reverse complement.
CACTTGACGTCATTTTGCAGTCTTTATTTTGATTTGATTTCTGTCTGTCCATTCTATAATTTCATGATATGAATTGATCACTGGTGGCGGCGTTTCATCTTTGGAAATCACTCCCAAAAGAAATACCTATGTCGTCTGCATATTTGACAAGTAGAGTCTCATTTGTAGACCTTATCCTCATGTCAGACACGGAATAACCAAAGATAAAGGAGCCACCGATGACCCTTGATGAATTCCACAATCAACTGCCTCATACGAACTGTAATTATAACGCCATACTCTGAACTTTCGAGACTTAATCAAGATATCTACTGAAAGAACCCATCATAAATTCGCTGAAGCTGTGGTTGTTCACCTTATCAAGCAAAATCTCATGAGAGACGCGGTCAAATCGCTTCATCATATTTGCTGTCAGTATATGACAAGCCCTTGGATGTCCGTTTTTGTAGATCTCACTCAATCTCAGCAGTAAATCCTATTGGTCTGTAAGCAAAGCGAGACATCTAATACCTGTAAAGGAATTCGGCGCCCTTTCTTCGTGCTAAAGTCTTCTCAAATATCCTCTCAGGTATTCCTAGGAGAGAAATTGTCCGCATTTTTTTGGCTATTCCCAGTTTCTGTCTGCAAAAGTCGAACAGCTTCATGTGATCTAATTCGATAATAGTAGCGTAATGAATTCGTTTTGGATACTCGATTTTCGTTGTTTGTTAGAAAACTTGCCATGGAATCAGTGTTGCCACAGCGGTGGAATTTTCCGCCGCGGCGGAATCGGCGGAAATCTTGAGGTGGTGGCGGAATTCTTGGAATTTGAGAATTCCGCCGGTCCTTTTTTTTGATCATTCGGCGCAAGCTTAATTATCCTACAGATAGCAAACGCAGATGCGGATTTTCAGCTTCTTGTCCGTGTCAACTTGCATGATGTTCCTACAGTATTGGAACGTTTCAATCTCAGATACTCGCTTCACACCTCGTCATGATTCAGCGATTTAACCATTAGATTTTCAATCTCTCTAAAATTACTTCTAAAACCAAAACTTCTGAATGTATATGTGTTAACGAATCAAAGCCTGAGAGATCCTCGAAAAAATCAAAGCAATGGCATCACGTTTATTGGTGACTTCATCGGTCAGTTTGTGTGTGGATTCCTGTTACCAGTGATTTTTCTTGTTGTTTTATTGACTTAAGAAGCTATTTCCTCTGGGATTCACTATGTCGTTATCCGATCGTCTGCGCTTGTGCAGAACAGTCAGATCATCCAGCGCTCGTGTGAAATCTCTTCAACGACGTTGCTTCAAGCTTGTGTCTCAACGAACATCCAGCTTGTCTGATCTTCTACAGGAAACTTCTTCTTTCGACCATCATCATCACTCAGTCTGAGTATTAACGTAATTCTCTCTTTTTTGTTTTAAGCTCTATATTCGTTTTTAAGCAGCATGTTGCGATTTCAATATTTGATCCTTTTGTTAAGATAGATATTATATTTTAATACATGTTTTTTCTTATTGACATGTACCGTGCACGTAGGGTGCTACCAAGGAGAACCGAAAATTATATAAGTCATTAAAATGATAAAACCTCTGTTCAAGATGTTGTCTAGCCTCTCTTATTAATGGAATGGTCCCATCAGTAGGCCTACGTAACTCAGCATCTGTTTTGTGCTATTTTTTCAAATTGAATTACTTGGTCAGTGAATGGGTAGAGTTGCAATTGAAGCACATGTGATGCGCATTAAACTCACTGCTTTGGAATCCATTACTGAATTAATGATGATAAGGTACCTATGATGGGAGGGCATGGGAAACAAAAGAAAAATCAGATTACTCAATTTAGTATGCATCATTATTTACATAGGCTAAATTGCGTGATGTACGTGCGTGTTACTAAATCGATCCCCAAAATTGCTTTATCTATCTTTAATAAAGCGATTCATACATAGGTCTGGGAATCGGCACACCTAGACCGTCGCGGCGGAATTCTTTCCAGTTGGCCGCTGTGGCAACACTGCATGGAATGTATAGCAAATGACTATGTAGGCCTACGCAGCGACCATAAGGACTAGCCTACAACTTGAGTTAGAGTCGTCTGCAAACGTATTACAAGCTATTGTTGATGTAGGTGCACTGGTAGCACTGACATTTTGTGCCAACCAAAATGATTGAAGAAAAGTAGAAAACTGGGCAAAACTGCACGATAATTAAGATATCATTACTGATGTATCAAAAGCTTGCTCTTAAAATTTCTAAAACTTTGCAATTCTAAAACAACGGTAGTTCGGTCTGCATATTCAATTTTAACACCCTTTACAGACATCAGTATTTCACCCGAGCTCTGAGAAATGATATTTGAATTATTTCGATAATTGTAGATGTCTGGAGGTCGGATGACGATTTATCGGCATCTGGTTTACTGATTCTCTACAAGAGAGGGTATACTGCACTGATGACGGCAAATAAGCCAGAACGTTTCCAGTTCCCGTAATGATTTAAGTCGGAAATCATTTTCATCTCTTGAGTATAAGTATATGGGCAATTCCACGGGAATGTCAACATTTGGGTAATTTTCTGAAGTACCTACGAGCTTACTTTTGATTGCACAAACATCATCCTTGACACTTATATTTTCCAGAAAAACATTCAATTTACCACGGAAATTTTACTTTCATTACAAAAAAATTAATTAAATAAATACTGTAATAAAAACAGAAAAAAATGAAAAATTATCATTTTTAAAATTTGCCCTGTACTGTACTAATGTATTTCTAATTTATTCAAATATAGCAAATGTTTGCTACTTATTCGTCATTGCTACTACTCGTCAAAAGTCGAGGGCTTATTCGAAAACAATCTCACTTTCTTTTATTTGGTTAAAAAATTGACATGCAGATCTGAACTTGCATGCGTAGCGTCGTAACGGAAAAATGACATTTTTTCGTCTCACGACCTTCAACCAATCTATAAAGCTTCCAAAATTTAGGTGCAAAGCAAGATCAGTGATCCATATCACACTGTCTATTCTGATCCGCTTTTTGTTCACAAATGTGTTTAATTGAGAATTTTGAAAATCGTAACGTCGTAACGCTATGTTGTCACACTGTTAAATGAAAGTTATCAGCATCCGAACACTCACGGTATTGGCAGTAGGCATTGCAGAATTCGATGGGTTAATTTATGACACTCTCGTGCCGAATCGATTCAGAATGTGCCAATTATTTAAACTCTCGCAATATCCTTTAATTCTTTGATTTGGTTCAAATCTCTGATCATTCCATTGTCCATTCATGTACACACGAATACGGTGACTTGATGAGCAGGGACATATTGTGTCGTCTTCTAGCTATTTTATTGTAACATGGTTCCCGCGCTTTTTAAAATTAGGTCACACTTGGAATTTTCAACATGTTTTTGAGAAAATTCCAAACTAATGCTGTGACCAAATAGGCCTACTGCTCGAAATTGCAGTAGTGCCCATTTTTTATTTGATCATTTATTGATTATAAATTACGCATCATAAAGTGCCCAATTTGATGAAAAAATGTAGCCCTTGACTAATCATTTAGAAAATTGCCACCCAGCATCCTGAAAAATTGTGTATATTGCTCGTTGGAAGAATTCGTTCAATAGCATTAAATATGGATGAGTACTACTTTTATCAATGCGTAAGTAGTATGAGTGCTTAAACCTGTCCATCGTTAGTATGAATTCTTTGTATTTCTGTCCGTTTGCGGGCATCGGCTGGAGCCTAAAATTCTGAAAATACTTTTTGACGTCTGTAAAGGATGTTAACATTGAATATGTAACCGGAATTACCATTCTTTTAGAATTGCAAATTGAAAGGGAAATTTTAAGAAATGAACGCTTTAGAGCAAACGTTTGATAAATTAGTTATGATATCTTAATTATCGTGCAGTTCTGTCCAGTTTTCTACTTTTATTCAATCACTTTGGATGGCACAAGGTGTCACCGCTACCAGTGCACCTACATCAACAGCATGTAAGACGTTTGCAGACGACCCCAGCGCCAGGTGTAGGCTGGTCCATATGGTCGTTGCTTAGACCTACACAGTCATTTTCGAAACATCCCCTGGCAAGTTTTCAAACACTCACCGAAAATCGAGTATTTAAAACGAATTCACTACGTATTACGTTGCGATTATCGCTTTAGATTATGTGAAGCTGTTCGACTTTTGCGGACAGAAACTGGGAATAACTATGCAATTCTTCGAGTCTAAGGACCAATCTCGTTGGACATCTGCAGGTCAGGAAGTGTCGACCAAATGCATAAAGCCGCTGCTTGCGATGATTCCTAGTTTGTAGACCGTGTCACAGACCGAAATGACAACATTATAGTCACCTTGTTCATGAAAAGACAAGCTGAAGGGAAATTCCAATCGGCATTAAGTGAGGACATGGATGAATTTGATAGGTCCACCATTGTGTGAGTTATACCGAGTCTATACATCGGGGAGAAGTCGAATCATGTATACTTTTGATTCGGATGATTTAGTGACCATTGAAAGCGTGTTTGAAAACATTTAGGAACGGCTATACTTTAAATTTGTGTAGTTTGGAAAACGTGCTCACATATTTTTCGCACGCATAACGTCGTAACATTGAATAACTTCAATTTACGATTCAGTAGTTGTAGGATAAGACTTCCCGCATACCATTCATTAAAGAGGAGCGCGTCGATAACACGTCCACAAAAGATGGAATGAAAATATCCCCTCAATTCGCAGAAAAATAGATAAGTGCAACATAACAAAAAGCCGAGGTTGCATTCACGTAACGTCATAGCTTTGTAATAAAATGTTTTTTCGCGCACGATAGTTAACTTTTTGTGATTTTCCGACGATGTATTCTTCACTTTGACCGTAAGCTTGATTGGAATCCATTCAGAGATAATGAGAAATGGCATTACTTCGAGGAAAAACTAAGTTCCAATTTCATGAAATGCGTGCGAAATAACGTCGTAACGCGTGGAATTGTCCATATACAGTCGACTGTCGATATAAGCAATCTCTTCATGTAAGCGACACGGCTGATTGATATGACACGTATTGATAGATATGTGGGTAGCTCTCGATATAAGCGACCTCGCGATACAAGCGATGACAACAGCCGGTCCCAAGGTGTCGCTTATATCCTGAGTCGACTGTATATATAAATAAACAGATGCATTCAAGAAGCCATGCACAGTGGTCCCTCCTTGCAGCGACAGTTAGAGAGAGTAAGGAGTAAGTTTTTTTTCAACATATACGTAGCCTGCACTGTTTGTGATAGATAGCCAACATGCACCGATTTAGCCGAGTCATGCACCGGCATATGATCACCGAAGTTAGCCTACATCTCAATAGAAAGTAATTACGCATGATTATGTGCTCTTATTTCTTCGGATGCACTGTGTGTACCTTCGGACCATATCGGGATTGTTCAGAATATCTAAACTACTGTATAGCACCGCTGCGATCTGTAAAACATTTTTTTGCGACGTTTAAGCATGAGGAATTGAAATATAATTCACACCGGATCTGGCAATATTGTCGGAATAGTTTCCTTCCTCTCGATAATGCTGTTTTCATATTTTCATTTCAGAAGGCATCAGATGGAGAAAGTCACATATCCTAATGCGGAATCGTATCCGTCCGTCGAAGTTGACCTTGATAATCGTTCACCGGTTTCCTCAGAGAGTAGTGAGTCCGACCATCAATCCGACGATGAATCGGTTAAAAAGCCAGTTAGTGAAAGCTTTCCTGGCCTGAATGATGCCGACAATGTTGAGGGATATATTGACAAAATGCTGGCGAATAACCCTTACAAGCAATTATATCGGGATCAGCTAATTGCCCGAGCATTTTCATTTCTTGAGAATAAGAGGAAAATGAGGATTACCTCTGAAAAATGTGAAAGTAGCAACTTATCACATGGAAATGTTAGAGTTCGGCCTGAGGAAACACCAGCGTTTAGAGCACGGGAGAAGCGATCTCCAATTGAGGACAGTCAATTGGCTAGAAATCCAATCATATCACTCCAAAGATGTGCTTCTTCACAAAAGAAGCAAAAAAGGAGAAAGAATGGAAAATCTTCAAAGCGAAGCATCATGAGTGGGAAACCAATCGTACGAAATATTATAAAGACACGTGCTGTGGAAACAGATATTAATGAAGTGAGATCGACAAATGTGAAGATAAAAAAACAGAATAAGGTAAGTTTTTGAAACTGGAAAGGGATTATGATGAGGAATTTCAAAGACCCAGTGAAGCCGATACTATTCAAATTAGTTAAGGTTATTTGATTTCAAAAGTCCAGCTGGCACACATTGATATTTGTGGGAAGTATAAACTGGTTTTTTTTAAGCTCGTTGCAAAAATCATTTTTCCATTTGATTATTGGGTCAAAAATATACGTCATATTATAAGTTAGACCGATCAAGAATAAAATCATCCGTTTCATATTTAGCCAGGCCGAAAAAGACTTGGCTCGCAAACGTCAAAGATGATCTGACGAGGATTGGTGCGACAGAAGAGGACGCCCAGGATCGAAACCATTGGAGACGGTTGATCAAACGTCAAACCCTCTAGTATAGGGGAAACGAAGACGCTAAAAGGATAAAGTAAAGTAAGTAAGTAAGTTTCATATTTAGTATAGTTTGATTGTGGAATGACATGAATGTTCGCAACATAAATACTTCGAATTCATCGCTGATATTTCAAGAGCAGAATTATCGAAATGTGTTAAGTGTTCCCGTTCCAAATGCAAATTTCCATATCAACAGCATAATGAAAACAAAATCTAGCGCAAATTCGCGCTAATCAATGGCAATCATCAATTTGAAACGGGAATGTCAGCGATGAACTCGAAGCGTTCATCATCGAAGCGAACTCATGCCATTCCGCAGTCAAAATTTCTATACTAAATATGAAGCGGATCATTTGCTCCGTGATCGGTCAAATCTATATTTCACTTTTTGTGCTGAGGATACATCAACCGCTCATGCCTATGTAAAATCATCATTTTTGACAGCGATGATTTGTTATTTCATTTCAATTGAATCAGTGGAAGTATAGCAGATAGGCCAAAGGGCCTCCACCCCGTCAGGTCTCAGAGGATATTGAAATTCCCTTCAAAAAATGTTGCTATCAGATGAAAAAGAGAGAATTTCTTTTCTTCATTGTTTACATCATGTTCGTGCGTCTGTGTGTTGTAAGATCGCAAAATACGAATTATTTGCTCTCGCTCATGATAGTGCATGGCTGGTCGGCCTATATGAACAATTTGAGTAGTGAAAAAGTCAGGATAGTGGACACGGAGGAGGTCTGCGAAAATTTGCCCTGAAAAATCGTGCTCGATTGCCTCTAGTGCAAACTTTCTTCTACTCTTAGGAAAAAGAAAGGCAAATCTTTCGTGCTCCGTCTTGTGTCCGCGACGGATTCTAACATAGTCAAATTTTCGATTGACTCCCCCTCCTCCTTAACAAAGTTGTCCAAAGACTGATCCGGATCGGCAGAAAGTGGGGCAAACCGTGCATATTCTAAATCTTCTCACTGAGACGCATTCAACGGTGCCACTCCCGAGGCGCAAGTCGGAACTTAGTATTTCTCGCTCCTCATTCGCCGATGCGTCTCGGCTAATACCGTTTCATTTTTCCCTTCTTCCGTTCTGAAAGATACATAAGGAGCACCGTTTCGTCCTGGTTTCATTCCTTCGCTTGCTGATTTTATCAAACTGATTGACTGATGACATGTATTATGTGACAAAGACGGTGTCTGCCAAAGATCTGACCATTTCACCGGTAAGCAGATCGGGCATTTTTGGTATCCATGCATTTCCCATAAAGGCGGTCGGTTAGCTGTGCAGACACCGGAATTTTTTACCGGCCCACCCAAGCGATCCTCTTTAATGATTGTCTTTTGCTGAGGAGTCGTTTCCTCTACCCGCCAACTCGACAAAGATCTGGCATGACAAATACGGGAATGTGAAGATCTTTCGTTTCCGTGTTTTCGATTACACTCGCGACCAGGTGTTTGTGAAGTTGGCGGACGATATACGCATCTTCGACTCTGATCGGAAGCCGGTGACTGTGGACGACTTGGGGCATGGCCATTACACATGTCTCATACTTGTGCGCGGCATGTACATTGGGTCGCATGGTGAGAAGGTGGACAAGTTTGCCTCGCTCCAGCTAGCGATCACGCAAGTAGTCTACATGGCGCAAAGTCCCACACCAGCGGTGCGTTCGTTTCTCCCACCCAGTCCTTCTGCTCTGGCTGTGGAAATGGAGGTGGTTTCAGCAGCGCCGGCTCCAGAGTCCCTACTGCATGGAATGGATTTTGTGTTGGTGGATGGAGTAATTGCCCAGCAACAGGAGCAACATCAAGAGGCGCAGACACCAGTGAAAAGTGATTAGGATGCAGAAGGAATGATGGTATTTCACAGATTCTCATGACAACCTTGGAGGTTTAATGTTTGCTTAATTAGCTATTCGGTGGGTTCCTATTACTTTCATGCTCAACCGCAAGAGTGTTTTCTTAAGCGAGATCATATCACAGGCAACCTGCCACTGGCACAGCAAAATCACATAATCAAAGACAATGGTTTCAATTAATTTTGAAAGATGTAAATGGGTCCACATCACTATTAAGATTCCAGAAATAAGGCATGAATTTAATAATCGAATCATAAAATCATGCTGATGAAAATTGAATTAAAAAGTTGAAATTTCACCCAAGAAAGCCCGAATAATATCGCGACTTTTTTCATGAAGACTTTCATTATAATACAATTCGTGAAATTCCCATGATAATCAGCTTCATTTCCGCTTAGTTAGGATGCTTATTAGATATTAGCAAGTATTCATATTCCTTTGATATCCATCTTGTTTGATGCTACTTATATAGGAGAGTCATCTAGGTAGTATATGAATTGGCAAATTTCGACTTCTTTCAAAAGTGCTCAAATAATTTTTTGGACCACGGGAACGTAATCTCCTCCAAAAACTGAATCTTTTGATATAAAAATTTTCACTGTATACAGATACTTTTTTGAGTCGACACATTACCTATATATCCCTACTCTATGACTCCAGCCATTCTAAAGTAAATTCGTTTGACTGCAGTTCGTGTGCAGATTTCCGATGCATGACACGCTCATAGCTCAGTTGTGGCGCTGTTCTCAGATAGATGTAATTATACGCCCATTATCTCGGTTACCGCTTCAAGGCGCGTTTGGTTACCCAATATGAATATGAACGATTGCAAGGCGGAGATAGAGGTGTCGGGCGTGGAGATCTATCATCGTGGATGCTGTGGCTCGGAGTGGGTGCAGCAATTGGCCGCTCAAGACTTTTGCGATCGTCCTGTGACGAAAATAGTCAGTCGGATGGCCGAGTTTCATGCCCGCAGCAGTTCCCTTCGCTTACGACAAATAAAACACATCCATACGTCACCCGTCAGTGTCTGCAGCGCCGATCCTTCCAATAATGAGGCGTAAAGAGCAACGCGGCTATCTATGGCGTGCTCTCATCCAGCGACATTGCGGCGTTATTGGTATTATCTTTTTCACAAACTGCGCAGCCTATTAGCCCACTTGGACGACTCCAGCAACCGGATATATTTCTAAAACTTTCTCATATTTACAGTAGTGTCCCGCACAGCCAATCCAACTAAACTGTTCAATCTGCTAGTCTTCAATAATACAAATTACTTAATTGATGCGCTGCTCAGCTGGTATGCAGACAGACCATAGGCGGCTGCCTCGTTTTGCTGAAGCTCTTGATGACTGCATTGACTTTGTGTGCCTGTCCGAAGGATTGCGCGTGCTGTAGCGAATATTACGCCCGCCCGGGCCTACTTGCTGAGCCAGAAGAGTATTACACTGAGCAGTGGCTATTCATTTCGTTGTTGGGACGGTGTCAAGGTTTATGCAGGTCCTTGAAAACTGGAAAAGTTTTGGAATTCATAATTTCAAAAGATAAAGGTCTTGGAATGTGACACGTTGACCACAGATGGCATAAAGTTTACTGTCTGTTTTGATGAATACAATAAAGTGACACACAAAGGTCATTTAAAAGTTCATGTTTTGTATTTTGATATGAAACAGGAGAAAATTGTCCGCCAATTTCTAGGTTCTGCTTTTCTCGGAAATTCCAAAGCTTTCCACCTATAGGAACGCTTGCTCAATGTCCTTGGCAAATTGGATGCGACAAACAGGTTATTGCAGATGAGCATGGATGGTCCAAAAGTAAATTGGGCTTTGATGAAAGAGATGCAAGATCATAAAAAAAACCCTAACTCTTCGCAGCTTTTGGACATAGGATTTCCGGTCTTCATGTTCTCCATGGTGCATGCGCAGCAGGCCAAAATGCATCAGATTGGCGCTTATGTATATACAAATATATACATTATGTATATACAATTCTGAAGGCCTATCATAATCTTTTCAAACAGTCGCCTACTGGATGTCACGATTATCTCTTGATCAATGACCATGTTGATATAATAAATTCCGAAAAATATTCATCCTTTCTGTTTCCTTTGAAATACTGTTCGCATCGTTGGTTGGATAATTCTAGAACCATAGTACGAATATTAGAGATCTTTGAAGGCTTAGGAGCATTTTTCAAAAATGTCTAGAGTCGTCCGGTTTCTAGGAGGCCTCAGACAGAATCTTTCGAGACAGTGAAATTGAACCTGGCAAGCGATGTTGATGCAAGTTGCTCTCTTGCAAAATTGGAATTTTCGAAATTGGTTATTGATGTCATTGAACCATTCCTTCGACGTTTCCAGTGCGAAGCTCCCATGGCTGTATTTGTTTTCGAAGAGTTAGTTTTGATTTTCATAATGCTTCTTCAGATGATTGTCAAACCAAGTTTGCTTGAGAATTTTTCAAGCAAGCCTACCAAACTGACAACAATTGACCTAGACGATAAAGATAATCTTTTGCCTAGCCATCAGCTGGACGTTGGCTTTAGAGCTAAGTCACATGTGAAACAATTGCCTCCAGCCAAACAGATAGATTTTAGAGTAGCCTGTAAAATGATGATAGTGACCTTGCTGAAAAAACTTCAGGAACGATCTCCTTTGAATCTTCCACTCACACAATAGCTATTTTGTCTTTTTCGCCACTTCTTATTGCGAAAAATGCCTCGATTTCAAAGAGGTGAATGTCAGATCTTTTATCAGTTCACCATGTTTTATATATTTTTTTTATCAGTTCTCCATTTTATCATATTTCGACTTCAGTTGCTGATACAGTATGGCGGCGGTATTCAGAATTACTCATCAAAGATGATTTTCAAAATAGGTTAGAGGAATACACTATGACATCTCGTGTAGATGTGTTGTGGTATAAAGTCATCATGAAGCAAAATATGATGCAAGAGCTTTGGACTGTTACTCATACGTAATTATGACTCTTTCTCATGGAAATGCACGAGTCGAGTCTGGCCTCTCCATCAATCAATCGCTATTGCTGCCAAACCTGAAAGACAGCACGATTCATTTGATTAAGAGTAATGATTTGATTAAGAGTAATTATTCCTGTAAATATTTATGAATATGATATGCCGCTGGCTAAATCAGGAATCAAAAAATCTTGAAGTCGATATTTCGGTATTCTTCTTCAGGACCAAATAGCAACTGATAACAGAAACAAGGTGAGAGATTCACACAGTCAGCTAATACAACTCAAGACGTACACAAGCTATCGATCAAAGACATCAGAATAATCAGAAACACAGAAAATAAAATACCAACTATTTATAGAAGATGACATCCTAGCAAATTACTCATAAAAACAAAAGTAATGTTTCACCAGAACAACCATTTACCAGGGAACTGAAATTGTCACGGATATGAAGACTTTCCAAGGACAATCTAGCGTGAAAGTTGCGCTCTATGTTCAGAATCTTCCACTTAAAACACTGGTCTGGAAAACTGTGATGCTCATTTGTCACATGTTGGTAGAAGGATGATGATGATGATGTAATATGCTCTTTGATTCTTGTTTTGATGGTACGCGCTGTTTGTCCTATATACTTCTTCTGACATATTCAACATGAGAGTTCATACACTGCGTATTTCACATAGCAACTTTGAGGGCACTCTGCTTTTTCACAAATCACACACTCAGGTTTACAAATTGGTCTTTCTCTTCTTCCTCTCCAACGCATGCTAAGGGGACGTTCTGTGTCGAAGATGATTCTAATTCTCCCATTTACACCACTTATCCAGGCAAGTTTCATTATCTCATGCTTGCTTTGCTCATGGACGTATGGCAGTTTGATGAAAGTCACTGGGTCACTATCTTCTTGATTCTTCTGTTGTGGCTCATTATCAAAACACCTTTCAATCCATCTTCTCGGATAGCCATTCGCCATAAACCGCTTCCGTAGCCGACCTTTGGATGCTTGGAGTTGAGAAGCTGAGGAATTCCTGGTTGCCCTCCAATTTTCATTTGTCAAGAACGACTGTTTCCTACTTGCCGGCACATGCGATGAAAACGGTAGGCACGCATCACTATGCAAAGGTTTCACATATAAAGAGAATATAAAATTGTCCTAGATTGTCCTTGGAAAGTCTTCATATCCGTGACAATTTCAGTTCCCTGGTAAATGGTTGTTCTGGTGAAACATTACTTTTGTTTTTATGAGTAATTTGCTAGGATGTCATCTTCTATAAATAGTTGGTATTTTATTTTCTGTGTTTCTGATTATTCTGATGTCTTTGATCGATAGCTTGTGTACGTCTTGAGTTGTATTAGCTGACTGTGTGAATCTCTCACCTTGCTTCTGTTATCAGTTGCTATTTGGTCCTGAAGAAGAATACCGAAATATCGACTTCAAGATTTTTTGATTCCTGATTTAGCCAGCGGCATATCATATTCACAGCACGATTGTTAATCAATGAATAGTGCAGGGTGCCCAGTTAAAATCGACACTTTGATAAATCATTTTCAAAACGAATGAAACAATGAGTATAGGCTTTATTAAACAAATGAAGACATAGAAATCAAAGCAAATGTTCAAAGTGATCACCTCCATTGTGAATACAGGCTCTTAGACGGAATGTCCACGATGCAGTTGCTCTTTGAATAATGTCCATAGGTATATTGTTCCATATTTCCGTAACGGTCGCTTTCAGCTGCTCCATGTTATCAATTTCTCTTCGCTTGGCAGCCAACCCAGCTAGGAGAATACCCCATAGAGAATAGTCCATCACGTTCAAATCTGGACTTTTTGATGACCATTGATCAGGAGCAATAAAGTCAGGTGCATTTTCTCTGATTCACTGAATCGACGTTCTTGCAGTGTGAGCTTTGGCTCCATCTTGCTGCCATACCCAAGGCCTTCCATTCATTGTCCTGTTGATGTCATCAAACAAGAGAGGACACATTTCTTGGGTATAAACAAATTGGTTCACTGTTTTCTTCTTTCTTCGTGAAGCAGGGATGTTGTCTTGATTTTCAGCAACTCCTTCAATGAATCGCAATTCCGATTTGCCATACCAAGAAACAGCTGCATAACAAAGCAAAGATGGCTGTTGCTTGTCATGTTGAATAAGGAGATCTTCAGTAGGAATGTTCGTCTTGAGCGTGACTTCTCGATATATTCTTTCATTCTGACGATACAATGGAGTGTGTAGACTGAAATGCGTTTCATCGGAAAAACAAATATTCTTCCATTCATTGCTTTCATCAAAGCGAACTAGAAATGCTTCGGCCTTTTCCACACGAGCTTCACAATGAAATTCAGTTAGTTTGTGGCATTGGATTCGGCGATAGCATTTGAGACCACTGTTTGCTATTATCGTGCTCACTGTTCCCTTCGAAATATTCAGCTCAGATGCAATCTCTCTTTGTGAGAAATGTCTTCGACTTTTGTCTGGAGGAGTAACAGCCAAATCCACCACTGCATCTCTCACTGGTGATGTGGATACTCGAATGGTTGTTCCGAAACCTGTTCTTCGCCTCCTTGCAACCGGTGAACCGTCACTTCTCAAATTCCGATATACATGGTCCAATTGACTTTTACTGATATTACCAAAGAAACCAGGCAATATCTGACGACATTTTTCTAAACCCCATGTTGGCTGTTCTCGCTTGAACATGACAATAACTTCTCGCTGAAAGTCCGTTAGATGAGACATTCTGTTTGTGCAAGTGTAGATGAAAGACAGTGACATGCTTTATTCATTGACTGAGTGAGCTTCACACGATACACTGAACAATCAAGAGTTACCTATTACGCAACAGATACGCTTTATTTCACTTCCTGCGAAGGACATTAGCAGTCATGTTAAAAAAGTGTCGATTTTAACTGGGCACCCTGTATATTCTGCCAGTCAGCATGCAGGTGGCTCTCAAAACACTACTGTCACAAATAAAATGATACGGTTTGTTCATTATGATAGACGAAAATATCAGGAAGCGCTCGACTAAGCGAAGAAGAAGACAGATGGAGAAAAGAAGCGGAGAGGAAACATTTGTCCCTCGAAATCAGCAAGTTGGAACAGTCAAAGGAGAAGCTGCAAGAGACCACAGGAAGCTATCTACTGGTTGTTAACAAGCAAATTTTCGTTTTGAAAGAACTGAGATAACTAGTTTCCATTTTTAGGTTTAAGATTATTTTGTGAATAGGCCTGAGTTTTAGTTGCAATCTGGATGTAAATTTGCATCGAACGCTTTCGATGACAATTCACATGATCAATCGCACCAAATTACTTTGTCCCACTTTGTCCGAGTCGTCTACAAAAACTGAGGTTTTTTTTTATTTCGCTATTGCGCCAATGATTTGTTTTGAAATGAATAAAATCAAAACATAATGAAACGTTTTTTCTGCATGTATTTTTTCTAGATATAATTCCATGAATGCGTAATGATGTGCGGGTGCGAAGCACAATTTTAGTAATGTAGCTACTTCATCGTCTTACCATATAGAAGTGTAATTATCATGGTTCATGGGTATATTCAATAGTTGCATATTCCTTGCTAGGTTTTGGAATTTCATTATCTGAGTCCCTGAAATCCTGAAAAAGTTTTAGAATTCTTAATTGAAACTTCTGTATGAACCCTGGCTGTGCTTGTTTCTCGCAGCGTGGTGTCATGGATAGTGTTAGCATGGAAAGGGCCGCCAAATGGCGACTCTTTCCGCTCCTTCTGTACTAACAGTTTCTCTCCCACCAATGTTAATCTGAATCAGGCTCGCATGCACCACTTTCATTTTACCACGTTGAACGAACGGTGAATAAAAAACAAAAGGTGTAAAATATGACGTGTATTTATTTCTCTACATCAACATGAGGGTGGTTTAAGACATCACTCTGTTTGAGATAGTCAAGTTTTTCCAGAATTTTCCAAAGCTGTTCCGGGGTAGCAAGGCCGGTGATGATGTACTTGCCGGTTTGAAAAACGGCCACATGAAGAGGAAGCCATTTATCACTTTTGTAGGAAGAGATCACTTTTGTAGAAACCTGGCAAGACGAGTGATGAAGGTTAGACATTCGAATAATTGATGAAACTTGGCCACATCACCACATTCTTCCTCACCACCCTTACTGGCTAGCGAGGCCGCATGGGGTTGAACAGGTCATGCTTCATTAGCTGCCGTACTAGCGCAGAGATCATGGAGAGCACGTCGGAAAGGGAAACCGTCCCATTACTTGCACTTTGACGCAACGAAACACTTGCATATTACGCTTCTTTGGACCTCTTCCCACGGTCACTGTCATTATGAACATGTGTTAAAGCTGAGTAAATTTGTGGGCAGCTTTCACCTACTAATGCTTTTTTAGGATTTGTCCTTTGAGAAAAGAGCAGATTCGCCAAATGTTTATTTCACAAAAAGTTAGTGATCTTGTATATCTTCTTTGAATTGCAAGAAACCCGTTTCTTGAAACTTTGTGACAAACACGGAGAAATTAGTTCAACAACAAAATTGGTTGTGTATGATTCGAATCAACTAATCTAAGAATTCAAAAATGTCAAAGATAACACAGTCATCGAATGATACCATAGAACTGAAACGCACAAGTATAAATCCATGGCATGAAAGAAATATCAACATTATGAAACTATGGAAATGGGACTATATACAACATCATGGAAATCGGAATGAACAGTCAACTATCACAGATATCACTATTTAGGATAATATCCTAAATATTATTTTGATATCACTACGTTGGAATATCCTTTCCGCCTTGGGCCGATGCCAGATCGCCCAAATTAGGCAACAACAGTTCGTCACACGTATCTTCATTGAAAGCTTCTTCAAGTGTACAACATGAGTCTTAGCCATGAGGTAATTGACTTTGACTTGGTCATTCATACTTTCTACGCGAAGATAAAATACGGCTCTATATGCCACCAGAGACGCATCGGCAAATCCGTGTAAGTGAATTGATTTAATTTTCTGTCTTCGAATATTGTGAAATGGAGACCGAGGAATATCAATTGTGTTCAAGATCGCAATTTCATCATTCCATTGCCGATACTTCCTCTCAAGCTGCTTTTCGGTACAAGTTAATCGTTTCATCGCTTCTGTATAATTACTTTTGAAAACTGGTCTATCCTGTGAAAATGGCAGTTCAACGACATGTCTTTCACCATCGAATACCGTGGTTTTCTCGAATATGTCTTTAGCCTCTCTTTCGTCTTTAGTAAGAACGACTCTTTTGCTAATCAGACCAATCGCGTCTTGTTCCCGAAATCGCTCAATCTTTTTATCAAGCTTCAGTATATCAAGGGAAGAATCTGACCTCTTCTGCAACAACAAGGTAGATTTTTTACTTTTGTTCTGCTTCAGTAATTCCTTGTAGCATGGACCGGCTATAATGTAGCCAAAGGGAGATTTCACAGCAATAGGCTTTATATCGCGTTCGTGTTTCTCAGGAAGAATGAGTTCCTCACTCATCAATTGATAATAGTATCGTCCACCAAAAAGAATGTCGATGGGAGCCTCAGCTTGAGGAAATTTGTCCGCAAGAATTAAAATAGCAAGATAAGTACACTGATTGAGATCAATATCGAGAGCGTCTAACGAAGAACAGATTTCACCCTCTTTAACGTGTCCTTCAAATAAAAGTCGTTCTGTAGAATTGAGATTCTGTGGTCCAATAACAGCTTTGACTGATTTAGCATTTACTTCATTATGCTCGTGTCCTCCGAAGCCTTGAACAACGAACGAGTCAGTATCTGCTGTTTCGAGTCCCATTTCTTTCACTAAAGAGGAAGTGAAAAAAGTCACATGACTTAAAGAATCAAATCCGATTCTGACTTCTTTAATTTTGTCTCCGTTAAAAATCCTGGCTCTGGCCGTTGGCAGTATTGTGCCAACAGAACCCATCTTACGTTGATAAGTGACTTCATTATGATTAACCTGCACTTTTGTAATCATAGTTCGTACGTTATCTTTTGGTTTTTGATCACTCTTGTTATTTGTTAGATGTAGCAATGAGTGATGAAATCCTTGGCAGGTGCCACACTTGCTTTCGCATTTGTATGAAGATTTGGGATGGCCATTCTGATCTTTTGGCATTAGACATTTACTACATATATGGCTCATTTTCAAATGAAAGTTATATAAACGATCCTTCTCGTCCAGTGCTTGGAAGTCCGAGCACTCAGGTAATGGATCGTCCTTTTTACAAAAAGGGCACGTTAAATTCAAAGTGGTAACCTTTTTCTGATTCGTTACAAGTGCGTGAGCGGATGAAGCTTCTTTTGTTCGTAGAATATTATTATCACCTTTTTTCCCTTTGTCAAGAGAATTATGTTTGTTCCACGAGTGAGCATGAACGCTGCGTTTTTCATTGTTATAAGATTCTTTAGTTCCTCTACGAGAAAAATACAAAACTTCTTTTGCATTCAGCTTTGATTCGAGAAACTTGAAAAGTCTTTCGGTAGTTGGGGACAGATTTCCTTCAATCGCAGGGCTCGCAACTTTTTCGATCCATTCTTCTTCGAGTTTGATAGGCAACTGTCTTTCTAATATTCGTAATAAAACCTGATCAAGACTTACATTCTGCTTTTCTGTTTGAGAACGCTTTGCTCTGGCTTTGTCCAGTAGCTTTTGTAAACCTTTGAAGTCGTCTGTAGCCTTGTTTCCTTCCAATAAAGAACTAATCAGTCGTCTTGTAGTTGTTTCGGGTTTTCCCCAACGATGTTGTATATGATTCACAGCTGCTTCATAGTTGTCAGCGACAAGTTCATAACTGTCTAAGATTCCGTGGGCGCTTCCTCTCATTGCATCTTTGAGATACTTCAGTTTGTAGAACCTTGACACATTGAAATTATTATGGACGAGTGGCTCAAAAGAATCCCAGAATGTTGGAAAAGATAATATATTGCCAAATTTGCCATAAAAGAGAGGTAAATCAACATTCGGTGGTAATGGTCCTGCATTCTTCTCAGCATCTTCCTTCTTTTTCAACTGCTGAACATATTCTTTAGAACGAGGAGATTCAGAATATTAATGATCTGTAATAACATTGAGAGACTCATCCATTTCGTCTTTCAATTGCTGATCTTTTACAAAGTTTTCATCAACAAATTTACGTAACGAATTCAAAGGAGCATCACATCTTTCTAGTGAAGTTTCGACTAAATGACATGATTCCTTTCTGGACATTTCTGAGTCAAGTTTAGCAAGCAGCTCATGCAATTCATTTCGGAACTTGTCAAATCTTGATTGGATGAACTCATCTGAATTTTGACTAGACGCACGAATATCCTGACTACACTTGTCTTTGTTACAGCTTGTCTTTCTAAAGTCAAAAGCAGCCTTGCTTGCGTTTCTTCTGATGACGCTTTCATTTCTAACAAAAGCTTGTTAAATCGTAACTGTTCTTCTCGGCGAGCTTCATACAGTCTTCTTTCTTCACGACGTTCTTCTGCCTGTCTTTCTTGCTGCTGCATGAGCATCAATAGTATTTGAGTACTGTTTACCAGATGGTAATGAAACTTCAGTATCACCACTTTCTACATGTTCAGTGTCTAAATATTCTTTCCGACGCACTTCCAGAAGCCTTTCAATTAGTAACGCTTTATCTCCGTTATATTTAACTCCTTTCTTCTTCAGTTCTTCTTGTAACTCAGATTTCGTCATAGATGCGAGCTTGCTTCTTACAACAGAAATGAATTCCTCAATGGAGCTTGTTTCGGCTGTATCTACCACACTTGAACTAGTCATATTGCATTCAATTGCACAGAAATTGTATAACAAATTGTATAGTATTGTACTGTGTAGGCCAACGTTGCAATAAGTATTGCATGCGCTTCACACAATAATGTATTCTCGTTAAATTCACGATGATATTGCGAGTAGGCTATAGCAAATTGAAGAAGATAGGTTCCAATTGATTGGCGAAAGGACAAAAAAGTTTCAAGAAAGATAAAGCTAAGTAAATTTGTGGGCAGCTTTCACCTACTAATGCTTTTTTAGGATTTGTCCTTCGAGAAAACAGCAGATTCGCCAAATGTTTATTTCACAAAAAGTTAGTGATCTTGTATATCTTCTTTGAATTGCAAGAAACCCGTTTCTTGAAACTTTGTGACAAACACGGAGAAATTAGTTCAACAACAAAATTGGTTGTGTATGATTCGAATCAACTAATCTAAGAATTCAAAAATGTCAAAGATAACACAGTCATCGAATGATACCATAGAACTGAAACGCACAAGTATAAATCCATGGCATGAAAGAAATATCAACATTATGAAACTATGGAAATGGGACTATATACAACATCATGGAAATCGGAATGAACAGTCAACTATCACAGATATCACTATTCAGGATATTTTGATATCACTACGTTGGAATATGTGTGGCCTCCCACAGCACACCTAGCCGCCGAGATATTGGTGGAGGTCTGTGAGTTTGAATTCGCAGCCGAGATCCGCTTCGTACATGGCAGTAGCTATCCGGCTGCCAGTCACGCTCATCCCGATGCTAATAGAAAAGAGCGCATTTGGGGGTGTAGCGGAGCCAACTTGCACGCTAGAATTGGAAGAAGAGCCGCGAACCGCCTATCACTGCCAGCTTTGTTTCATCCACAGGTAGAAATAACCCACCACCGAGTGACATCCTGTTGGTCGGTTGGAAGTGGTGGAGCGCCGCTCTTAGATTCTCAAACTGACGCCGGGATAAAGCCAAATGTAGGCCCAATGTTAAATAGCAATTAAGTTATTTCAACTGTTGTGACGAGGGTGATGGAGAAAGCAATACTGAATGTGGCCGCATCTTCCCTTTCCACACCTTGATAATTTGTTCAAAGTTCAAGGGCTCATCATGACGGTCTTTCAAAATCAGGCGTTCGTCACACTACCAAAAATCACATTCAATGTCTTTCCCGCTCATTTGCTCGTCAGTCTTTAGCGGTCACATCAACCACGGGAGACGCTTCCGCAGTACATACACATGGTACAGGTAGCCAAGTAGTCTCGTTGATTTGACAGAGGCATATGACACGGCATCGGTAGTGAGAGTACGTTGTGCGTGGGGTAAATTCAGTGAGCTCTTGGGTTTGCTGGGAAAGAAGGACATTCCATTGAGAGTGAAGGGAAAGGTTGTTGTTGTTGTTTTACCCGGCTCCGTCCAGCGGATAGGAGGCTTCGTATCGAGACAATACGAAGCGGCACACCCAGTAAGCAAATTAATGCCTACTAGTGGCGAGGAGTGCCCCGGGGAAGGAGATGGCCATTCCGATACCACCGAGGAGCCACCATACCCAAGCCAATTCAATTCACACAGGGTGAACAGCATTGACCGGGGGTGGAAGCAACCCCAATGGTCCCACCCCACACCTTACCTCCGAAGAGCCACCTTCCACCGGCCATCGCTGAGGGGACTTTGGAAAGGCATAGCCAGATATGCCACAGGGGAGGAAGCTCAAAGAGCTTTGTTGCATATCCTAACAGCTAAGATTCGGCTGTCAGGATTCCCCGCAACATCAACTTAGTGTAGCCACTAAGGAAAGACAATGAGAATAAGACATCAAACTGTCAACACCAGAGCTGCAGTGGCCAAAGGCTCCTTTTAGTGCCTCTTACGACGCGCAGAGAAACGTCGGTCCTATTCTTTTCAGTCCCGGGAACCGCACGGGAAGGTCTATGCTGCCTGTGTTCGAAGCGTGATGATATATGGAAGCGAGACCTGGGGAACGACAGTGGAACAAATGATGAGGTTGGAGCGGACTGAACGAAAAATGATACGCTGGATGTGTGGTATAATCTTGAAAGACAGACTACCAAGTGATGAGTTGGTGAGGCAAATGGGATTGGTTTCGGTGACGGAGGTGGTACGTAGAGGTCGCTTAAGATGGATGGGACATGTGCTGCGAAAAGATGATGCTGATTGGGTGAAGAAGTGTATAGAGATGGAAGTTCCCGGAACAAGAGAAAGTGGAAGGCCAAGAGCAACATGGTGCCAAGTGGTGAAGAAGGACATGCGTGCAGTTGGACTTGCGAGGGCGGATGCCAAAGATCGAGATCGATGGAGAACCGTAAGTAACCGGCCAACCCTTGCACAAGCTAGGAAAACAGTCGTAAAACGGAATGATGATGATGATGATATGACCAGGCTATCCAACTGAGTGGAATACTGCAGAGTATCTTTCTTTAAATTTCGTGATCACCTTCCACTGGAATGCCGGTCCATCTGATACAGTCTCCATCACCAAGTCGTAGATGTAGTGCAGACCACGATCCATTTCCTCAGAAGTATTCTTCTTCGGGATGTAGGGGAACCGTTGCCAGCTGCAGTTCCATTTTTGACCTTTCAACACCTTATACTTCACAGGGTAAATGTCATTGACCAATTTCTGATGTTTCTCAACCCAGGTAATAGTGATGCCCGTCTCTTCATTTTAGTCGCCAATGTCACTGTCGGAGAAAATAGACTGCATACCAACTTCCCAGCCGGTGCCACCATCAGAGCTCACTTGGATGGGGTCAATAAACGCAGTTGTGCACTGCGAAGGGTTGTTGCTTGGGTACTTCTCCGCGGAAGCATTATTTGGCGGGGACAATTTGAATGAGTCGGTCATCAGTAGCAATACTATTTGTGCATTTCCATTATTGCATGGCGCCGGCTTACTCGCGTCGCCGGAAATGCAACCGGCTGTCGGGCACTGCGCCCTTGCGGAATGGGATCAATTTGCTCGCACCATCATTGTGGTATTGTGATATACATGTACAACGGTGACTTATATTTCTATTACTACTTGATGATTTCTATGTTCATAGCTTTCTTTGTTTGTAGATGTGCATGTCATACTTATTCATAGCCGTAGTGACTGTAATCACACTTTGAATCTTAAACATAATTTGCGTATCAATGTTACCCTGTCGGTCGGAATGATTCCTAATTGCAGAATTAATAAATAGAACAAAATATTACTTGCTTTCTTTACAACACTATTCTGCAATCAGGAATGGCAACCAAAATTTCATCTCCAATGTTGAAGGATGAGTCTGTTGAAGGATTTGATCGCTTCATTATTCAATTTGAAAGATATTTGATAATTGCAAAGCAATCAAATGATGATGACAAGCTGGATTTGTTACTATTGAGTGTCGGAGACAAGGCAGCTAGTTTCTATGATGAAATTCAATGGCCAGAACTTTCAAAGTCGGATATTGATTCGGGAATTACCAATTACTCAAGAGCAGTGAAATTTTTGAGACAAAAGTTTTCAGGTGACAAGAATATCCTAAGTGAAAGAATTCAGCTGTACTCATCGAAGCAGTCACCAGTACAATCCGTGAGAGATTATGTAAGTCAATTACGACAAATAGCGCGCTACTGTGATTTTCCTGATGCTTTTGCGGATGAAGCATTAAGAGATGCCTTTTGTCAAGGGTTGCATGATGAGTTGGCAAAAAAGAATGTTTGCCGACAATTTGCGATAAATCACAAAGGAGGAAAGAAATTTCTTTTTGAAGATGCAGTTTCTTGCGCAGAAATTGAAGAATCTGTGAGATCAGTGTATACCACGATATCTGCAGAAGCATCGTCAAGCCAGGTTGCATCGGTAAAAGAAACCAAAACTGTTACGAATGAGATCAATGTTCCGTCAGTAGACAGAGTATCTATGATGACAAACAAAACAAATCGCCAATGCTTCTGGTGTGGATCCTCTCAGATACATGGGCGAAAAGAATGTCCAGCCTATGACAAGGAATGTCACAATTGCAAAGGCATGGGTCATTTCGCGAGAGTTTGTCGGAGAAAGAAACAAGTTTTGTCAGTAGTCGGAAATCTGAATGCAAGAGCTTCCACTCGCAAATTTCCGTATTCTACAGTGAATGGTTTGCCTTTGAGATGGCTTATTGATCCCGGAAGTGACATAACCATTATCACCATGCAGACAGCCAAAAGACATTCAATCAAGTATGATAGAATCGGAACCTTCAACGCTGAAGCTGCAAACGGGAGTAACTTAAAAATTATTGGAAAAGGAACAGCTGCAATTGTATTTCAAGACAGACACATCGAAACAGAGGTACATATTGCTCTGAATTTGTCGGACAATGCAATTTTGGGGATGTCAACTTTCAATCAATTCGAAAAACTGGAAATGGAATTACCAGGTTCACTGCCAGTGTTGAAAATCTCAGCAATTAGTGACATAGACAATGAATTGAAAAGTGTGTCAGACAAGCCATCTGTGTTGAATGTGCAACCGATTTCACTTTTCCAACTCCAGGATGATGCTAAGCCAGTGCGTTGTCCTTCACGCTATCGGACAGCGGATGACTTGCATTTTATCAAGAAGGAAGTAAATAGACTAAGGAATGAAGGAATCATCGTTGAATCCAAATCTGACTGGCGATCACAGGTAGTGGTGGTGAAAAATCCAAATGGAAAGAAGAGAATGGCAATCGACTATGCTTCTACGGTGAATCGATTTTCGAAATTGGATGCCTTTCCAGTCCCAGTCATTTCTGACGTTTTGAATGACTTGCATGGCAACAAATATTACAGCTCACTAGACTTGAGATCAGCGTATCACCAAGTACCTATCAATGAATCCGAACAAAAATTTACAGCTTTCGAGGCAGATGGAAAACTTTGGCAATTCACAAGACTTCCGTTTGGAGTTACAAATGGCGTACCAGCATTTTGTAGGGTGATTCGTAACATAACACAGGATTTGGAAGGTGTGATAACATACCTTAACGAAATTGTAGTTTTTGGAAAAACTCTGGAAGACCATGATAGAAATTTGACAGCATTCTTAAACCGAGCAAGAGAAGTGAATCTGACGTTGAACTCCTCAAAATGTATATTGGCAAAACAAGAACTCACTTTTCTGGGCCATACCTTTAAAGATGGCATGATGCTTCCTGATAAAACAAGATTGGCACCCTTATTGGATTTTCCCATTCCAGAATCCGTGAAACAATTGGAAAGATTTATTGGAATGATGGTCTATTATTCAAAATGGATCAAAGATTTTTCAGCAAAAATGGAGCCTTTATTTGAAGCCAAGAACAAAAATATGCTTCCATTGAGTGATTCATGTTTGAAAGTTATCAGTGACTTGAAAAAAATAGTCTCTGGAGCTTCTTTAGCGATTCCTGTAGAAGGTCATCCAATGGTGCTGGAAACAGATGCTTCTACAACTTGTGTCGGAGCGGTCTTGAGCCAGAATGGACAACCGATATCATTTTACTCTAATCGTTTGAATTCAAGTGAGCGCAATTGGTCTTCAGTTGAACTTGAGGCTTACGCAATAGTCAAAGCAATTAATAACATGAGACATTTTTTGATCGGAAAGAGATTCACAATCATCACTGATCAAGAAGGAGTTTCCTTTCTTTTCGATTGTCGACCAAAAAATAGAATAAAGAATGCAAAAATCAATAGATGGAGATTGGAACTTGCAGAGTACGAATTTGACATACAATATCGTCCTGGAGCGACGAATAAAGTTGCCGACGCATTGAGTCGAGTGTGTGCATTGAAAAGTGATCACAATAAGGAAGATTTGGCAAGACTGATACTCAGTGTTCATGATAATTTTGGACACCCTGGAATATCAAGATTGACAAAATATCTAGAGAAGAAATATGACATTCACGCCGCGTACACTTCAGTGAAAGAGTGCATCGCCAAATGTCAAATATGCTCGAGAATGAAGCTGCGCTTTGTGAAATTGCCTACAGATACTCTTATTCAGTCAACACAACCGTGGCAGCGTCTATCAATCGATTTTGTTGGTCCAAAACATTCTTCTTCAAGGAATCAGTATATTTTTACTGTGATTGATGAATTTTCGAGGTATCCGTTCGCATTTCCGGTGTACAGGCCCACAGCAACAGCCGCTATTCAGAGTTTGAATTCATTGTTTACATTGTTCGGTCCTCCTTCGTCGGTTCACAGTGATCGTGGCTCACAATTTGAAAGTTCTGAGTTTAGAAATTTCTTGAATTCCTGGAATGTTTTGAAAACAAGGACAAGTCCTTATCACCCTGAAAGCAACGGCCAAATTGAAAGATTCAATGGAGTAATTTGGAAGACCCTTCAACTCAGATTATGTCAAAAGAGGATGAAAAATGATAGATGGGAAAGTGAGTTGCATTTCGCATTGATGAACATACGTTCCTTGCCATCACGGGCACTCGATTATGACACTCCGCATGAAAGATTCTTGAAGTTCGAAAGACGATCTACCTTGGATGAACCAATTACCAATAACTCAATGAACAAGAATATCCGACTGCCTGATTGGCTAGTTCCAGGAAATCAAGCATTCGTCAGGTTGAGTAACCATTTTACAAAAAAGAATGATCTGAAAGAAGTGATGATATTACAAGTTGTCTCATCATACCTAGCTCGAGTGAAATTTTCTGACACTGGCCGGATCGACACTGTTTCAGTGCGACACATGACAAGAAACCCAATTGAGAATCCTGAAAGTTCAAGGGATGAACATGACAGCGAGGAAGATCAAATAGAGACTTCACTGATTGCAACGCAGCAACCGAGCACATCTGAGAGCGTCAGAAATAGAAGCAACAAAAGCGTCTACAATCTACGGGATAGGCCTAATCTTTCATGAAGAGGGGAGAGTGTGGTATTGTGATATACATGTACAACGGTGACTTATATTTCTATTACTACTTGATGATTTCTATGTTCATAGCTTTCTTTGTTTGTAGATGTGCATGTCATACTTATTCATAGCCGTAGTGACTGTAATCACACTTTGAATCTTAAACATAATTTGCGTATTAATGTTACCCTGTCGGTCGGAATGATTCCTAATTGCAGAATTAATAAATAGAACAAAATATTACTTGCTTTCTTTACAACAATCATAAATCTGCATGTGGATATTATGCACATCCGAGGTGATCACCTTGTTGTACATGGGATTCTTGAAGGCCGTTCAATCACATTGGGGAATATTTTTGCATTGTGTGGTTGCACAGTCAGTAGAGGCGTTCGTGTATCACCGATCCGGACATGCTCACCAAGATTGGAGTAGAGATAGAGGAATTTGATCCGGCGCGATAATGACATGACGTCGGATGTGACCTTGACTTCGCCACTGAAAGTGGCTTGATCAAAGGCCAGGATATCACGTAGATCATCACTCAAGGTGGCTGTTACGTTGGGTAGGACGACGGTGAGGCTGACACGGTCATCTGCATCGGCGTAAAGCGCACTGTTGGCTGGTCCACTGTCTTCGTTAAATACTTGCACGCATTTTCTATACTATAATGAAGGACCGTCTCCATATTTGTGACTTGAATTGTTCGATGTCAGTCCAGCCACATCAACAGAAGGGGTGGAGCAGATGCGCTTGGACAGTCCATTCGTCCTTGAACGTGCCTTTCAAATCGAATGAGCCAATCGAGTTTGCGTAGTTGGGACGCTTGGTTGAACGGCTTGTCGAATAGGTAGAGGAATATCGGTTTGGTGGAAGTGGAAACGCTCCAAAGTTTCGTGTCAATCTTGTTGTCACCACCGTCGCCGCTGCTGAAAAGCTTGATAATCTGGCCTGTTGGCGTCACTTCCATGACAAATTTCTCGAAGGCGGCCACCAGCTCTTCAAGAGATGAGTAGTGTTTTTGCCAGTTTTGCCACTAGGCTGCACACTGGCGCTCCAAAGTGCAACGCCATGATGTAACCCTCTTGTCCACCGACATCTTTAGCTGACATGGTGAACTATTCAGCATTGGATGGATTATTGTCCAGTGGGGTGAGCGCATCATGTAGCTTCAGCATGGTGGCGAGATGCTTGTCTATGAGGAGCACGAAGCACTGGTCAGTAAACCGGTACTTGGTGCGAGTGTCTCCTTATTGACAAGCTCTATCACCGCTATCCCCCGTATAATAATGTTCAATTTGGCTATGAGTTTCTGATAAAATGAGTCAGCATCATCTCCAACTTCCTTGTCTTCAACGATCTGCTTCAAATTCAGCTTTGTCCAAGTTTGATTCGGTCTTTCAAGCAACTTCTGAAGGAGGCTGTAACTCATCCACAGTGCTGGAATCGTCTGCTGTGACGGTCTACACCATTTCCATGTGTAATATAGAAGAGGTCAATTGTAATATCGAACTGTGAATTTGTAATATAGAAATCCATCATGCAATATCGAAAATGTCAAATCTAATATAGAAATCTACAATTGTAATATCGAATTTCAAAATGTAATATAGAAGATATCAGATGTAATATAGAAATCTACATTTGTAATATCGATGTCATAATCGGTGATGAATGAGTGAACTGTTGTACTGTTAAAGTAGTCTGCACTGTACCTTTTTGTGTATATCTCAGAAGCTGAATCAATTTATTAGAGACGGTAAAGAGCTCATCTGGATGGATGAATCCAATGTGAATTTGTTTTGCCGCAGAACAGTTGGAAGATCAAGAAAGGGTACAAGAGCAGTGAGCATTGGACTTAAAGCTCCTAAAGGATAACAATCATATTTTGGCCTATAGCCTATCATAGGCCTAATCAGCATACGGTACCTAGGCTAATGGATTTTATAGGCATTCGTAAACAGCCAGCGAAATTGCAATAACTGGTTAAAATTTACATTCAAATCATCAAAGGGGATGCAGATTGCAGATGATAGCCTAATGGAATTTTTGAAAGCCTTTCAATTGATTTGATGAATTGTCAGTTTTATTGTAATAGAAATAATTAGTTATACTGGGTACGGTACTTTCCAGGAATAATGATTCACTTACATACGCATTACATTGTGCCTAATTGCAGATTTTCAAAGTTATGCATCTTGCTAAGCTGGCAAGCATCACCACTTTGCTAAGTGTGAACTTCTATTTTCGACTGTTTGGGATGCACAATTTCTTTGCATAATCTACATTTAAATCGGCATGGGTATCATTGAATTGCGCTACATATATTCATAGCTCTTTTCCTGCTTAATACCAGTAGTTTCAAATGCGTATAGGCCTATACATGTAAAATAAAAAAGATGACATTTTCATTCCATCATATGACTGTTTATAATACATGTAAAAGTTACACAATTTACATGCATTTTTTAGTTGCATTACAATTTGCAACATTGACAAGCACAAACGTGACAGCCGCATGATAGGTTGTCGTATGTTGGTAGGCCCGGACACATTGCGCATTACTAACTGTTGAAATTGCCGTTGTCATGATTTCTTCGAGATGTCTTAGTCTCTGCTCAGGAACACCAGTGCTGGCAATGTGCTCACTGCTCTTGTACCCTTTCTTGATCTTCCAACTGTTCTGCGGCAAAACAAATTCACATTGGATTCATCCATCCAGATGATCTCTTTACCGTCTCTAATAAATTTATTCAGTTTCTCGAGATATTCTTTTCTTAGATTTTTGTTGTTAGTTGAGTTCATATTGCATGGCATGTGATGCGTCTTCTTCATTGTCAAACATTTTGCTTCAAGAGCATCGGCAATTGTTGAGATACACACCGTGATACCATGAGAATGAGTCAATTTCTCCTTGATCTGCTTCAAAGAAATTTCGCAGTCATCCTCAATCCATCGGACCATTTCCTCGAAGAAAACTTCCGTAATCAACTTCGGCTTTTTACCACCCTTTCCTGGTGTTTCAACTTCACCAGAACGAATCCAGAAGTAGGCTGTCTTGTACTTTATGCCGAGAGTGTTTGCCAGACTGACCCAGTTTTCTCCGCGATTTGCACATTCAATAATTCTCTTCCTGTCTTCCCTTTGTGGGGTTGCGTTCTTCCATCTATTGAATACCATTAGATCTTCGTTGGGTACATCTTCATCGCATGTAGGACATTTGTTGTTCATTTCTACATATGGAACAATGCACTTGGAATGGTAGAGGTGCATTCAGTTAGAAGATAATTGGAGCTGTCCGCGGGTCATTAATTTCTTACAAATCTTGCATTCCTCTGTGACTTTCATGATTCCGTGATCGCTTGCAAGTTTAAAAAACAGCGACTTTTGTAAGCTGATGAAATAATATTGTACTTAACTTCACATTTAAAATTCAAATGATTGAATCGTTTTTCAACATGTCTATGATGCAACATATTCGTATACACAAAAAGGTACAGTGCAGACTACTTTAACAGTACAACAGTTCACTCATTCATCACCGATTATAACATCGATATTACAAATGTAGATTTCTATATTACATCTGATATCTTCTATATTACATTTTGAAATTCGATATTACAATTGTAGATTTCTATATTAGATTTGACATTTTCGATATTGCATAATGGATTTCTATATTTCAAATTCACAGTTCGATATTACAATTGACCTCTTCTATATTACACATGGAAATGGTGTAGATGCAGCTTTGGTATATTATATTCGTCACCACCACCTCCCATTCACCAGATAATTGATAAGGCAGATTCTTTGTTGTTGTGTAGGAGGAGACGCAATTCTTTGGATAGGTTTCAAGCGCTGCATTGCTGGGTAGTACATGATAGAAACTTATTTCAACATAGCACAAAACTAACTCCCGGAAACTGCTGAAATCGAAGACATGAAATATGAAAACAGTCCTTTATTCACACAAAAGTTGAACCAAAACCCATGCAGCCACGCTCCACATGGCCCATTACTACATCATCATCAACAGTTCCCTCTATTGCAAAGGTTCGTCGAGTTTGTCAATGGTGACAAATCACTGGAGCCAACGAGTGATTCGTATATTTCCATGAAAGAAAGATTGAAATATCCCTTGCTCCTTCCCAAAATTGCTTTCTTCTGCGATATTGCCCGAATTTTGGAACGCTTCTTGATAAAGTTCCAGACTGATGCGCCTATGATCCCGTTCCTCCGAAGCAGCCTGGAAGAACTATTTCATGCAATTGGGAAGACGATTTTGAAAGAAGAGGCCCTTGCAAAAGCTCATTGCGTTGAGCTCACTCCAACCAATCTGCTTTCCCGTCATGAAGTGAGGTTGTCGTTTTCTGTCAAGGGTGCCCTTCGGAAGTCCAGAAAAAATGAACAGTTGCGCCTTAACTTCCAGGAAACATTTACCACTTTTGCAACAACTGTGATGCTGAAACTACGCGAAGTCGCACCGATGACGAAGAAATTCATTCGTGGAACGGCGTTTCTTGACCCAGATATGTGGAAGAATCCAGAGTTCCATGGTACTGCAGAGAAGTTGATGGACTTAGCGTTGGAAGAAATGATAAAACTTGATTGGCTGGATGGTCTTCAGGCGGATTGCTTTAAAGAGGCCTTTTTGAAGAGGATGGGTGATCAACAGGTTAAAGAAAGTATATGCCTGTTATGAAGATGGACGTCTTGATGTGTTTTGGAGTGGAATATTTGATGATCGGGCGTCACCTGAAAGGAAGCTGATCAACCATGTCCTCGTTCTTCAGCACGGGCAAGCCTCAGTTGAACGCGGATTCAGTGTTAACAAAGAGGCAATGGAATTCAATCAACTAGAAGAATCCTTGGTTGCACAGCGTGTCATTTATGATGCAATCAAGGATACTGATTTGTGTCAAATAGGGATTTCTAAAGAGCTAATAAGCTATTGCCGAAATTCATCGCGACGGTACAAAGACAGACTGGCCC
Source organism: Prostheceraeus crozeri (assembly GCA_907163375.1). Taxonomy (NCBI): domain Eukaryota; kingdom Metazoa; phylum Platyhelminthes; order Polycladida; family Euryleptidae; genus Prostheceraeus; species Prostheceraeus crozeri. The sequence goes on along the minus strand of CAJQUW010002629.1, from coordinate 121,962 downwards.
AACAGAAAGCAGCCAAAGACGACGATGACGCGGCAGTAAGAGAGCGTAAGAGGGCGGCCCAAGAATTGGCGTTGAAAGAGGCAGAAATCAAGAAGCGGAGAATGGAACTCATGATATTGGAAGAGGAGGTGATCGTATTGCGAAAAAAGTGAAATGTGTACCGAACTTTTTCACACCTAACCTTTCATTCTTCACACCATTTCATAAAGATTCTTGTTCGTTCTCTTGTTTTTTTATTTGTTTTTATATGTATCTTATTCGAAAGAGATGAATAAAAGTTGTTTTGCTATACCATAGAATTATTGTAATTTTGTTTTTTTCTTGTATCAGGTGCGTAGTTAATGAAACATTAAATTGTCGAATATTTACTCTCAGGTGCAAGTAGGTTTGGGCTCCCAAAAACGACAGTATCTTGCATGATAGTATATCCCTGAAAATACCGGGAAAATCCAGGGAAATTGAGGTGCGAATTTTGGTACACACCCTGCATTGACTGATGTCACCAGCAGCCTGTGAAACAACGTGTATCGGCGACCCAACGATATAACACCGATTTTTATAACTTTATCCCCGAAAAGATAGTTTCATTTAAACTGTATTTTTCATTAAGTATAATGTTCCTTTGAGGAAACCTCTTGTCTGTCGGATTGTGTTTATTACTTGAGCTTGTGTTTATTACCGGCGCATTGGCCTTGTGGTAGTGTTCGCACTGCTTCTGGGAGACTTATGTTCAAATTATGGTCGGGTCAAACCAAAGACTTTTTAAAATAGGTACACTTTGCATTCTTGCTAAACACTCTGCGCAAAAGAATGAGAGTGGGATAAATGGAACCCGGTCACATGGAAGAGCGGCGTGTTGCCGAACGTTATTCCGAGCATAAACAAGAAACGTTTAATTTTTTCAGCGACTTTCAGCTCGCCTTCCCCAAGAGAAATTGCATGACATGTAGTTGACAATACAGTAGCGTGGATTACATTTCAAGAGGTCACAAATACATACAAAGTCAGGCACACATTTTTAATTACGACTCGGACACCTTATGTTTTCCGTGGACGGTTACAGAAATACCCACTTAATTTGAGCATCATGATCGCATGAAAAGTGAGACAGCATTCTGCATCTAAATTCTGATTTCTGTCACTTGTCACAGGGAAAGCTTAAGGTGTAAGTTCGGTCAATTTCAGAAACGAATTTTATTCCTGAATATTGAAATATTCAATCACTATGACGTTTTCCTATCACTGTCCCACTCATCTGCTCGTTAGTTTGCTAGCAAATTCATGATGACGTCACAGCTGCCGATTCCTGCTTACTGAGAAGCAGGGCGCCGTGCACTAGACAGAAAAACGATGTCGTTGGCTGATAGACGAACCCCGTAGTACGCAAGCAAATCTCTGAATGGACTTCAGGTAACTAGACTATTCTTGAATGAAATGGGATGCATCCGATGATAACAAAATGAAGCATATGCGGCTGATCACGATTCACCACACTCACGCCGACGAGAGGCAAAATACGACAAGTAATTGCTCGCTGTATATTTGCTGTCAGATTCTGAAATGTACATTTGCTGTATCAGAAATATAGGATGACGACAAGAAATATGCCGGTACTGCAAATCAACACAAAAAGTAATTATCTGGAACATCAAACGTTAGAAAAACTGGAGCAGCTTGACTCTCTTCACTTTCTGAAGTCATGCATCCATCACATGATAACTATCGAAATCCACATCCATTGCATCTGAAGCTCGTCTCGAGAATTAGTTGATAACACCATCTCAAATTTGGCCTGACTTTCATTGATTTTGTAGAACATGTGCATCTTTAAGCGAGAGAAAATTTTAACTAATTTGCGTCCCATTTTCAAGCATGGTACAGCCTCCTCAATCACGTGAAGTAAAGGCTGTCTGATTTTGTAATATTCCTTCAACATCACACTTTGTATATCTTAGATCTTTTATTTGAAGCGTTCAGAATATGCAACACTGTGCCTCAGGGATGCGAAGTCCGATTATTTTGATAGGACTCCGACTCCGGGGGTTCATGGGACTCCGGCTTTTGATAAGACTCCGACTCCGAGTGGCAATTACATAAAGCCTAGTTTTTTTAAAAAAACTTGTAACCCAAATCATAGATCATAATAGGCTTACCTGAACCTATTTTTAGTGATCATTGCTGTATTGATTATCAATCATTTCCGATGAAAGTTCATTAAATGTCGCTTTAAGTTGGATGCATACGACTTGGCTCCTCCCATCTTGCTGATGCGTGCTTCACACGGTTTTTCTCCAGTCTCTACCAGGCAGAAAAATCTCCCATCCTTCTCCAAAAAATATGAGTAGCCTACAGTTTCGATTTTAATATGCGCTTTTGAGAATCCATCACACACGATTAACGTGAGGGTAAGACTGTAAGAGGCAATGTTCGCAAACAAACTAGTATTTCATTTTTGTCACTGATGTGACCTTTGGTGCGTAAGTGTGATCGAGGCTAGGAAGGCTTGTCTGCTCTACTAAATCACCGAGTGAAAAGACAATCCTTTTTGCACTGTCACGGTTGATTCCCTCAATAATTAAAAGCTTTGCATGCACTGCTGTCTCGACTGTACTTTTGTCTGACGGAGAAAGTTGACATCAAGACATCGACAGCTATGCACGAGGACAAATAATTTGTTTGTATTATATTTCGGGTCTAGTTATAGGCCGGAGTCCTATCATCTGACAGGACTCCGACTCCAGCAAAAATGATACGACTGCGGGATTCCGACTCCGCATCCCTGCTGTGCCTCGACGGTTTAATATGAGCTCGTGCAATACTGCTACACATTCATTTTTTCTGTCTTCCGGAATGTTGTAGAAGGCAAGTTTCTAAGGGTCGTCGTTTTGTTTATGTTGCGCAGTATTGTGCCATTTTTGACATCTTGTATAAGCAAGTGGCTTCCTGTCAATGACTTTAGATCTCGCATTTCCTACGCTGCATTTTCTCCCTGTGCGTTGATCCTCTTGCGCATAGTTGATTCGTCACATATCATGCTAACAGTGGCGTATCAGATCACTGACACGTGTGACGTCATTTCGTCTCCTAAAGTTGATGACCGGTTAATTGAGGAATCAGAAGTGCGTCAAAGTTCGCTAGATTGACTATTATGCAAAGAAGAAACCATTGAGGCAAGGTTGAAAATTTGACCGAACTACACCTTTAATTAAGGAAACGTTCTCAGCAGCATCTAAAATGTATTGAAAATCCAAGGCATTAAAAATTGTTCCTGGCCTTTGCCACCTGAAAATTCAAGCCTGGTTCCCATTATGGTGGCAGTCCTCTAAATGTCAACCCTTTTCTGTCCAGAAAATCAAATACTGCGTAGATTCGCATTTCGGCCTTGACATCATTAAATTGTGAAATTGATCGCAAAATTTTCAAAATAGACAATGCTTGTTGAATGTTTTCAGATATCATCCAAAGCACGCCAAGCAAAGAAGTCTCTAGGCGATGAAGAAATCGATTCCTCTCATACAACAGTAAGTTTACTGTTGAACATATAAATTTTATCAAGTCTACCAAAATGCGCTCTGACTGATAGCCACTGTGATCACTGATGAGAATTCTCTGTCCTATGGAGGAATTTCCAATTTTCCGACCTGGAGAGACGAATTTTAGCAGGTCTCGTAGATCGTTGAAAACTGCAATAGAGCCATATCCGCATCCCTTCCCCTTTTTCGATCTACAGTTTCAATGGTCAATCATCACAATGACTTCATTTTTAAATTTTCAAAAATATCAGTTTCCGTGGTGATGGAAATTTGAGTCCCCACCCCATACCATAGAAAAACGTGTGGATTTCCGCACAGAATCCACGGACACCCACAGGATTAGACACGTATTTAATATGCTATTTCTCGTCATACAGAATAACTGATGTCCGATATTTCAATTTCTGTAGAACTTAAAACATGATACGATCCGGCAGCTGCCTTTGATGATTGGATTAGAAGACAATGTTTATCACTACAATTTCCTTTAGCCTATGTCACCTTGTCAACTCATGTATTGTTATATAATACAATTCCGAACTCAGACGAATGCATTTGCATTAAATGGCTATTCAATGGCGTCAATCTGTCAAAGAGAGGGCCAATTGATACGGTTACTAGTCACTTCGACCCCCTGACATTTCGACCCCATAAATTGAATATCACTGAGTGAATCCACTTCAGATAGGCAGAATAGAACCCTACGAGCCATGCTTTAACTAATGAATGCAAACTACACCCGAAAAATCCATCAGGAAAAATAACCCACAATACGCAGAATTTGAAGTCTTTGATAGATGTTAAAATCGATGAAACAGAGAGATGGAGCTTGTAACAGCAAGCTAATAGGCCGGAAATTGAACAGAGCACATCAATTTATCTATATCTGTAGCCAACGCAGTATGCAGAAGCGTAGATTTGATAACCCCATTTCATGGGGTCAATTAAGATGACTTAATTGATGGGGTCGAAGTGACTTGACACCATTGATACTATTTATTATTAGCAAAAAAATATTCCGGCCAAATGTTTTCATAAAGTGCACTTGCTCAAGTCTTATATGAAAATTTTTAATCATTCTATCATCCTGGATATAATTTTCTTCATAATTCGATGTTCGTAATCTTCATAATTGGAAATTTCGATACAAGCTCATTGATCACTATGAAATATATATATTCGAATGCCAAACACACAAAATCAAAGTTCAACTTTTAGCTCTTGGAGCCAATGTCTTAAGTCAACATCAGGATCGTGAAGGAGACGCAGATCACCAGGAGATCTGTGGACTCTGCATTGCGAGATGATGTGCTCCACTGTTTCAGGAGGATAACCACAAGCAGAGGAGGCGTACTGTCGAAAGCCCCATCGCTGGAGGGTGGGTGGCACCCTCCGATGGCGTGCAATGTTGGAGCGGAGTCGGTTCAGTCGGACCCACTGCTTTCGAAGGAGGTCGGCTCCGGATGGCAACGATTGATTTGGAACTGTGCAGGCACATTTTAGAAAAAATGGACCGTCGTTAACTTGCTTGTTCCACATATTCAAAACATCAAAACCGTCACGGAGGAGGTCGGACGCGTGAGGTAAAGCCCATGACACACGATCCAATATGTTGACCAACATGTTGGATGGTTTGTTGGTTTGGCTGTTGGATACCTATGACACACGATCCAACAGGTTGGCCAACATGTTGGATGGACGGAAATCACGACATTAAATGAGTTGAATATTCTATCAAACAAACCAACCAACATGGCGCAGTGATTGGCTGCGCGGTCGCGCACGGATGGTAACGCCATTCGATACCATGACTACGCTTTGCAGAAAATTAAGGGAATTTCACATGACGAATCTGAACGACTCAGAATCCATTAAATGTGCATCGATATGTCTTGGTCTCGTGCGACAACCGAAGCATTTCTGTCACAGTATGAGAGTCTGCCATGTTTGTGGTCAGTAAAGAGTTCCGAATATATGAATAAATTAAAACGAGAAATCGCGTACGATAAGTTATTGAGTTTTTTAAAGGAATACGACAAAAGTCTGTCAAATTTGAAAGTCGAGGATGTTAAAAAGAAGATTGATTGTTTGCGGACATCATTCCGACGGGAATACAAGAAGGTCGAAGACTCAAAGAAGTCTGGTGCCGGATGCACTGACACTTATACCCCGAGCTTGTGGTTTTACGAGAAGATGATGTTTATCAAGAATTCAGAAACCCCTAGAAGTAGCAAGTCAACTCTCGACATCACAGAATCAGAGGTAAGCTTACCGAATACATGTAGCTTATTTGTATGCATTCTAACCCCTTTGTACTAGATACTCGGACTCTTCTGCAGTGTTCCCCACATTTTCAACCTATCTTGTCTCATAAAATGGCTGTACATAATTAGCAGACTATTTGGACATTGACTTGGTCATTGTTACCGTAAAAACCGTGTCACATCTTCTTTCACATACATTTCATCACAGAGACGAATGAATTACGTTGTCAATGAGTATGTGTGATAGGAACTGGTCAAACTTATGAGCGTAATGATACAAAGGTTATTAGGATAAGAGGTGCCATTCCCGTCATTTATTGGATGGACAGCGATGTGTCACAAGGGTCTGGCAATATAGTCGATGATAAATTCATCAGTATTGTTCATTCATTTCAACCGTAGATAATTAAAAAACAAGAAACTTTTAATTTATAATGTGTGGAAAATTGTAGAATATCTGATACACATCGTGGTATACATGTATATATACGTTAATTGTACAAAAGATATAAAAGTAGATTTTAACTTCATTCTTACCGTAGGCTAAATAAAAATATGCGATTTTTCTAAAACTTTTGTATGGGTAAAATACCAAAAACTGAAAAAGATGCGTTTTAGGATTTATTATTAATCGTGTTGTTTATACAAATAATATGCCGGTACTCAACAAAAAGAAAACACACGGGAGTATACCAGAACACGTATGCAGTCCATATTTATCAATGGAAAAAATAATTATTGAATCGCTTCATTTTGCCAAGCCACTTTACCTGTTCCATTGAAATAGTTCCGATACTGTTCTCGGATATTCTTTGCATGAACAGTAGGATTTTTCGATTTCGAATGAACCAAAGATTGAACACCCTGAGCTGTGACTGAACGCCACGAACCTTCGCAGAATTCATGCGTGTCAGTGTTTTCATGATCGATCATTTCAGAGGTCATATACTTTTTGACTTTTCGCCTCAAAAAATTATGTAGCACACAACAACAAAGAACGATAATTTCGACTTTCTTAGGATCGAGACAGATAGGTGACTTGAAGATTCTAAATCTTGACACAAGAATACCAAAAGTATTCTCAATTATTCGCCTCGCTCGCGATAGTCTGTAATTGAAAATACGTTGACTTTCGACAATACGTTTTTGCTGCTTTTCAGATGAACCTTGATTGCTGTAAGGCTTTAATAAATTCGGTCCCAAAGCGAAAGCGTCATCAGCAACAAATACAAAGGGAAAACACTCCTTGCTACCTTCGACGATAGGAGATGGTAGAGGAATGTTTAAGTCGCCTTTGATCAACGCATTTTTGAAGGTGGATTTAGCGTAGACACCACCGTCTGACACTCTACCATTTGTACCTACATCAACGTATATGAATTCATAATTCGCATTTGCGACAGCCATCAGTACAATGCTGTTTGAAGATTTGTAATTATAATAATATGAGCCGCAATTAGGAGGTGGTGTAATTAGCACGTGCTTTCCGTCTAACGCTCCCAAGCAGTGTGGGAAATTCCACCGATCAGAAAATTCATCAGCTACTGATATCCATTCCTCTTTTGTCATTGGAGTCTAAAAGGAAGATAGGGACATTTAGGATGGACAAGACTTGGTGTCGTATAAGTTGTATTCGGAATACTTCTTTATAGCATTGCTATGTCGTGAAACTACGTCAGATTGAGTTTGTGTAATTCTGTCACGTAGATTTTTTATGACACAAAAATTATTTTGATGCAATTAGCAAATGAGTATATCAAGCATAATCGATTTATTGTTTCATAACTTTCTTTTGATAACGGCATTACTTTATAATTACATTTAAAACATTTACTACATTTACTCACTTCATACCAATATTATACCGTATTTATTCACTTTTAGGAACTGTCACATATCAGTAGCACATCATCATTGTTTTCTTTTTTACTCAATAAGAGCTTGTATTCAAGCTTGTACATTTTAGGTTTCAGGATTATTCGGATAATTTCATTGTTGAATTTGCTTTATTTACTTATGCTTATTTTACTGGAACCCAAGTAGGTTAGTAAAATGCCAAGTAGGCATTAGTAAAAACAAATGCGCACAAATATATATTTATGTAAAAGTGTACGTACAGTCGTACAAATGCACCTAATATACCCTTTACAATGTATTATATCAGAACTATTATATTTTCAGATTGTTTCCATACAAGACGAGGACGAAGAAAACGAGAATTTGGAAGTAGCTGAATTGTCAATGAACTCAGAAGCAAGAACGTCTTCGCCACCTACCGGAAGAAATCGCACAAGGAAAAGAAAACCTTTAGATGAATTATTGATATTAGCTGATAAACAATTGCGGTCAACCACCATTAATGATAATGAATCTACCTTTGGTGAATACGTGGCATCAAAAATGCGATCCATAACTGATACTTATCAACACGAACAGTGTGAAAGACTGATAATCGAAGCAATTTTCAAGGCCCGGGCAGGAGAATTGCACGAGAAATCGTACATCAGCAGAAAGGACAGTTTCGTGGCAATGTTAGAATGTCCTGAAGTGACTGAGGAACAAAGTTTTAATTGATATTTTGATATATTGATTTTTTGTTAGTTTTGATTAGTAAATTTGTTTTTCACTTTGAGTACTTTTCAATGTTAACACAGATTTTTCCAGTCATGCTGACTTTGCTAACAAATGTTTTCAGATAACTGATTTCACTGATCATGTTAATTAAGGGTCAGATTACACTTACTTTAAACATTAAAAAAATATGAAAATCAATATGTATCAGTACACTGATACATTCCATTGACTGATTTAAGTTAAGGCTGAAAGAAAGTTAACTTTAAGTTAAGAAATGAAAAAGTATTTCAAATTTCGCTAAACAGAATTAGATTGATAGGCTGCACTTGATAGGTTATATAAAAATTATGATGAACTGAATATAAGGAATTCGTTTGTTTAACTTCTAATTAATATACTTATAAATACTTAACTTGTATGTCCATTGACGAGATATGTGAAAGAGAAACCTTATGTTGATGGTCAATTCCAAAATCATTCCAAATACTCAGGTGTTAGAGTAATTAATCATATATCTCTGTGCATCACCAAGAACAGCAGTGCAAGGAAAAGAAACGGTGCACCGCGCGCAGCCCTAATACAAAGAAAACAAAGGCCTACACATATTATCAAGGTAGGCTACGTACGCCTATACTTTACAGATGTATAGTTTACAAAAACATAGGCTTTGAATTTTAAGTAGAATGAAATTCTTACCTTCAAATAGTCATCCTTCAATTCGTCATATATTACCTGACATGTTTCTGGTATGATATCACTCAGGGCAGTCCTGGATATCCTCGCTGAGTACTGCATATCTGTATATGACCGACCAGTAGCCAAAAAGCGTAAGGTTGCTACCAAACGATCTTTCGCAGGAATAGGGTCTCTCATGTTTGTGGATTGCCTTGCAATCGTAGGAGCTACAAGCTTCAACAGGTCATCAAAAAGATCAGGGCTCATACGCATAAAATTCTGAAAATCAGTTTCGTAGCCATCTAATCTTAATTCACGTACCAAATTCATATGCGACTTCGTTGATCGCTTCATCAACCATTCCTTGGTCCATATTCGTCTCTTCTTCTCCTTCTTCTTTAAACAAATCACAGCGATCGACGCCCACAAAAGTTTTGAATGCACCGGAGCCATTGCTAATTACAAAATGTCATACATACATTGCTGCCTAGTGGTAGACACACATATTTGATTATCAATCAATAGAATGAATCTATTTTTAGTTATCAACTATCCAACCTGTTGGATCGTGTGTCATAGGCATCCAACAGCCAAACTAACAAACCATCCAACTTGTTGGCCAACATGTTGGATCGTGTGTCATGGGCTTAAGAAAGGCTGTCGTGATCTATGCCGCTGAGTTGGTGCAGCGGTGATACGATGATGGAGTGGGTGATGTTGGTTGGCCTTTGCTCTAGTTGCGAGACTCATGACATGCTACTCTCGACGAATTACGGGTGGCAATTATATACCGGTACTGTGAAATGAAACAACGTTTTAACTATTCACCAATTATTTCTATGTCCGTACCTCATCAACGAATCAGACTTCATTTTTAGGGATCCTCGGACAGGATTTTTACTTTTTTTGCTAACTTCAGGTACTGTTTGTTTTTCTCTCAACTTTCCTTTCTGTTGCAAGTGCGATTGTAAGCCTTGCATTGCATCTGTATCAGGACGACCTATCTTTGACCACATCTTGAGTATCGATCCTCACCCAATCAGAACTCAACATTGTGCTGCGAGGGTAAGCGCGATGAGTTGTTGATAAGGCAAGCGTGGAATACTCTTCTCCAGTTCTTCATCTTTTTATCATAGTATTTCATTGTGCTCGAAATACTATATCGGTGAGACATCAAGATTGGTAGGGACGCGCATAAAGGAACACGTAATGTCGAGTAATCCCTCTGCAGTGAAGGAACACTTTGTTTCTGACCATAAAGGACATTCAATGAATATTGAATGGGAGATCGTGCACCGAAATCTGAAAGGTTATGTGAAGAGAAGGAGCTTGGAAAGCAGATACATCAAGGATGCTGGTAAACAAGCTATGAACAGACAAGAATCTTTCAACCATATGAACTTTTGCACATCCGCCTCAAGATTTTCTTAATTTTCATACTTTGTTATCAGTAGAATTTTTTTAACCTTAACATGTGCTCACGTGATAATTTTCTTTATCGATTTTCTTCGGTCGTATGATGTGAATGTTGCGCTGTACATCTTCATTCGTGCATGATTAAGCCTTTGGGGCGAAACGTCGCACACGTAATAATAATCGCTTGGAAGTACCCGAAGAATCTTTTCTTTTGAACCCTTTATATTATGTAGTCATTTTTTTTACAATATGTTGAAGTATATTTTTGCGAGTCCCTTAATGTACATCCGCCAGGTAATAGGCAAAATTCAAGCGTAGATCGAGTTGACGTAATTAGCAAGAATAGGCCCGACAAATGATGGATTTTGTGGCTACTAAAAAATGTGCAAACTCAACTATATGCTCAGGCTTGCTATTTGACGTGATTGTTATTGTTATGGTCTGACGCGATTGCTATTGTTATAGTCTGACATGATCGTTATTGTTATGCTCTGCGGCTCTGCGCTATTGGTTGCTTAAGTAACCATTCATCCTTGTCTGATCGCTTCAGCATGGTGCTCGTTGACGATAACTATTCGCTTGTCTGATTGTGTTTCATTCGTACGGTCTAATTCATGCTATGTGAATGTCTTGTTCAATAACGCCTTATAACAGGTAACCTGACTTTTACTACAACAATTTATTGAACAAGACAAACGTCTTCAACATGGATAAATTCTTACGTCCTCGTACACTGGAAATTAATCCTGAGTCTCCGAACGCCGCTGATGAGTGGGAGATGTGGTTGAGCAATTTCAACGAATTCTTCAAATCAATCGATGCCGCCTTATCTCCTGATAAATTGGTTCTGCTGAAAGCTCATGTGTCTTGCCCTATCTACGAACTCAACAAACACACATCGACTTTTTCTGACGCGTTCGCCATTCTCAACGTTCGATTTATTAAACCAAAAAGTGAAGTTTTTGAAAATCTTGAACAATTTTTGGATAATTTGAAGGGATCTCGCTTGACTGCAATTTCTCGACCTCGTCTGCTGAAATCATATGTGAACAAGCCATACGTGATGCGTTTATTGCTGGTATGTCTTCTAATTCTATTCGTCAGTGCTTGCTGGAAAATTTGACATTGAATCTAACTGATGCAGTCTCACAAGCTCGTGCTCTTGAAATGGCACAACTTCACAGTGAAGCTTATCAATATCCATCGTCGTCTCGAGTAACTTCGGCTGCTGCTCTGACAGATATTTTTCCAACGCAAGCTTCAGTGCATGGCAAGAATGATGAATATGTAGACTCTAACTCCAACAGTCGTAATGATAGAACTGCTACAACTGCATCTGTTCTGCGTCGTTGTTATTTCTGTGGCGGCTCTTTACATCCTCGCAATATCTGTAAAGCCCGCAATGCCATATGTGGTAAGTGTGGAAAAACTGGTCATTTTGCTAAAGTCTGTCGATCCACCGCTTTATCACGGAATATGGAATCAACTTCTGCGTCTTTGCTCGCTACATTGAATTCATCTTCTTAAAGCGGGGTCACCTGTGCAGTTACTACAGGATATGTGAATGGGAAAAGTATGGAAATTTTGATTGACACAGGCAGTTCATGTAGTTATGTCAGCACTGATGTTGCGAAAACCTGTGGTTTGAAAATAACTCCAGTGACGGGATGTGTTTCAATGGCCTCAACTATCTATAAATCAACGACCAGTGGGCGGTGCTCTATTTCGCTTGAACTCGAAGGGAGACTTTACCCTGACGTGCTACTCTCGGTGATGGAGAATCTCTGTGCGCCTGTACTGTCAGGCCACGACTTCCTTGGTCAACACGAATCAGTGTCTGTGAAATTCGGTGGTAAACTTCCGCCTATTGAACTTTGTGGCCTTATCGCTGCTCGTATAGAGGCTCCTGCTTTGTTTAGTGACCTTTCAGAGGACTGTCGTCCTATTCAAACCAAATCTCGACGACATAGTCCCAAAGATGAGAATTACATCAAACAAGAAATTGACCAATTGCTCGAGAAAGGTGTTATAGTGCCTAGTTGCAGCCCCTGGAGAGCTCAAGTTCTAAGCATTCCTCAAGGGGAAAAACGTCGTCTTGTCGTCGACTATTCAATGACAATAAACCGCTTCACAAACTTGAACGCTTATCCTTTGCCAGGAATTAGCGAGTTGATAGAAAAAATATCAAGATATGAGATCTTTAATTCTATTGACCTGAAGTCTGCTTACCATCAAATTCCCTTGTGTTTGGAAGAACGAAAATATACCGCTTTCGAAGCTTCAGGTCGTCTGTTTGAATTCACTAGAATTCCATTCGGGGTAACCAACGGCGTTGCCTGCTTCCAGAAGATAGTTAATGACATCATTGACATTGAAAAATTACAAGACACATTTGCTTATGTTGATGACATCACTGTGTGTGGAAATACCACGGAGGACCACTATCGAAATCTTGTCAGGTTTCAAGAAGCTGCTGAGAAATATGGGCTCACTATCAACACTGAGAAAAGCAGATATTTCACAAACCGTATTGCTATCCTTGGACACGTCATTGAGAACAAAAGTAGGCTATACGACCAGATCCTGAGAGAATGAGATTATTACTGGAAATGCCCCTTCCTACTGATGCTAAATCCCTGAGACGAGCATTAGGGTTATTGTCGCACTACTTAAAATGGATTCCTGCTTTCTCCGACAAGGCTCGGCCTCTTATCAACAGTGACGAGTTTCCTTTAAAAGAAAGGGCAATAGAAAGTTTCAATCAGCTAATCCGTGAGATATCACATGCCACTCTTTATGCAATACAAGATAATGTGCCGTTTGTGGTGGAAACAGACGCTTCCAACGAAGCGATTGCAGCCTCGCTTTCTCAAGATGGACGACCTGTGGCCTTCTTCACGCGATCACTTAACTCTGCAGAAAAAATGCATTCTTCTATAGAAAAGGAAGCCTGTGCGATCATTGAATCTATTCGGAAGTGGCGGCATTTTTTAATTGGCCGTTCATTGAAAGTCATAACTGATCAACAAACCGTCAGTTTCATGTTCGATGGTCAAAACAAGGGAAAAGTGAAAAATGATAAGATTCAGCGCTGGAGATTGGAACTGGCATCTTTCAACTTCGACATTGTTTTTCGACCAGGGAAGAAAAACCTTGTGGCCGATGCCTTGAAAAGAGCGGGTTCAAGTGATAAACTCAGTGCTTCAGCTCATTCTGGTGTTAATCTTGGAGATCTCCATGCGAGTATATGTCACCCGCCTTTGGCATGCTGCTAGGGCTCGTAATTTGCCTTTCTCGCTAGACGACGTCCGCTCCGTTATTCGAAGTTGTTCCACTTGTGCTGAACTTAAGCCCCAATTTGTAAAATACAGTGGCCAGCTGGTGAAATCTACTCGACCGTTCGAAAAACAGTGTATTGATTTCAAAGGTCCACTACCGTCTTGCACTAGACATAAGTACCTCTTAATCGTGGTGGATGAATATAGCCGCTTCCCTTTTGCGTTTCCAACGACAGATACATCTGCTGAGACTACGATTCAACGCCTCCTGTCACTATTCTCATTATTCGGTGTGCCAGAATTTATTCACTCTGATAATGGTTCAGCGTTCGTCTCCTCAAATTACCGGAATTTCTTACTACAGCACAATATTTCAACTAGTCATTCATCCGTTTACAATCCTCGTAGAAATGGACAGGCAGAGAGATATGTTGGAACTATTTGGAAAGCAGTGCGCCTCAGTTTACATTCAAAGAATCTATCCATCGAAAAATGGGAATCTGTGCTCCAGATTCCTTTACACAGCATCCGATCGCTGCTGTGCACCTCTACTAACTGCACTCCACATGAACGGTTTCTCTCATTTCCTCGAAAAGCAATGTACGGAACTACATTACCTACATGACTATTAAATGTGGACTCGGCCTTTCTACGTTCTCCTGTAAGACAATCGAAATATGACAATGAAGTTGAGAATGTGAAGCTACTCCACATCAATCCTCAATATGCTAGAGTACAACATGATAACGGGAAAGAGTCTACCGTCTCTTTGCGTCGATTAGCACCGTCAAACGAACTTACTACAAATGATTTGCCCCAGTTTAATCCGAAAGATAGTAGAAATGAAACCATTGAAAATAACCCGACCAACAACGAACAAAATAGGCCTACGCCGTCGCAGGGTGTCGTTCAGACCGAGGACGATGCGAATACCGAAGACGCTTCGAATTTACGTCGTTCAGTCCGAGTTCGTAAGCCGCCTGATCGACATGATGCTTCTAAAAATGATTTCAAATGATCAGTATGATCCATACAATAATTATTTCAAACTCCTCAAGGAGGGGAGAATGACGTGATTGTTATTGTTATGGTCTGACGCGATTGCTATTGTTATAGTCTGACATGATCGTTATTGTTATGCTCTGCGGCTCTGCGCTATTGGTTACTTAAGTAACCATTCATCCTTGTCTGATCGCTTCAGCATGGTGCTCGTTGACGATAACTATTCACTTGCCTGATTGTGTTTCATTCGTACTGTCTAATTCATGCTATGTGAATGTCTTGTTCAATAAAGCCTTATAACAGGTAACCTGACTTTTACTACAACACTATTATGGTAATATGTTCCAATCTGTTTTGATTTTCACCATCCCTCATCGATTCAGCTATTTAAAACTTAAATGCTTAGAAAGCGATGTTCCTAAAAGTGTTAGGATAATCCAAATAAAAGTATGCATAGGAGCAAAGCATTAAATGTATGTAATTATACATTGAGCGATTATGATCACACAGGCTTCTTGTTACATACATACATGTAGTTTCATTTGACCAATTACCACTTGAATGTCAAACCGTATCATCCTGTTCTTTGAGTATTATTGCGATGCCTTTTTTCTGTCGCTCGCTTTTTGAGGACATTTCTGATGGATTACAATAGTTTCAAAATTCCTGTTGTTTCAATTATTATTCCCAATAAAACTTTTGCGAGAATAAGGATGAAGTGCTTCTCTCTTTCGAATTCTTTCTCAAGTTTATTGTCGTCTCCCAAGCATCTGAAAGTTTACTTGGTGTTGGTGGTATTTTTCGATCACTCGAATTTTCGTCTTTTTAGCAGACCTCCCAGGTAACTGTAAAAACCTGAAAATCAGTAAATTATACTCAGTGATCATAGAGACCGCAAATAAAAAAATTAAAATGCTTGCTTCTAAAAATAGCGTAGTTAGTAATAAATGTGTGGTTAGATAATGGACATAGTAAGCCTAAATAGCACTAAAGTTGAGAAATATTCACAACTTATTTAATCATTATCGAAATGATCAATTGACGATGACATTGCTTTCTTATAGCCTACGAGTAGCGTAGATCAAAACCGCTTATATGTCATTCCATAAAGCCATTCCGAGAAAATGTACGTGGAATACCTCACAGCTGCTTATTCTGGGTGTGGAGCGTACGGAACTAATACAGCATTTTCGACTAGCTATCCCTACTTTAGGAGTTAGAGAGTGACCATTTTGGAAAAAATGTGCCCACTGTATTTAAATGTGTCATCATATACGCTTTACGTCCGTTATTCCGCCGTTGGCTGGGTTGGACGATTGCCTCTGATGGCAGTTCTCCATCTGGCGCGATCCTTTGCATCTTCCTCACAGAAACCCATTTTATTGCAGTCTGCCTGAACTGTTTCCTCCCAAGTGATCCGCGGTAGTCCTCTGGGCGTTCGCTCTGGCATTTCTGACTTCCACACCTTCTTCACCCAATTATCATCTGCTTTCTTCACTACATGACCGTGCTACCTCAAACGCCTTCTTCTCATCGCTTCTTCCACTCCAACTAGGCTCAGTCTTCGAAGGAGGTTGTCGCTGGGATTCTTTTTCGAAGGGACACACCACAAAGCCACCTGACCATTCCTCTTTCGGCTCTTATCATCTTTGCTTTGTTTTCTGTCTTCATGACTCACTTCAATTTCAGGAGCAGATTTTACGAGATTTCTCGTATCAATGAAAATTAAAGTGTTCAACCACTACGACGGTTTCCTGTCACTTTCCCACTCATCTGCTCGTTAGTTTGTCTGCAAATCCATGTCAAAGATATATGATGACGTCATCGCTGCCAATTCACGCTTACTGTGTAACCTGGAAACAGAACTCCGCCGCTCACGAGGCAGGAGGTTCGCTGTGGTTGGCTGATAGAGGAGCCCTGGAGCATGCAAGCAAACAAAACTCTAAATGATCCAAAAGCATCCCGAACGTAACTATATTATTCTTGAATATAATATATTGAATGTTAAAGAATGAAATACATGCGGTTGATCACTATGCAACACATTTACTCCTACGGTAGACGAAATACGACAGCTGATTGTGACCTGAGTTCTCTGTTTATTACCTGTCAGATTCTAAAATGTACAGTTACTACAAGTATCAGAGGCATGCTATCAGTTTTTTAAGAAAAAAATCAACTTCACAAAAATTGGCATTTCGACTTTGACTTCCCACTGCTTCCCCTAGACAAGGATTCTTCTGACCATAAGATTCATTTACTTTGGAAAATTATTTGTTGTGTAGTACACAGTATAACGGAACAAGCAAATTTTTAATCAAATACAAAACATCTGTTTGTCACATGATTAATAACAATTTTACAGAGTTTCTTACCTTACATTTTCCTGAAGACAGGAGGAAATAATTCATTCTCTTGAAGGAGTACATGTGAACTTACACCGTGCGAAGTGAAACCATCTAGATAAATCTGTAAATGCTATTTACAGGTAAACGCTCGGCAAGATTGGGCAAAAACTCGTATTGGGTATACCAGTACAAGTTTTGGGTCAAAACCCAAGCCCAAGTTTCAATAAATGAGTAGAATCAAGTTATCCAAAAGTACATTCTTTGTATTTTGCGTTGACAAAGAGATTCTTCTATAGGCCAAAATTCATATTTTGCGATAATTTCATCACAGTATTTCTGTATTAAATAAAAAATCTATTTCTACTTTCTATTCGATTGCTTGAGCGACAATTTGCAGCCGAAACCAAGAAATTATGAGACATCAACTAGAATTCCTAAAAATAAGGATCTAGTAATTATTGATGTCTTGATTTATAGTCTATATCTAGTAACATGCCTATAGTCTTTCCTATTCCATACCTTAATTGAGAACGTGAACGTAAGTGCTAGAATCTGAAAGGTGCTAAGGCTACCGACTGACGCGAGTTTCTGCTGATTTTCATCGGACATGATCATCCAATTATATTCGACAAGCGACTTCTTTGTTAATGTAAATGCTGATTAATATCAGACCACATATATCAATTGCTTTGTCTGCGTGTTTGACAGACGAATCCATCTCTGTGTATCCGACATTGACGACCCAATGTAGACGCACCAATCAGTGTCAATGTCGTTATACCGCCTCCATTGCAATAATTGTAATTAGTAGGGTAAGTACATGTAGTACGTTATAAAGTTTTCCTTTAATTTAGCCTATTTACTGATGTACTGACTAATTGAAGATTTTTGATTAATGATGATTGAATTACCCATTGCTCATAACAAATTAATTGTTTTCATTTCATCATTCAGAAATATAAGCAGACTTAATAAATAGTATAAATGCGTAATGAAAGCATGGTCAAACATTTTTAGAACACGAAATTGGAATGAATTCATTTTTAGATAAATGTTGGCTGTTGGAGACATTTTAGGTATGCGAAGACGTAAATTTTGTGAAATATGTAAAAATTCAATATGCACAAATGCAACAAAATAGCCTACATGTTGGCGTGCATCAGATTCAATAGGCTGTATACGAACATTCAATGCGCGACATTGTCAAGCCCAAAATATAATAGCTAATGACCACAAGCATTTCTTATTTAAAATATTCTGTGAATTGAGTGAAATCTTGATAAAAAATCTGAACTTCATGCTCTTATCATGTAGTTCTCCTAAGATTCAAAACAAAATACCAATTTTTGTCACTTTATTTGTTTATATGCAGCATTAATAGAAAACCCAAGTTTTACGACGAAAACCCAACCTTTATACGAGGTTAACTCAAGGTTACTCAAGGTCCAACCTTGTGTTCGGTACCTAAGTTTTGTTCTCGTGATTGGCGCAGTATATTGATGATGCGCCATGAGAATGGAATTCAACGAACTTCTCGATCCTCTCACTAACTGATATTTGGAGAATCATTTGCTAGTGATAACTTATTCGACAAAATTTGATTAGATCTTGAAAAATCGCAGATGTACCTCTTACAAGAGAGGTAACTACGTGATAAACATTTCAATGAGCACTCTTGACTATTTGTGCAAACAACGTTTAATATGCCTTAATTTCGTGTAACACTGGATTACCGGAAGCCCCCACCCAAAATATCAAGCTTTAAGATTTCCTTTTCCGACAGTTTGCCCCTGCTACGCCAGGACAATTGACGCTTCGTCTTGATGCTTCTTGTCAGCAGTGAGCCAGCATGAACATTCATTTAGAAGGAAAATCGAAATCCATTCATTTAAGTTGCATTAACAGCATAATTTCAACTTAAAGGAGCTCCAACATTTGAAACAATACATCTTGTCGACCTCATCTTCGAGACAGACTTAGTTAGAGTTTCAGGAGCATGTCATCTCGATAAATCATCGACCAAATCAGAAGGAAGCAGGATATTCAGCGTGAGAAAAGTCAGTTTGATACGATAAAATTATCTGTTTGAATGCGTCGAACCAATTTTATGCTCTCTTTCTTACCTGATTGCGCATCACAGGGTTAGAACTGGTCGACCCGGTCATAAATTTTGGCCGGCTAATTTAACTTGGCTTATGTTAACGATTGACGGCACACTCAAGGCGAAATCGTTTAGTCAATCATGACAGTTAGTACAGTAGGAGTAAGTTTAATAAATGTAGCATATTTTAACAGAACCTACCTATACGCATGCTATGTACACAAATGTTGCGAACTATACATTCAAGTTAAAAAATTACTACCCTATGCATCTATTTTAACTCTCAAACAAAGTTACCAGAGTCCTATATTCTAACCTACATGAATTTTCGCGGCAGCAAAGCAAAAATCAAGCTCTTTTTTAAAGGTCCATTTTGTTTCTCGACTTTTGAAAATGTGGGGCACCAAAGTTCAGTCAACTTTGCATAATTTTATCGATTATAGAAATCGATCTTAAAAGAAATAAGTAGCTTGCTTTTTGCTTTGTTGCTATAATGACTGTGACCTCCCTTCGTTTGTTCAACTACATGAACTTTGCTAGAATTGTGTTTTCCTTAGCCTATCTGTTGTAAGATTCTTTTGTATCTCGAATAGTTATATTAAATGGGATAGTCTATATAAAACATGAATTCACCATTGCTTGATCGAAAGCAAAAATAAGATCTCTCCCTTTTTATGTCACGAGGTTTTATAAAATAAAGTGACCCGACGCGCTTCGTCTTAAAGACTGTCTCAAGGGTACACTGACACGGCTACATGATGCGGGTTATATACTCATGTCTTGGATTTGATATCTCCTCACACTAGCTTATGACGTCTATTCATTAAATTTGGCATTTTCGACGCAATCCAGCGAGATTCAGCTGTCTTAGTAGATATCGCCGATTTCTGTTTATCCAAAATACTGCAGTTGAAATAATTAATGTCCATCATTTCAGCAGTATGGTGTTTTAGATGATGATATCACTCAGGGCACTTTTCTTATCTCTATTTCTGACACTACGTTCGTGTTCATTATACCGTGATCGAAAAGGTCGACTACTTCGACCAATGTACTTTATTTGACAGATTTTACACGAAAATTCGTAAACTAAATATTTGTTGTTGCAGTTATATTTAGGACCGATCTGTTTACAAATGTCACATTGACAAAAGTCTTTATTATCTATTTTAGATTTTATTGTGCTCTGTAGTCTCTTGCCTGGTCTGGCTGTAATTTTCATGGGCAGACCATATTTACGTTTAAGTTTATTCATTTTTCTATTACAGCTATCGCTGACAAAGTCTAAAGATAAGTTTATCCAAATAGGAGGCTTATCCAATGGTTTTAGTTTTCTGTTATTTTGATATGGTTGAATGAAAGCCATTTTCCGAGAGTCTTTTATTCATAATATCTTCTTCATTCGGATTTGAACAGCGTTCTGAAACATATCTGCGACTGTTACTAACAAAATTTTCTTTAATATGGTGTGGGAGCCAACTATCTTTCCTAAGGCAAATGCTAGAATGGTTGGGCTTACTATACCATTTATACTGTATTTGATTATTTTCAATATAAATAGTCATGTCTAAAAAGTTCAGACCGCTATCTTTTGGTACTTCAATGGTAAATTGAATAAATTTGTTAATTGAATTAAATGTATTAAGAATATTCGAAAAGATGGCTTCATTATCTCTGGGGGGCGGACCCAAGATGATGTCATCAATGTATCTTTTAAAGATTTTCGGTTGAATTTTATACTTATTTTCTAAACTTTTTATTGCTTTTGCTTCTATACAGGGTTGCCACAAACCGGGAAAACCGGGAATTTAGAAAAATAAATTCCCGGTCGGGAAAACCGGGAAAATACTTTCAAACCGAGATTTTTCATATATCTTTATTGCAGGAACTTCTTGGAAACGTTTGTAAAAAAAATAATGGAAAAAACGCCTATGGATAACCGCCTCATAAAACATTTGAAATGTTTGAATCCAGAAGTTATGCTGACGGAAGACTATGACACACTAACCAACGACTTCAAATTGGTACTTGACTGCATGATTCCATCCAAATTCGTCCTTTTGAAAGATTGCGACGAAATTTTGACTCAATTTCAAACATTCCTTCGAAATGCTCGACGAAATGAGAAAATCAGTCAATTCAACCGAAAATCGGATAGATTGGACAAATTGTTTCATAGTGTTCTGCATGATTCTGAGGATGCCAAACTATTGTGGAATACTGTACGAATAGTCTTGACATTGTTGCATGGTCAAGCAAGTGTAGAGCGCGGATTTTCAATCAACAAGGAAGCATCCGTGGTTAATTTGGGCCAACATAACCTCATTGCCAAGCGAGTGATCAAAGACTATGTACAACATATAGGTGTGGAAAATATTGTTGTTTCAGAATCTTTACTGAAATCCGCCAAACAGGCAAGACAGAAATATGAAATTCATTTGAAAGAAAATCAATCCGAAGAAAAGTCAAAGACAAATATATAATGGTAAAAAGGCGGCCATCCAGAGTCAACTAATTCTCCTGAAACAGAGGAAGAAAGCGATCGAACGAGAGGTCGAAATAATGGACAGTGATGCTGCCATGTTTTACGATCGAGCTGAAAAAGAACATGATTTTGCACGCTTGTCTGAAGCAAATGCTTTGTCCAGATCAGCAAAAGACAAGCGTTTGCAGCTTAGCATCTTAGAAAAAGAACAGTCAAATCTTTCAGAAGAGCTCACCAGATGTTCGTAGTGAAATTTTGTTGAATTTATTGTCTCTACTGGGAAAACGGAAATAACACATGATGAACGTAATATATGCATCAGAAATATTCAAAATATCTTGAGTGTACCAAATGCATTAAAGTTCATATCTTTAAAATTACCTTTGCCCATCATCGGAAGTGATAGGTTGTACTATGAAGTGGCTTCCGCTTGCTGGTTTTATCATATTGAAATATATGTAATTATAATTTTGGGCAAAGTACAATCAGGCAATAATACTCAATCGACTGAATAGATTAATTGACTCGTTTGATTTGATTTGCGTTGCCTGATACTTTCTATTTTCCCTCTATTTGCATACCAGCAATACATTCAAAAGGACTTGTAAAAAGAGCTATCTAAATTCTCTCCCTTAGATTAACAAAGACAAATGATAGAAGAAAAATGTCTCGTTATTCCGTTTCCAAGCTACATTGAAATTATTCATAAGAGTATCAAGGAATTTCATTGAAAAACCGGGAAAAAACCTTGTAATTCATCTGAGAAAATTTGTGGCAACCCTGTTCTATATAATTCATAGAAATTATCGCAAAAGGTGGTGAAAAATGTGTGCCCATGGGGCAGCCCTTTACTTGCAAGTAAATTTTATTGTTATACGATATCTCACAATTATATGATATGAATTTCAGCATATCAACTAAATCACTCACAGTAAATCCATAATTTTCTATTTGATCCCAGTGGGAATAAGCAAACTCTTCCATAGCGTTTAACCCTTCATCTATCGGGATGCTAGGGTATAGGTTTTTTACGTCTGATGAGATGAAAATCTGATCGTCGTCTTTTATTTCGCTAAGTTGTGATTCTAATGCTTTAATCAGTGATTTTGAGCTATCTAAGTGAGCTGTCACTTTTTTAACCAATTGGTTTAAAATTACGCTCGTAAGTCAATCAATTTTTTGAGTTGGCGTGTTGATTACTGAACCTATCGGTCGTAAGGTAAAAGCGTTGTTAACTTTATCTTTATGATCTTTAAATGAGACCCGAAATTTAGCTGGACTGCTTCCGGAAGTTAATAATGTTTCATAATCTATCGCTTGCTTGCCATGACACTTACAACGTATCAAGCTGTTCGCCTGGTTTTCAATAGCTTTATTTTTTGATTTGATTCTTATCTTGTAGGTAGAAGCATCTTGTAGAAGGTTTTTCGTCCTCTGTATTATGCTGTCTTTATCAGTGATAACGATTCTATTGGATTTATCGGACTGAACAGTGATCAAATTATGACTCTTCAAGAAGCTGTTCGTTTTCTTAACGATTCTATCATTATCCTTGTATTTTTTATTCTTTTTTAAAAACTCAACTTCCAATGATGGACATTAATTATTTCAACTGCAGTATTTTGGATAAACAGAAATCGGCGATATCTACTAAGACAGCTGAATCTCGCTGGATTGCGTCGAAAATGCCAAATTTAATGAATAGACGTCATAAGCTAGTGTGAGGAGATATCAAATCCAAGACATGAGTATATAACCCGCATCATGTAGCCGTGTCAGTGTACCCTTGAGACAGTCTTTAAGACAAAGCGCGTCGGGTCACTTTATTTTATTTTCAATAAAACCTCGTGACATAAAAAGGGAGAGATCTTATTTTTGCTTTCGATCAAGCAATGGTGAATTTAAAACCTCCCGTTCAGTCACCTAATGAAGTATAAAACATGAAGCTTAGGAGCATGAATTTTTGGTTTTCAGTGCAACCACCGGTAGCGCCAAATGCCTGAGCACTTGACAGTAGATCGTATTGTCAAGTTGACGGCAAGAAATCAATTTTTGATTGACGTTGTGCGTTGTCAAGCCCCTCCCGGCCGGTTTTGATTACGCCGACCGACGGATCCGGCCGATTTCAACCCTGTGATATACATTGTAATAGAGCTATCTGGCAATATATTCCCAATTTATTGTGTATTTACCAAGATTTTTAAAATATTTTATAAATACAGATTTCGTTACAGATCAACAGATTTCCCTTGTTAAAAGACAGTTGGTACTTTTGCAATATTTTCCATGGATTTAGGTATGTATTTGGGCCTTACGAAATCTTGCCCCGGTACGGACTTGTGGGTGCAATTTCTGTAGGTTCATCTGTAGGAAACATAGGAAAATGAATGACACTCGCGGATATTATGTTGATATCATCCTATCCGCAATTTTTATATCCATGATGCATGTTTTCATTAAAATGCTCATGTTTGCAGAATTCTAATTTCACGATACACGAATTCCCTGATCAAGATGAAGCAAGTAAAGAAAATTTATCGCCGTTTTGTCTTCGAACAATGAGTGGCAGTGTGGTGGACGTAAGGAAACTTACGCGTTCCAAGTATGGTCGTCTTGTTAAACCACCTTTGGACCATTGGCGGGGGCAAGATATCGTAATTGAAAAGGGTAAAATCATCGCTGTGTACCATGGGAAAGAAGATAACGTAAGCATGACATAATTATTACTTACATTATCTCCAAAATCGTCTAAGAACAGCAATATTATTTGGTAGTATGTATATTACTGGCGTCAAGTCCTCCCTCGCTGACCTAAAAACCCAAGAAAAGAGCAACTGTGCTCCAATTGAAGATACAAAAATCTGATAACCCTCTACATTTCAATGGAAACATGCTTTCGATGTAGGGTGCATCATAAACGCGATGTGCAATGCGTCAGTCTATAGAAAACGAATTTTATTCTCTAAGATTATCGAAGCCGAGGAAAATTTACAAAAGCATCTCTAAGACACGACAGTTAATTGCAATTGATCAATATACTCTGTAGTTTGTATCAAAGTCGCATTCATCTAACAAGGCCTTAGTCTCCGTGGCATAGAAATATATAGTTCTTCGATTCACCATTGAGATAAAAGTTGGCTCCATCACTAAAGAGCACTTTCCGATGCACCATGTCAGGATCTTCATCCAATGGGTTTTTAAACCATGTCGACATTTCCATATATCGGTCAGGATCGTCTTCGTACAATTTTTGGAGTTTTTATTTTTTTTACAATATCTGAAGTTTTTATGGATGAAAAAGTTATTCTTTGATTATCTTCTGCATCGTGAGCGTGTAACGTTGATTTCGCGAGATCAGCTACGCACGGATTTTTTTGGACTTTGCTCAATTTTATCGAGAATGGGTGTTCGTGTCGCATCAGATACTCTTGGACGTCCACTTAGGTCTTTGTCGTGAACGTCAGTTTCTTTGAACTTCGCAAGTAAACAACCCACTGCCGTGTGACTAATTCATTCCTTCATGCTTTGAATTGAATGTTTCAGCAACAGACCAGTTTGTCGCACCCTCTCGCCCACAAAGTAGGATAATTTTAACTCTGTGTTCAATTGACAAGGACATACTCGCTGGTTGTGATTAAGAAGTCACTGTAGCTTCCACTTATCTTGACTCCTTCGCTTTTTTCAGAGTAATACTCATTTTGGCAGTCGCGCGATCATCTGCACCAAATAATGTTCATTCATGAAGCTAAGAGAACGAAGTATACTCCACATGCGCACGACGAAACTAGGAATTTTTATAATAGCATGATTGAAGCTTAAAGTTTGGACGTAGGTCAGATAAACTTTGGTGCGCGACCTTATGGCCACCTTGTGCATTTTAAGAAAACATTCTAGCAACATTTGTACATTTGTACATTCTAAGGAAATCTTCCCAAGCTGAATATTCTGCATCGAGTCCAGCAGCGAAGTTGGATTCAAGTCGGCAAGCAGCGAAGCTTGGCCTTCAGTATCTTACATCATCTCCCAATAGGATTTAGATTCGCGCTAACTGATAGTTCATTCATATAATACGCGACATTAGATAATTATCAAACCATGCGGTATGTGAAAATCAATGAAATAGATTTAATTAGGTATCTTTAATAGGCATAAAACACCATTGTATTCAGTACTACGATTAATTTTTGGTTGTCTATCTTCGATTTTTAAAACCTCAACAATGCTTCTCTCACATTCTGTGTTGCCTTTGTGCATTTTTTTAGACTGTTGCACAATTTCTGAGTTGATATATTATAGTTATGAAAATGTTCATTAATTGCTGTCAAATTCTTTTTATGCTCATCGATCCGCTGATGAAGTCAGTTTTTAGTTATGCCAATATAATGGCTTCAAACTTACTTGATTCTACCACACTTCAGCTCTGATGTTGAATGTTTTCCATTTTAAGTGACACTGGTTACTCCAGGGTTACATAATAATGTGTCGAATGCGTGTGCAAACTGTGTAGCATATCACACGAGATTGAAGAGAGAGAGAGAGACAGATCTAGAAAGTGCAAAATGTAGATCGTTCAAAGAAAAGCTGAAAGCCGAACGAGCGAAAGATTACAAGTTGGTGAAAATTTAGTGGTGGTTTAGATCGACTAGAAAGCAATGGAAGAAGTGGTGTGATTATGGACGAGAATCCGCGCCTGGCGCGACCGCGGCGTGAAAGCGCGTTTTTTTAGTCTGGCGCGGAAAATTTGAGGCCTGTGGCGCGAAACTTCACAAATCTTATTTTAAGAATATTACCAAAATTTCTAAAGGATCTCATGCATGATGTTTAAAATGGTAGTAACGGCTTTTACGTTCAGAAGGATGCGAAAAAATTGATACAGTGCTTGCCACTAAAAAACGAAATTTTTCGATCATGTCAAATGATCAATCGGCAACTCCAAAAGGATTTACGTTTCGAAAGTTGGCACGGCACCCAACTGGAGTAATATCTGAAAATAAAATGGATTCGTTTGTCGTTGAGGCGAGGCTACATAAAACGGAAACGTCGACTTCGATGTTAGATCTGGTGGAGTATTAGGAAAGCGTTGATAAGAGTGGGGAAACGCCCATTGGTGATGCATATTGTAAAAGCCATTCTCGTTCTCCCTCACGGAAATGCCGAAAGTTAAACGGGTATTCATCAACCTCAATAATATGGTCAAGAAACAAAGAGATTCTCTTGCGGCAAAGACAGTCAAGGCATTAGCAGTGACTTTCAGGCGAAAACTTGCCCATGTCTCGTAATTTGATTGATCTTTGTAACTTTGATCTGTACGACTTATCGACGACGACTACAGGAGAAAATAGCTGCCTCTGAAAACCAGAAACGACTACAGCTAGAGAAGCAGCTCTTTGTGGAGGTGGAAGCGTTGAAATTTACCACATATATCATATGTGCCTGTAAGTTGAGTACTTCGAATACAGGAATATCATAATTTCCACTTTTGCCATAAATTGTTTTTTTTGAAAAGGCTTTGACCAATAATCACAATTTTCTCAGGTAATGAAAGTGGTCAAGTTAATCGTCTAATATTTTTTGTGACATTATTTGTCTATGTCCCACAGCTATTCTTAATACAAGGAAAAACTGTCAGATATCTGCAAATACGTGTATATTTTATAATTTCAAAAAGATTGATCGTTAGGATTTCGCTTGTAAAAACTTTACCAAGCAATACCTGCCAAGTGATTTGCAGCCTAATCAACCATAAAAAATTATGAACGTGCATGGAATTTGAACGACGATAATGACAACCAACTAAATAAAACTGCGTTGTGGTCACAAGTGAAGAAAAATGGTTCTGATATGGACACATCGTAAGTGTCTCAACCACTGGCTGCTAAGATCCAAAAACTAGGAGATTGTTACTTCTCGTGTCTTTCAAAACCATTTGTGATAAGGGAAGTTCAATGCAGTTGCATGCTGATTGTTACAGAGAGTTTAGAGCGAATGCCAATCTATAGACGGAAAATACTCGTAAAACTCCTGACAAAATAAGCGGTGGATGGGAATTCTATTAACGAGATCAAAAATTTCACCTTTAAATTGAAAATGGTAATGGAAAGTAGGAAATATAAGGTGTGACTAAAAATCATTGAGACTACTTCAGTAGACCAATGTAATTGACGACTTTACTATTCTCGATGGTAATTATGAGACATACATGGCGTAAATTCATTATATACACGGTGTCCCAAAAGTCCCAATCGGATGAAATTATTATCAATTTTTCATCTCATTTTGTTTGCTTTTCCTGTCTAAAAAATTCAAATTTAGTTAATTAATCAAAGCTATGATTTGATATTGAATCATTTTGAATATTGAGTCGAAGACACAGACACATACATATTTGCAACACACAATCCACAGATTTCAATGGTTCCGTATATAGATTTACTCGGCCATTTACTCCGTCATCACACCTACAGCTGATGATGCTACGCCATTAAAGTCTATACACACAATCACGCACGCTGACTATTCGCTTGCACAGTGATGAAAGGAAAGCTAATCAATACTCCCTCTCTCATCTGCAGTCACTGCTGTGTGTACACTTTGTTTGACGCTTGTCACTTCATTATGGCTTGTCATGAAGCTCCAGATACGAGTCCATTTACTATTGAAGAACGCTTAATCGTCAGTGTAGGGTACACGAGAAGAAAAATACTCAAAAGAATTACTCCAATATTCGTGATCGATTCGGAAAGGAAGCACCTACGGAAGCGAACCTTAGAATATTGGAGAAGAAAGTGTTCGAAGCAGGCTCCGTTCACGGTGCCGCAAGATCCGGAAGACCATCAAAGTATTGGGATGATTTCGCTGAGCAACTGGATGAGTCAATTGATAATTGGCCATCAAAAGCGATCCTTTCAAAGGCAGATTCCGAGGTCTTCTCTTTATAGAATGATGAAAAAGGAAGACTATAAAGCATTTAAAGCTGGTGTTGTCAATGAGCTGAGTGATTCTGACATGGATATACGAAGAGATGCATGTGCAGCTCTTCTGGAACGATTCCCAACAGAAAGATTATGTTTACAGACGAAAGTACCATTTATTTAAGCAGTAGGATGAGAAATGTGTATTTTTGGTGTATTCACACCCTGAGGGTGAGAGAATTTTTGTAAAAAGAATTTCCAACATGGGAGACGGACCACTAATTTGGCCAACCCGTAGTCCAGATCTTACAGCGTGCGACAACTGGTTCTAGAGTTTTGCGAAAGAAATCGTGAGTCGACAGAATGTCCGTACCATTGAGCAATTGAGAGATGCATTCGATGTTTTTTTCACGAAATTGCGCCTCAAATGCTGATGAATTCATCCTCGAGAACCTGGCGACGCATTCAACATAGCTGTGATAACGATGGTGAACACACCGATATTTTTGATTCTTGAATAAATATACCTCAGTGCTCTTATTTGATATATGATTACTTTTATAAAATGACTTAATGATATATAGGCTACTATCGATATATGATTATTTTTATTCATAAATATGTATTTTTTTGGGGATGAGATGACAAAATGAGATGAAAAATTGGTAATAATTTCATCCGATTGGGACTTTCGGGACACTGTGTGTATATACAAATGTGTTGAAAGCAAGTATATGTACCGGTACCCTTCTTGAGTAGATTCATAAAAAATCTACCGTTTTAAGTGCAACGATATAGGCTAATCAGCGTTATCATGCAAACTCAAGAAATTATTTCAGTCAATCACATTTTTAGCTAGATTTTCACGGAAGTCTACCAAATTTTGTTAGAAAATATTTTTATAATGAGGACATTCAACTGAACTCGAATTCATTTAGCTACATGTTCTCCACCATATTCACTCACATTGACACAATGGTCTAAGAGACTATTTGACCTTGGTCAAGAACTTTTCTTGGGAGATTGAACGAAAATTTTCGATTGACATCCTTATCTTAAAACTCGATTTTCATAATTTCTCATCGGGAGCCAGTCAAAGAGACTGATCATCACATAAGTGAGTGCGTCTAGGCCATGGTGACTGCCATACAGCATCGACACCTCGACGTGCGAAGGATTCCTTGTTTTTGGCAGAATGGGGACTCGTGTTGTTGATGAAGGATGGAGCTTGTACATCCGAAAATGGTCAGATCTTAGACAATTTTCTCACCCGTTCTCGGTGCAGATCTCGTCTTCAGCAACATAGTCAACTCATTCATTCAGGTCTCCTTAACGATTCCTGATAGAGATGGCGCCATTTTTACAAAGCAAATTGCGCTCAAGGCATGATGAACCCATGTCAAACGCTAGTAGCAGTGTTGCAGTTTTTCCTGGATAAAGAGGTCCATGCTGACCTCCTTCAGTATTAGTTAAATTAATTGTCTCAGACAGTCCCACGAAATAATTACAGCAAGAACAACACATTTGTTTCGCTAGGCCTTTCACTTGCACAGTCGACTGACGATGCTTGCTCGGTGCAAGTGAAAGGCCTAGCGAAACAAACGCGTTGTTCTTGCTGTAATTATTTCGTGGGACTGTCTGAGACAATTAATTTAACTAATCAAAATGACCACGATCAATGAATTTCTCCTTCAGTATCTCGAAGTGAAAAATGGCTCTCCTTACAAGCGATGAAATGAGTTCCACATTTCATCGATGCGATGACTGATTTTTCTCGCATAACTGTGCTGCAAGCTTCAGCGGAATCACTGGACGCGAATGGCATCCTTGCCTAGAGGAAAATGTTCGAGCGTGAAAGTTTCATTACCATATAGAATTTAGAATTCATTTGTACCTTAACATGTGTTTCGCCAAACAAAATTTGTGTTTGGATGTAAAACCTGGTCAGGACATTTGGTGTAATGCCTCGTTGTACGCACGCTTACATATCTATGACAATCAGCGATGATCACGTGATATGTTAATCGGAGAGACTCAAATTTTTGTCAGATAATTGCTGGAACGCCACTTTACTGCGACACATTGAATTTTAGACCGTAGATATACTACTTCATCTTCTCTCATAAAAGTCTTAATTTTTAGCCACACCTTATTTTCACCACAAACTATTATTCTTTATCTGGTTTGCATTAAAAGGAGTTGGGAGAAACTCGATCCTATGCACGCACTGTGAGACATAGTGCGACATGATTTTTAGACATGATACACTGCATATCCTCTCCCCTCCCTTCGAAATGCTCAAAATTTCAAATGTGAAAAATGCGAAGGTAATGTGACTCCATTACCAGACCTGCCATTTACCATCAACATCGGCGAAGACGAATTGGAAGCTGTGACATCATTCTGCTACCTTGGCGAGATGATAGATCAAACAGGAGTATGTTTTGGTGCGACAACCACGAGAGTCAAGTCGGCTTGCAAAACATTCCGTGAGTTGCTTCCAGTGCTCACCAATCGAGATACCAATCGTGGCATCTCCCTCCGGCGAAGAGGATATGTTTACCAAACCTGTGTCCGAAGTGTGCTGCTTTACGCATCATAAACGTGGGCTGTGAAGACTGATGATGTGAGCCGACTGGAAAGAAATGAAAATGCGATGATCCGATGGATCTGCTCCACGAAGTTAAGTGAGCGGAAATCGATGACTGAGCTAAGGCATGCCCTAGGCATCACAAACCTTAAAAGCGTTCTGAGGTCAAGTCGTCTTCGATGGTTCGGGCACTTGGAGCGTATGCCTAACTGGCTATGGCCAAAGAAAATTATGACCTTTGAAGTGCCTGGTCCAAACATCCGAGGAGGCCAGAAGAAAAGATGGATTCACAATGTGGACAAGGACCTCCGCGACCTGCGGCTCGATCGTCGAACTGCACAGGATCGTGGTGCATGGAGGAGCGCTATCCGTCCTCAACATTGGAATCGGCATGGAATACCGTCCAACCCTCAAAACTGGTGGAACCAAGGACGTAAAACCGGACAGTAAGTAAGTAAGTATCTAGTATTACTGTTAAGTTCTACCTTTTATACACAAAATATGCGATATTTCACTGATCCAGGAAAAACTAAATCAATACCAGTAGCTTCAATGCCAGAATAATTTGGCTAAATGCGGACAGGTTAGTACTTGGGGGAGACTCTTATAAAAATAACAGAACCACCGCCCAAAACACTTCCTTCATAGGGATTCACTGCGGAATACCTGAATCTCATGTAAAAGAATCTCTTATCTGATTGTCCAGCCATGTCTCGGTTACTATTCACAGATCGCATGTACATGTTCGTTATGAGACTCTAATGAGACTAAATGACTCTTAACTCGAGGTCTTCTCTGTAAACAGGCGTTGTGTAGAGTATGAAAATCGAAGAACAACGAAGTCAAGAATTTTTGGCACAAATTTGAAAGAAAACTGAATCACTTATTGGTACGCAGATATTGATTTGAGAAGATAGATTTAATGTCAATTTTTGGAAAACCAACCAACCATGGAAATCCATTTAACACGTATGAAATTGAAAGTTGCTGCTATTGTTTGTTTTAATGATTAGAAAAAAGCTCGTGCCGTGATGCTGCGGGCCAAGCAACGTTTTTTCGATGACACTCCGAGTTCAAAGACGGCAACGATGAAAGAACTAGAGATGGTGACCATGTCGCACACAGTACAAGAATTGATAATGATTACCATATTGCACGCTGTCCATGGACTTCGAGGACTTTCGAATCGACTCGCTGCGTTAAACAGATAAATAGCTAGGATTTCGGAATGACTGCTCTAGAATTGGCGACGACTTTGACAAGAGCAATGTTCCTTGAGTTCTCACACTGATGGTTTTTTTGAAGCCAGTGAACGAAATCGCGTGAACTGTGTTAAGCATGTTCCTCGTCTGTCCTTCTACGAGGGAATGGAATCTTTTTGTAAAAACTTGCTTTGCGAAAGCACAACCCAGGCGGTTTTGTTCATTAACTTCAACCAAATTAGCATAAAATCTATCTGAATGAGGATGCGTTGCACTTATTCAAATTTGATGCACTTACAAATCAGCATCTGCTTAACATAGTTATTAAGCGATTCAGCTTTCAAGATTTTATCATACATATTTGACTTCACTGTGCTTCGCTTAACACACTCTAGAGGACTTTCAAACTGGCATCAAAATTCAGGGATCGAGTATTGAAGAATTACAAAAGCGAGTTAGACTCAGACGTATCAAATTCACATGTTGAAGTGCTTGCAGTATCTCTATAAATATCCCTGTAAAATTGAAAAAAAACGCGAATGTGCCTGGATATATTCCCATAGAAAATTTTAAAAAATATAGAACACCAGTGAAGTGCAATACAATTTCTATCATCGATATATTAGAATGCTTACCAATATCATCTGTATCAATTGTGATATTTTTTCTCTTCTTTCAAACGACTTCTCAATCGAGATTCTTCCTCTCGTGTCTGAAAAAGTAAATCTTTGTTTACGAATGAGTCACCGAACGTTTGTGACAATTTTTATCTCATGGATTTTTGTTTGAACATCAAGTGATTTCTGTACTTTACTAGAATGTCATTAATAAACCATTTTCTTGTATTATGTTGAACTTCTTTTCACGGAACTGATAACCTACTTTTTACTTTTTTGCTTTACGTCTATTATCCATTCTTCGTAGGGGCCCCTACGACCTCCGGAGGACAGGTTTTCCCAATGGATTTTCTCCACAAGAATTTTGGTAGTATTCTGTCCGTCAAGTCAAGCTTCTTGCAATCAGCAAGCATCGTTCGCCACGTTTTCGTAGGACGATTCCTCAGCGTTGGCCACGGTAGGTCCATGCCAATGCCATGCGCCTTCTTGATCTGGTTTTCGGAGAACATGTCCGAACCATCCAAGATGGCTCTTTTTCAACAATGTCTCGACTTCTTCTATACCATAAAGCTAGAAAACCATTGACGAATCGGATGATGTAAGACTTCCTCGTAAATCCGGTACTTTGCACTTGTTGACAAAGAGCTTTGTCAGAGACGAGACGATGCGACCACTTCTTAGCACATGTACACGTTTTGACGATACATCGGTGAAACAAAAAGAGGAGTCACTCTTTTATAAGAATATGAGAACAAAAAGAAAGCAAACCAAAAGAAGTTTCCTGAATGGACATGGAATGGTTTGGAAGCAAAACACTTATTGGTGGCTTGCTGTTCACAAGCAATAATATAGCATAGAGTGTATTCAAAACATGTGTTATTTTTTGAAGTTTTGATCGTGGGTGGATGCTTAATTATGTCACTTATTTCAGGTAGCTCTTCTTCAAATGAATCGCGTCCCTTTCATTGTTGAATAATGCTTTTTTATTTTTTTGAAAAGTATGGTGGCTGATAATCAGGTATAATGATCGTACCAAATTTTCTCAATGATTTTTCTCTTTCGCAGGTGTATAGATTATCGTCGGAGAAGAGGAAAAGGAGAAGATTGCCAAATAAAGAGAAGGTTCAGCCAAGCAAAGTTCGTGGAACTAGTGTGAAACGGCGACTGTTTTATCCTAAAGACGATCAGGATCTCTCCGCAGTCAGTGACTCATCATCTTTTAAAGAACCGAATGTCGATGGAGTAATATCGAAGACACAAAATGTCCCTAAGATGTATCAAAATTACATCAAGCGACTAAACGCTCCTGAGTGATGGTTTTCAACTGTATTTACTGAACTCCTAGGCTTTATAGCCCAAGCTTCAAAATTAAATCTAGCCAAGTGTACTTGTGTAATTTAACCATTTCTGTACTCTTTGACAATATTTATTGATTTGGTTAAACTGTAAAAAGTGATAATTACTGATCTAAGTCATGACCGTCAAATTACAGAATTAAATTGTTTTCTTCTATCATGAGAACATAAATTTGCTTCATTGATAATGAGAACATGGCGATAGCTCTCTATAATTGTGATATAATTCTTCACTAATGTCTATATATCATGAGAACATAAATTTGCTTCATTGATAATGAGAACATGGCGATAGCTCCCTATTATTGTGTGAAAATTCAATTAACCAATATATGGTTTTAAATGCGAATTAAAATTGGTTTGCCTTTAAGTCGACCGATGATCAGGATTATATTGAAATTGACTGAATAAGTTCTAGATATTTTCGTCATAGTAATGTAGCAAAATTTTGATGATTGTTGACTTCCGAATTCCATCAAAATAACATCGACCATGATTACAGTTTTTTTATATTTTTAAATCTAATTGTTCTATCTGTTAGTATCACATTTTATAAAACATAAAATTCGAAAAACACATTGAAATAGGCATGAAATATAATGGATTTTACTTCGTTTCGATTATTTGAATTCGAAAAATGATAAATTATCGTAAAGTTGCTATAATTTTCTATTTCTATAAAGCGTTATGATAAGTGAATGGTTAATCAACTCAAGATTATGGGCATAAGAATCGAATTGTACGCCTAGAAAACCAAAATTTTACTATATTGTTACACTTTTGTTACAATATTTATGTGAAGTGTGTGTCTGTGCGCTTGATATTTGTTTTTACATTATTATGTTTATGTAATACATTCATTTTCACAAATGAATCTTTATTTTTTCTTATTGAAATGTAATGGGTATGATGAGAATTCTAGTCTCATCAGCTGTTCAATGTTTAGCATTCAATACATGTGAATGTGATCATCTTTGTCATGTTTTCGCCGGAATTTTCCACTCTTTCTTGGGGTACTGACTTTAGCACCTGTCATTTATCCCACTCTCATTCTTTTTGTGCCGAGTGTTTAGCAAGAATCACAGAATTAGATTCGTCTGCGTGCGCTTCGGTTTCCTAGAAAGGAAGAATTGTATGTAACCTTAATATTGAAATGGCACATCATCGAATTAGTCAACTTGCTCCTTCTCGAATGGATAATTCGTGTATCGCTTGCTATTGGAAATGGCAAACAATAAGCTGTCAGCTGAGGACACTAGAGCCAGTGAGAGATGCGTGCGTGCTGTGATACCACGTCGCACACATCAAAACACACATCGATTCGTGGCTTCGATTCAATGTATGCACTATACAGCGAGCAATGCCGAGGAGAGGATCATCAAGTGAATTTTCGTACGCCTGCTACTTTCTTTAATAATGATCGGAAGGGCTAACATTATGGAGAAAACTTGTGGGCAATGATCTGAATTCTTCGAATCTGAAGGAATTTTGGCAATCGAAGCACTTTGCTGGAACTCACATTAATCCGTAAGCGACGCACGACTTTTTTTCCTATCTCTGTAAGGTACTAGGAATTCCTTTTTGCCCACCTAATAGGTTCCTCAATGTGCCGTTCATTTCGTATTAATCACATTTCTAGCAAACCGAAGCAGATAAACAAAATATTTAATTCTGTGAGCAAGAATTCTGAGTGTACCTATAAGTACTACTATACGCATAACAGTATGGACCTATACATGTAATGCGAATTTTAAGTGTGGGGTATTGAAAGATTCCTGACTGAAATGATACAGAATGAGCTGAAAAAGTCAATTAGTTTCCAGTATAATAACGGCAAAATGCTACACACACTAATTGAATCACAGAATAAAGTCAGCTGGTGCTTCAATAGCTCAGGGCTGACAGAGAGCAATTTACCGCAGTCCCAGCAAATGAAACATCCGACGAAAAAGAGGCATCGAGGTGTGATCGGCTACCGTTCAATTTCTCTACAACTTTGCTTTGTCGTTTTCCAAATTTCACAATGATTGTTTTCCCAAATTCAAGGTAGGAACAACTGTCTTTTCAAGTGGAAAGAACGTTGTTTTCTGTTATACAAATGAGGTAATGGAGCACATCGTATATTTTTACTTTGTTTTTTTTTTCAACAAAATGAATACAACATGCCCGAAGTGCATGAATGAGTAAATTCAACTTTAATTTTCGCATTTTCTTGTCTAATGGAAATTTGCAGATGCATACATTATTGATACTGTTATCACTCTTGTTCTTGCAATAAAGGGCGCAACATTGTGCCTTTGTAGCAGTCGAATGTTGACAGACGCTGAGTAAGTGAATTTTAACTCCCGCGCGCAGTCTCAAGGCACATTTCAACGCCTGGCTGTAACCTCCTCTGCCTGCAGTATTGAGCAGCGCAAGATTGGTCTGTCTGTAGTGACGTCATCATCAGTTCTGCTTTCGCCTGCTGTGCGAAAACGACGCTATTCGGCATGGCGACAGGTGTCCCGTTTCAACTCAGGAGTAGACAGAGTCAAGATTGAGACAAAGTCAAAAATTCGACCGCACTACACCTTTAAACCACACCACCATAGTGACCACCGCTGCGCTATTTTTGTTTAGTTGCGCTGATATTTCAACTTTTCCGGGATTTCTGCGCTATTTTTTAGACAGTAACGAATTTGTTCTATATCAAAGTATTTCTGGATGTTAATCAAAGGAAGACACAAAAAAAGAAACTTTTTTTCATAATTCGGTATTACCGATCTATGTATCGAATGAGGCAGGCTTCTATCTTCAGGTTTCTGCATCTGACCAAAATCCAAAGTATTAGAAGCGCTATGTTATCTAATTCTAAGATGAATAGCCTATCTGACAGCATATCCTATTTAACGAAACATCCGATACATGTCAAGATAAATCATCATCGCATCATAGCTATAATGCATGATGAGCAAGTATTATGGTCAAATTCGAAGCGAGATGTAGATCAACATAATTGTCCCAAGCGAACGGGCAATTTGTATAGACTCATGCAAAAAAAGAAGCTAATATTTTTGGTGAATGCATCAATAAGCACTTCCCATTCTCCACTTTATGCAGCATCATTTGCGCTTAGAAAAATCTAACTAAATGCTAAATTTCCGTTTCGCTCGGGAATTAACATGTGATCCAACTTAAGGAGATTCAAAAAATTCAGCACTTCTATTTACAATCTCAGCCAAAGCCTTCTGTTGATGTCTCGAAATAATTTATTGCCTGTCTGTTGTTGGTGATCATCGGCCAGTTAGGAGAAGATGTCGGCCGTTGGCTGCGGCCTCCCGAAATTGAGATAGTCTTGGTGTTGGAAATATTGTGAATTCATGACATAATAATTCGGCTATTTTGCTGTTTTATTTTACGATTATCTTGAGTGTCACATTTCATGCATCTCGATGACACCTACGAGATATTTGAATGATCGCGGATAGACCGGTATTAGTCGCATTGGATAGCATTGGCCAGGCCAGTATGCCTCCTGGTTCAGTGAAAAACTGAGCGTCTCTTATTTCCTTTATCCTCTAGTCTAAAAATTTCTGTGCTTCGATTCAAAGTCACATTCTACCGGAGGGGAATATGTTATGGAGAAGCTTCTGAAAATCAAAATGAAATGCTTTAAATTTGTATTGAAGAATAACAGTACTGACTATACAATGACAGTTGCGCACATGCAGCCATGAATTCGCTGTCATTCAGCACAAACTGATTCATTACTGATCCGGTTGCCACCGCATGTGCAAAATACGAGCATGCTAATTCAACTTATATTGCCTGTGGAGGTCATCTGCTGGCTTTGTCATCTGAGTGTTTGCTGGCTAGGACATCGCAAGCCTTTGTAGTAGGACAAAACGAACTGGTGGAAAAGCGAGAAAGTGTCAATTGAATTGTGTTTTGTTTTAGTAGTTCGTTATAACACCGATGCTATACAAATTACATGTATGTGGTGTTGACAGTCAATTGCAGTGTGTGCCAAAGGTTCATGTTCATTTCCATTGCATCCACCATGATGAGAACTGGACAAAATATCTCGTGGAAATTATAATGAAGAAATTATTTGTGCCATTTTATATTTTTCAAGTAACCAAAAGGACATATTTTTTCAAAAAAATTGAACCGTTAATTGTGCTAATCTTGTGTTCATACTTTTATCGCAATCTATGTGATGTAATTTACTGTTATTGACATATTCCTAAAACTAGCATGATTCGGAGGTGACTATAGATTGTGAGTGTGAAGAAGATGCCAAATGTATAAACTCACTATTTCTAATTTGTCAAAAGAAATGGTTTACATAGTAAGCCGATACAATGTATTCATGTAGTGTAGGTGTATCGATCAGCCTTATGAAGTTTATAAATGCAAGCTACAGTATGTGTACGTTCAATCACACGCAGGTAAACCAACGCATGATTACCTACTCGGCCTACGTTTCAATCTCTGTGCTGATAAGCATCCTATATTAATTTACAACTACATCGATTTAAATTTGAGTTTACAGTGGTTCTAGTTAACTCAATACTTCTTTAAGTAAAATATTACATAAATATAACATTTTTAATCAACCGCTGATTTGATCGAGGCTCCAATCAGGCAAGCTTACAATACGACATGCATAACACATTCTCGAATTGCATTAATAAATTACACAAGCCAGAGATGTAATTAAAAATTTAATTGCCACAGGCTATACGACATATCATTATTACTGAGCACACAAAATTATTAACCTCTTGTATGATTTTAGGCACTTGCCTGTACGATCAGTCGCCGGTCTTGACTGGTACAGCATGGTCAGCGGCTCAATCTGGAATATTTCGGACCTGTTGCATCTCCGCATTTACACACTTCGATTGCATCGTTCATCCGGGGTCGTTTCATGCTAATTGATAAATTCATCTTCCATCGAGCAGAAGACTTATGTTACAAGGATATATCACAACATGTTACTACAAAATTACAACAACCAAACTATCTATCGTGCTGGTGTGAGGTTGTGTCTGCGCTATTCTTCCGTGCAAACTCGTTATTTCATTGTCATCTGTGTCGTAGTGATTCATTTCTGGAAATTTTTACACTCGTCGATTCCTCTTCGTCTCATCGTCGTCATTGTGTTATTGTCTTTCATCAATTTGGTCGTCCTTCGGTGCTAAACTGAATTTTTTGCATTTCGAGTACCTGTTAAGTGAGTGATTTTCACAGACAGTGAATCGGCAAGTTTGGCTGCAGAAACTCGTCAAGTATTGAGGGCGGCACTACGTCACGTAATTTGCCTTACTTTCTGGATTATCTAGTGGCTCGAAGCGTCGTGCGTGTCAGCTGGTGGATTGGTGTATCTGCATCGCAGGGGTGGGCCGATGTGACAAAATGGGACATTTTTTCATTTCAAAATAAAATGTGACATAATGGGCCGTATGCATAAAAATGAGAATTTCTTATCAAGAAAAACTTATGCGATAAGTCAAAATTGACTCAGGTGCAAGATAATCTTGAAAATGCATGCAAAAGATTTTCTTAACTTATGAGATTTTCTTATTCCCACGATCCTCATACTGTGCATTTCGATTGATTGTTGCTTCACACAGCTGCGTGAAATACTGAGGGTGGAATGCACATCTCACAATTAAGAGCTAATCAACTGTTAAATCTAAAGTTAAATTAAGTTCTTATGCACATGTCAAAATTAGGTTTTTAACAATAGATTAGTTAATCAACGATTATCGAATTCTCTTGCTTCTTAACTAATGATCTGATTGGCTCTTCCTAACTGCAGTTTCCATTGTATGCGCATCAACGCTGTCTGTTAGCTAACATTCGATTTGACGTAGTGATCTCTTGTTAAAGTTAATCGTTGACTTTCGTGAATTAACTGCGGATATTCGGAACTCATGGATGATATATATGACCAATATTTTTATTACCACGACTACGATATGGCCCGGTTCAATCCAATGGAATTGGACGACCATGATTTTAAATTTCGCTACAGATTTACGAAAGACAATGTTCGTAATCTACACTCTATACTCGGTGATTTTAGCGAGCCATATGATCGAAACATTGACATCGATAGTCTGTCAAAATTATGTGCTGCTCTACGGTTCTATGCAACAGGAAACCTTCAAACTACAAACGGCGATTTAATTGGTGCTCATCAATCAACAATATCACGAATCGTTTCAAACGTCTCAACAGTGATAGCACAACAACATAAAAAATTTATTGGCTTTTCTGAGAATTTAAGTTCCATCAAGAGTGAATTCACGAGGCGATCTCGCATACCGTCGGTCATCGGTGCTATCGATGGTACCCATATACCAATCATCTCTCCAGGTGGTAACAACGCAGAACTTTTTAGGGGCCGTAAAAAATATTTTACATTGAATACCCAATGTGTATGTGATGCAGACGGTTGCTTTACTGATGTAGTATGCCGCTGGCCTGTGGCAACACATGATGCAACTATTTTTGAAAATAGTAGACTGTGCCATAGACTAGAAACTAATGAATTGAATGGGATTTTACTTGGAGATTCTGCTTACCCATGTTGTAAGTATTTACTGACTCCTGTATTGAATCCTACCAGCAATGCCGAAAAACGGTATAATGCTGATCATGTTCGAACAAGAAACGTTTCGAAAGAACTTTTGGCCGATGGAAGCAGCGTTTTCGATGTTTAAAGAAATTACGTTTAAAGCTTTCTGTTTCGCAGAAAGTCGTTGTTGCAACAGCATGTCTTCATAATTATGCTAAAATGTTGAAAATCCCTTTGGAAGAGGGCACTGATAATGAAAATGTTTCAAATGATAATAGCAACAGTGAACACAACGTGGATCTTGACGATAACAGCAGTTCAGGGAGTATTTTCAGAAGGGAGATTATCCAACAATACTTTCGTCATTGAACATTTGAACTACTTGTGGTAGAAATATTCTATGTCATTCACAGAAGGTATGTTAAATTGTAAGATCGCATATTTCATTGATGTGGTGATTTCATCGAATACATTTTGCACTTATGTAATTAATGGATGTTTTGGTATTATCGTCTTCAATACTTTCCTGTTATATTTTCCAAAAAATATCTGATGAATAATAATAACTTACTTTGCTGTTGGAGAGATCCACAGGATATCAAAAATTAATTGCAATTAAATTGGGCCGAGCAATCAATTTTGATGGCATCCGAAAGCAATCGATTTACTGCAGCTATTTGGTAACACCAATCAATTAATTGCAATTATTTGTCATTAAAACCTAAATATGCTAGGTTCTTTGTTGGTGTTCCATTAACTCACTCAACACCATCGGCGAGGCAGCAACGCTTCAATCCCATGGACATGTATACGTCTGTACTTGTTCATCACTTTGTCTCCGTCTTTATCAACACAGCTTTGAAGGCTTCAGTGGTCCACCGTATTTATTGTGCATAATTGAATAATCATTTTTACTCAACTTAAATTATTTCATAATGATTAACTTATTTTTCTGTCTATCCAAATATCGGCCCAGCCCAGCCATGTCTAACAATAGCCGGCCTAAGCTTAGCCATGTCCAACTCGGGTGTTGCTGAGGCTTAATGGAGTACCTCCAATAAGAAAATGGTATCAGACCCTTACTATTCAGAGAACAATACGGTGCTTAGACCGCCGCTAGGAAACTCTCAAATAAATTAAAAAATTTTTGCTAATTAATTAAAAAGCTCTCAAATCAATTAAAAATTAATGGGTTCTTTACTGAAATTAAAACTGAGCCATCCTTATGTTTATCGTCTTATGTTTGTCTAAGAGCTTGAAAAATTATTAAAAACAAACCGGTGTAGCAATTATATAATCCATTTTTTTATTCAAAGAGTCTTCATATTTGAATTAAATTGCAAACTGCTTGCAAACAATAAGTTTGATCAAAAAGCACATCCTCAAATGTTCAGATCACAATTCATTCTCTTCAATTTCTCTTTCAGTAGAGCATTTTTGAGTCTCAAATTCTCCATTCGCAGCCGATGTTCAGCCTCTCGATACGTACTTTCTTCTCTGATTGCTCGCATCCTCACTTCGTGATATTCTTCACTACAATCTCGTAAATATTTCAATGGGGGTATTTTTCTATTACAGTGTTTCTATGAAATGTTTGATGTTGTCGGCGTTATGGTTTCATAAGTTGAAATATGAGAACCTGTCTGGATATTTTCACGAACAGGAGTCAAAGGAATAGTTTTCAGAATTAATTGCATCACCTTCACCAGGCGTGTACTGGATGTCATCTTTTTCTTTTGCTGAAGTGTTCAGTTCATCGATTAGTAACTTCATGAACGGACCTTGCTGATCACTATCGCAGTCAAATTCCAGAGGCTCAGTTTGTTGCGGAATTAGCGATACTATTTTCGATGTTACATCAGTGATAGACGGCGGCGGTGGTCCTCCTCCCGTTTTGAATGTTTCTCGACGCTCCTTGGCAACCTCCTTTTTCGCCAACCTTTTTGAATTGCTCCAAAATGTTTTTAGTTGATCCGCACTTCTCCTTGGTAGCGGCTTTTGTCTGGAAAACTCCTCCGAAATTTTCTTCCAAACTTCATTTTTTATGTGTGGCCACCGCATCCGTGCGCTTTTTCTCTATGATATCTTTGTACAGTAGAATGCGCCTATAGCGACAGTCAAAGGGAAATATAAATTAGTGTCGTTATTCGAACATTGTCGTTACAAAAACAAATGTCTAATTTCAAATAAATTCATTTATTTTTGTATACAGTACTGTAACATTATAACATAAAACATAACATTTATGTATATGTATAAAAAAAACATAGAAAAGTACAAATGCATACACATACTAATCTTTGAAGTAGTCTAATATTGTTTTTTGCTTCTTTTTTGATGTGCCTTTGTCGGTAATAAATTTTTCTAAGGAACTTA
Source organism: Prostheceraeus crozeri (assembly GCA_907163375.1). Classification (NCBI taxonomy): domain Eukaryota; kingdom Metazoa; phylum Platyhelminthes; order Polycladida; family Euryleptidae; genus Prostheceraeus; species Prostheceraeus crozeri. The sequence goes on along the minus strand of CAJQUW010002629.1, from coordinate 78,667 downwards.
AGCTTGACTTCATTGGGAAAAACATTATTAGATGCATGGAATGCCTGAAAATATTGACGTAACTGTCGCTAATGACACACAAGTCACTGCAAGGGATGTAAAAAGGCTGTTGTTATAGGCGCACTGTCTTTATAAGCACCGTCGTTATAGAGTATGATTTTATTAAGCAAAAGATAGGAATTCTGCAGGGAAATATGAAAAGCGTCGTTATTTGCACACTGACGTTATAAACGCCGTCGCAATAAAAGCTTTCTACTGTACTTAGTTAATATGTCGCATAGGATCAACTTATCATTCGTGGTGAAGTTCTCTTGGCGACAGCGTTTCATTCTGTACAATGTCAAGCTAATCAATTGGAGACAGATCAACCGTTGCCCGCTTTCAAACCCAATTCTAAGACATCATGACTCATGAGACACGATTTCTTTGATAGGGGGAAAGACTCGCTATCCTGATTGGATGTTTCTCACTTTCTCTCATCAGCGCGTGCTTAACAAGTCGTTAGCTAATTCGAGACATGTGCATATGGCAAACATTTGTTCAGTAGTTAAATCTAATCTTCGATTAACTAACATTGGTCAATTTACTAATCGCTGATTACTAGGGCATTTGAAAATTGACCTAAAAAATTGATTTTATTGACTTTAAATTTCTGATTTATTGACCTGTAAAATTGACCTAAAAATTGATTCTTCAAATTAGTAATTTATTGATCCAAAAATCCATTTTCTTGACTAAATATCAATTACTGACCTTTAATTTACCTCTCCCATTTAACAAAAGATATCAAAGCCATTATTTCTGATTAGTGATTACAACTATATATGTATCATAGACAAATGATCTGTCATTCCATGAACTAAAGATATAAAACGGTAGAAAACATCAAAAATCTGAATATGCAAATTGGAAGACTTGAGAACATAGAAGAGTTAAATAGAAGCTTCACTCGTCAGTCATGTGGAAGATTGTAGGCTGGAACAATATACATTCTGACGTTTTCGGCCTTGAATGGTCGATTTAGTCTCAACATACTCTTCAAGATAGAAAAGCTCCTCTCACAGCTACGCTTGTCGACTGTGCCCTTTGTAATAGGGCGTAGTCGGCCGGCGGCGTAGTCTCTTTTAGTCATACTCAAAATTGCTTGAAAGTCACAACCATTCACTCGTTTTTGAATATAGGGTTTGATTGAACAGGGATCAGAAAAGAATTCAATGTTTTTCAACTCATCAATGGCATCCTTCAACGCAAATTTGGAACTTTCAAAACGATTTATCATGTCAACCAAGCAAGAATAATTCATGATTTGACACAGTTGGTTCGATACTTACGGATTGTTGATTGCAGTTTTCGCACGAGTTAACAAGAGACCTTAACCTTCCATGGAATCAATTATTTCCTTGACTTTGGGGAAGTTTCGAGAATGCCACGCTGCTGCAGTTAGCCATGTGCCCCATCTGGTGATAACCGGATGAGGGATGGTGAGTCTTATGTTTGCAAACTGGTTTTTGCGATCTTTGTTCTTTACAGTCAAGGCTTTCATAGTGGCAATGACAGAGTCAATCTCTTTGAAAAACGATTGAATTTTCATCGCACAATTGTGTAATAGATGGGCTGTGCATGTTATGTGGAACAGGTTTGGATTTCAGAACAGAACCAGCTGATGTCATATATCGGGCTGCATCGGAGAAAAATCTGCATAAAAGAAAATTGGAACGATGTATCGAAAATTCTCTTATGACGTCATCTACCAATTGACACACTTTAGCGCTGTCAAGATTACAATCAAGAGGTATACAATCGCATAACCATGTTTTGTCTGGTTTTTCCAAATCACCCACTAACACGTTGAAGTATTTTGTTCCACCTACATCAGCTTCATCAACAAAAAAAAGACTTTCTTCCCACTTACGGCGTCAATAATCTGCTTCTTCTCTTCTTCGAACAAGACGGATACTTGCTTTCGACATGCGTAAACAGTTGGAGCTGTATGGCCCATTGTCTTAAAAAGATCTTTTATTGCTTGGTGTTCAAGTTTGTGTAAAGGTATATCTGCGAAGAGGAAAACTTTCGTTACTTTCTGAGCAAACTCAGACGTTGTTAATTCCAAGAAAGTCTGTTTGTTAGCTGAGTTAGGACGCGGCGTTGTCGAAGGACTCCGAAGGAAGTTTCGATGAATGTTTCGCTGTTCTTCTGTGCGAATCGACGAGAAACTTTTTTTCATGTTTTACAATGCACTCACAAATATTGCAATATAGCTTTTCACCAGGTGATGATGAAAATTCGGAAGGATATTGTTTCACGATAGAGGAAACTTTCAATTTATCTGATGCAGCAATTTTCGGCATGGCGGTAAATTCAGTCTATAGATAGTATTCGCGCTGCGGCTCAAGTCAAGAGTAACCAAGTATATTCCTAAAACGTCTTGCTCTGCCGCTGGCCATACCGTTGCAGCTACTTTTTGAGTCGTCTCTCTCTTCTGGTGTTATCCCTTTGGAATGGAAACAAGCCTTCCTGCTTCCTTGCTATAAAAAGGGTGACCGATCCAATGCTGCAAATTACCGCCCGATCTCACAAACTAGCATCATCTGCAAAGTCATGGAATCAGTTATTGTGGACGCATTCTCTTCCTACCTCTCATCAAAAAATCTGCTATCAATTAACCAGCATGGATTCCGTAAAAAACGATCACCATGCACAGAATTAATTGAATCACTCAATGATTGGACAGTGGCGGCTAACAGAAAATGGCAAACTGATGTAGTACATATTGATTTTGCCCGTGCGTTTGATTCTGTTTGTCACCGCAAACTTTTGATCAAGCTACGGTGTTTTGGGATAAATTACGAGCTTCTTACTTGGATTGGTGAATTTGTAATCGGTCGTACTCAGAGGGTTCTAATTCCTGGATCTCTATCTGACTCTCTCCCAGTTGTAAGTGGCATTCCCCAAGGGTCAGTAATCGGCCCTTGGCTTTTTCTGATTTACGTCGATGACATCACGACTGTGACCGTGGATGACTGTGTTATTCGTCTTTTTGCTGACGATGTCAAAGTATATCAATCAAGCCCCGATGGAAATTTCACTGACCTAGCTCAAACGCTTTTCAATATCTCTAACTGGTCACATACTTGGCAACTCAATCCTTCATCAGAAAAATCCAAAGTTATCACATACAGAGACAATGGTGCTGATCAGTCATACTTTATCAATGATGTTCCGCTTAATCGTTCGTTCGAAGTTCGCGATCTCGGCATTCAATTTTCTGCTGATCTTTCCTTTTCCTCTCATTGTCATCTCATTTCTTCTAAAGGTTTATCACGTGCTTATCTTTTGCTAAAGTCATTTTCCTCAAACGACCCCGAGGTTCTAACCAAGGCCTACTGTTCCTTCGTGCGACCAATTGTGGAGTATTGCACTCAAGTATGGAATCCTCAACTAATAAAGGACATAAAGCAGGTTGAAAAAGTGCAACGTTTCTTCACCAAAGTTGTTTGTCGCCGTGCTTGCCTTAATTGTGATAGTTATTCCTCACGTCTCGTTTCGCTAAATCTCATTTCCCTGGAAAAAAGAAGGATTTATTTTGACTTAGTTTTTGTATACAAATTACTGACTGGATTGGTGGATATTCCTTACGAAGACTTTTTTGTCTTGAAATCTGAACCCATGAGAACACGCGGCCATTCAAAAAGATTGCTTCCCACTGATCGTCACAACTGCAACATACGCAAACATTTCTTTACCCATCGTATAATCAGAGTGTGGAATTCTCTGCCTGAGAATGTCACTAATTCTCCTTCTCTCCGTGACTTCAAATCTAATATTGCTTCTTTTGACTTTTCACCGCATTGCAAAGTTTATAATTAGATGTTTTTGTTAATTAGGCTCATTGTAAGCGTTCTCCGGAACCATTGTAGCCTTTTGCTTCATGCAATAAAGTATATCATTATCATTATCATTAAGTAATGTTTCTCCAGGCTACCAAAACCAATATCTTACTGCGAGGATCATTCGTTCAAATGATTGGATGTTCCGACGATAGATAAATGACGTTATTTTCGATGTCATTATTTGGATGCGCAGGACTTCTAAATATACAGTGCGTTCATAAAGTTACTGTGCACCTCTTCTAACTTTGTTTTGCCAAAGAAAACAGTCGTAATCTTACAATTGTAGATATCTATTACATGTACAGAGTCACTGGCTCGTTTGGGAAGCGCAATTGAGTAGCTTGCGACATTCACCATGATCTAGAATTTGAATTTAACTTCACATTTGTCAGCTACTAATTCGGTGAAGATCAGTACGTTGCATTTCGAAGCTAAGCATGGTATGCTGTCAATGCGAGAGAAGAACTTCTTGGTCGAAAATGTTTTTCTCGCCAATGGGGAATATAATAATGAGGTGAAGAAGGGGTTTTTAGAAGGACTTCCTACATCTGATTTGCCTCATCGAAATGTTGATTGGAGTCCAATCAGTGAGTTCAGAAAAGCTGACTCGGTGCACGATTCATCACGCTCAGATCGACCATTAGGCCCTAATCTTAAGTGATAAAAAATCTATTCCTGAAAATGTTATTTCTGAAGCTATGACTCATTGCCCAAACAAGTCGATGCGTCGCTTATCCCAAGAAGTGGGTCTATCCCTCGGGGCGGCTCATCCTGCTGTAAGAAAGAACATAGGCCTATATCCGTACCGCATCTCTGGCCAACATGAATTGAATGATGCCGATCATGACAAGCGTTTGTAATTCAAGTACTGTGTTTGGTTCAAGGAAAATCTAAATGTAAATAATGTTCTCGATAAGACTTTCTTTTCTGATGAAGCTTGGTTTCATCTATCAAGGCATTTCAGTAGTCAGAGTTCCCGCATATGGTCTAGTGAAAACCCACACGAATTTGTTGAGAAGCCATTACATTCTCTTATGTCAAGACTACAGATGCTTGGGCCGATATTCAACTACTATTGCAAAAATTATGTGACAAAATTATTGCTTCACTCGTTGACGAATTAAGTGAGGATGAAAGTTTGACTACTTATTTCTAGCAAGATGGAGCAACTGCGCATACCGCCAATTCCTCAATTCGATATTTTAGTGGAATATTTCAAACAAGAGTTATCTCTGAAGGAGTTTGGCATCCTAGATCCCGGATTTGAATGTCTTGGACTTTTACTGGTGGTTAGCGGTGAAGCAGGAGGTTTACGGAAGCAGGTCACGAAATCTACAGGAGTCTACAGAAAACAGCAGACAGCAAATTGACGCTATCAGGCACGAGGAAATTCACCGAATGTTTGAGAATATGAGACGTTGAATTGACATTTGTATTCGTGAACAGGGTGGACATTTTCAAATGTTTTTGTAGTATGTAAATAGATATTTTGTGATCACACAGAAGTCGAAGTTTCTACAAGATAAACTCCACTTTTTATAGTGCCGTGGCAAATTCTAAGCGACAAAGTATTGCGCATGCATTGATTTATTAGGTGCACAGTGACTTTATGAACGCACTGTAGTACTGATGCAAAGATCGATGCATACTCATCATGACGCATAATCCCGTGACGTGAGGCGTGAGGGATGTTGAATAAAGCTGCTGCTAACTTGCTATCTCTGATTCTTTGATCTGTGACAATGACTATACAATATGCATTAATTGTCATTAATTTCATGGAATGTGGTGTACAGTAACCTTCAGTACATACCCAAACAAACCCTTTTCATATACGTAGCCTTGGTGTGGTGTGGCCCCTTGGCTGTGCTTGGGGTGAACATTGCGTAAAAAAGGGTTTAACGTTTTGTAAAATATATATGTACATACGAAATTTGAACTCAATACAAAAATTGACTTTATTGACCTATCAGCGATTTATTGACTTTATTGACCTATAGTAAAAAAATTGACTTTATTGACCTATAAAATGCCCTACTGATTACTTAACACGAAGATGTGCATTCCACCCTGAGAAGCTTATCGGTTAAATGCACAATGAATGAGAATTTCTTTTTCTCGCGACGTAGGAGCGCACTTCATAGATATTTTTTGTGAAGTGAAGAGTGAATCAGCATTGCTTGACTACAAATGACAATTTAGCTTTCTCGTCGGAATCATTCTTCATCCTGTCTGCCTATTGACTGACGAGTGACGATTGCAGCTGTGTCCCGTGAAAATGGAAGAGCTTCTAGAAAATGAAACCGAGATTCTCGTATCTCTCCTCGAGAATCACTCTGTTCTGCTGGAGAAGAGCAGCACTCCCATTCAAAAGTCCCGCAAGGCTGCTGCCATGGCAGAACTATGTGCCTCCTTGTCGCAATCGTTGGGTCGAGCCTTTGATGCGGAGAAAGTGAAGAAGATTGCCAATTTGAAAACCCGAGTCAAGCAGAAAACAGACAGGAACCAAACTGGCAACAGACCAATTCTTCTCTGTAAATGGGAACGCAAGTTGCTGGAAATATTGAACGCCGAGGAAAATCCCACGTTCTCCAGAATACAGGGATCGACTTCTGCGGGATTTGGCAGCCGCGACGGTGATGACTTCGAGAATCGCGTGCCAGAAATTCGCAGTGCAGCTGCGACCCTCGATGCGGCCAGAAAAGAAGAGAAAGAGGAGATTGCATGGCGAAACGGAGGAAACTGAAGATCTGAGTAACTCCGAATTACAACGGCTGGTTCTGCTGGTCAACTGTCTTACGTAAGGCTGAAGCAGGACTATTTATTCGAAAAGCGTCGCCTGCTTGACGCTAGCAACACCAAAGACCATCCTCAATGCTCTTCTTGCAACCCATCTTACACAAACTTGTAACGGCAAATAGATGCATTTGAATCTGGCTTGCTTTGCTTTGTTTTCAGTATAATCTGGATGAGGGAGTCTAAATCAGAAAACCTGCATGAAATGTAAATATGAAGTCTTGAACAAGAGAAGAAAAAGACCAATGTAGACAATTTCACTTCCTCGGATTCTAGGATCATCAGATGTCATCTTTCTAAATTTTAAAATTCATTAAATTACAATTCCTAAGTTGTGAATCCTCTGGTGCGGCCTGCGAATAGGTAAAAATTAAGGATTATACAGAAGTCCTCTAGATAGCAAGACCTTTTCTGTAAATTTGATGCATTTTCGTTTGTCATATCTATATATACACTACAGTAGTCTATTGTATTTCAGTGGAATTCTCAAATTAGATGCTGGCACGCCACACAAAAATGAAAAGCCTGTTCATTAGACTAGAGATTGGCTATAAAAGCAGGTGCTTTAGGTGACTATCAATTCATCATGCAGGTAGTAAAACTGTCGAATTCTTGAAAATGTTTAGTATCTCACATGTAGGCCTACGAATACGAAAACGACATAAGTTGATGAGCTGAAAGAAAATCAGGATGACAAAGCCACAAGATGATTTTTACATATTTCATCAAACTGTCGACAGCTGCACTAGACTGTTGACCAATTCATCACGTCGAACTTGTCCGGTGCGTCTCAAGTTGTCATTAAAATCACCATTGTTATTGAAAAGCAAGACCATATCCTCATCGATATTTTCAAACTCCTCAAGGTTGTCATCATCGAGATATTTCGCAATATTATGAAGCACAGCGCATGCCACAACACATGACGGAGCACGCTCTAATTTCAGGCGAATACCGTATCTGAGAATCGGAAAACGTCGCTTCCATTGTCCAAAAGTCTGTTCAATGACTGCGATTTTCTTTGTGGGCTTTACTGAAAATCACATGTGCATTTGTTGTCGGATTCGAGTACGGAACCATGAGGAAAGGTGCTATACCATATCCTTCATCTCCCAGAATCATTGAACTTCCAGAAGATTCTTCATGCAAGTGTCTGTAAAAAAGAAATTATTCTAATCAACCCTGCTAACTTTTCGATTTCATGTGGGCTGAGCAGCAGAATGGGTCTACTTAAAGTTGCCCAATCCGGAAGCACGACTAGAAATTTTAATGACAGCGAAAATGTTCGATCTTTAGAATTAATGACGCAATAACGCCGATTACAGCCGATTGTGGGAGAATGGATCAAAACATCAGAAAAGGCGATTGCATAGTCCTTGAACAATGCCCTTTTATCTCTGTGATTGGCATAAGGCCTCAATTAATTATATAATTACTATATATAATTAATATATAAAGTATATAATTGATTGCAGCCGGATGACTGAGTAAGCGTGATTGACATCGGTACTTACCTAAAAAGTTGAGAATTTTTGAAGATCCTGTTGTCATGAACCGATCCTGGCCAGCTGACATCAATGCTTGTGAACACCCATTTTTCATTGCATGTAGCTTGAACATTTAAAGATGGATATCCTTTTCTGTTGACATACTCGTCTCCGAATGATCCACTGGGCTTGTCGATTTTCACATGGCTACAATCAATGGCCCCTATGCAAGAGGGAAACCCCATTTTTGCAAACCAATTTTCTTTCGCTGTTAGCTTTTCATTTAATAGCAGTGTTGTTGGAAAACGTATCCAACTATCTGCCATTGCGGCAATCAGTGGAACTGTTTCATTTATCGTTCTGCATACAGTGCACTGATGAAAACCAGTCTGTTCAGCGATGTGACTCTGGAATCCAGGATTTGCAAGATTTCCATTTGCTCACATATTTCTGAATGCTTTGTTATAGCTTCGTTAATATCTATATTTCTGAAATTTAACAATTAATAATTAACCTATTTCGACAACATTCTTTTCATTTTCAATCATGTACTTTTTATGATCGGGTTACGGTAACAAAGAAAATTTTAAAGTGTCATAATTAGACAATAAGCTTAACCTGTGGTGTGACAAAACTTTTTCTGCAGCCTATCTCATTTTCTGGATATTATTTATGTTGATATTCAATGAATAGATGGATTAAATAGAAACACATAAAGATGTACTTTATATTCAACAAAAAAATCCAATTACTCAAAATCGAGCTTCATTAAGTGACAGTAAAAGATCAAATCATACATACGTACATGCACTGCACATGTTACTACGTATCAAGCAGGTAGAATTATAAAAACCTATTCGAAAGCTTCCACTTTTTTTCGAAGAAAAGTATTAATTTGGTGACATTAGAGCCAGAAAATCTTTACCGAATATTTCATTTTTGTTTTATGTGATTTGTAGACAATAGATGATATAAAGACCGAAAGCTTCCTATCTCGTAATATGTTTAAATGGACATCATTTCAATATTACCGGATGAAGATATCTGACAATTCTTAAGCACTGTAAGATAGCAATTACTATAGATATTTTAATTGCCCAACAAAGATATCCGAGTTTCCAATTTTCAAGTGGAGTTTAAGATCTTTATAGCATTCATTATCTTTGTGTAGGCCTACTTGTTCGTCTAACCCTACTCGGCGAGACAAAATGCGTTTGATGTAATTTTACATTTATAATTTAATTAATGCATACTGTATATCAAAATTGTTTCGTTTAAATGATTTTTAGTTGTCTATCCTACTGTTACAGGTAGATAACGATGCCCACTTTTCTGACCTCAAAAGATGACCCATGTCAACTGGATGAAGATGCGGGGATTAAAAACTTTTAGGTGGAAATGGCTATCTGGTGAAATGAAACGTAGTATTTTCGAGTCCTGGTGCAAGAAGATTGATACTCCTGGTTTTAATACTCCGCAAACAGATCATTAAATACGGAACTGGGGGGGATTAAATACGATTAAATCCCATTCTGAGGCCAATGAGCATCTAAAAAGAATAAAAGATCGAGATTCCACACACTGCCTACCAGGTGCAATACCCATAACGTCTAGTTCTGATATAACTTCGTCTACTCAACTGAGAAGGATCCCCTTGTCCGATCGTTTACTAAGACCAGAAAGTGTTGTATTAGGTGCATTACGTGATAATAATTTGCCGTATTCCATTGCACCTGTTATTGTTGACGTAGCCAAAAATTTAGCTTGTGATAAAAAGGCTTTGGACAACCTGTCGATTCACCGACTAACTTCGTCATACAAAGTTATATATGGTCTTCATGAAACCCTGCACGGAGAGCTGATTGAGAAATTAAGAACTCAATCATTTCAGCATTAATGTCGATGAAAGTATAAGTAAGGCTGGTGACAAAGTTTAAGCGGTTCTGGTCAATATTTTTGAGAAAGAACTTGTACTGCGTGCCATCTTTTCTCAAGGACCATCGAACGTTGTTCAGCTGAAATCGTGTCTCGTTGTATCTTGGATTTCTTCCAGGAGTCGAATATGCCAACTAACAATATGGCTGCATGTCTATACTGGACTCGTGTAGTGTTATGAGAGGTAAGAAAAGTGGCGTCGAAGTTCGATTACGGGAAGCAAATCCTCATCTGGTTGATGCTGATGGTGATGTCTGTCACCATGTCAATAATGCTAGCAAGAAATTTGGTGATGACTTCTTGTCCATCCAAAAACTGCTTAAATTGCTCCATTGTGAGATGAAGTCAAGCATCCGACAGTCAATAGAAAAAGTTTGTGAAATCATGAACATACCTTTCCTCAAATTGAAAAGAGTATTAGAACATCGATTTGTTTATCTACAAGATGTCAATGAAAGATTTTTAAAGATGGTTGATACACTCACCTTAATATATTTTGGATGGCTTTCACGCGAGGAACAATTATTGAATACTGTCATCATTGAAGATATTATCGATCGCCGCAAAATTTCAGCCGGAGGTATTGCTCTGATACCAGAATTGAGGATGGAATTGAAAAATCCGAACCTTCTCAAAAAAAAGACCGAATCCGAACCTTCTCAAGAATTTATGCTCTTGCGACAAGCACGAGCAAAGCATGATTCGGACTTGAAGATGAAGGCATTTTTTTAGCTAACCAAGAAGAATTGGCTTTAATAAAGGCCCGACAAGAACAGCGCACTAAGAGAAACAGATTATTGAAGCAACTTGTGGACAGAAACAGTGAGCAAGCTAATAGAAAACGGAAAATGACAAAGTCTCAGGTCTCAGACAAACTCTTCCTAAGATACTTTAACTAGACGCATAAAATCTCCGCATCTGTGACCGGGTCAGACATAAAGACATTTCAACAGGTAATCGGTAAGCTAATGTGTTATCCTAGTTTAAAGCCTTTCCTTGTTCGATTAGTTGAGCTTGAAATTTGAAATTTTTGCTGTCATGCGTGTGATTAAATTTGAGATGCATGTGTTATATTTTCCGCTCGTTTTGTGGGATAGTTTTATTCTTTAAATGTGTTCAAGGCATTTAAATCTGCAGTAGATGCAAATACAACGGACATGATGAAGTAGAATTTTGTGTATGAAAACCTTTCAGTGGCACATTTATAGAATATGCACTATATCATCTTAGATTTTAAAAAAATTCGCGCTATACTGTAAAGTGTGGGGATCGAAAAAAGAAACACGATTTTATCTGACGAATGAAAATAATAGAATGTAAAAACTACATGTATCAGTACAATGTGCATTGAAAAGTCTGGTGATGATAATTTGGCAAAAGTGATTTACAATGTTGAATATGAGTTGTTTTCTGTATCGTTATCGGAATGTAAAGAACAAATTGGGTCTACTTATCACTTCCCTTATAGGCTATGTACCTGTACATGATTGTAGTCGAAGTTAGTGTTAGTAGAAAAGGGGGTCTTAATTTTCCGAAAATCTGGAGTCCCGTCAATCTCACGCCTGCGTCAAGGGAATTTTGGATCGTCCGACAGAAAGTGTTTTCGCTGTGGCGCGAAAGACCACTTAGCAGACAATTGCAACATAAGAATGTGGTATGGCACTTTTTTGCAAGCGACGAGGTCACCTTCAAAAGATGTGCTTGCTCAAGCGTGGTTCGGAATCGAATCAGTCAGAGAAAGAACCGAATGTGAATGAAGTATGTTAAACCGACACTCCAAGGCAATCAGATGACAAATGACAAGCAAGTGCAGTTATCCTTGTTTACGGCAAGTGCGGTCAACCCGTTGGATGAACTGAAGCGAATTTTAATGGTAAACGGTCAGCGTATAACGGCCCTCATCGATACTGGAGCTGCGGTAAATGTGTTACCGCAAAGTGCTGTGCATCTGCTAGTGTTATCTTGAAAGACTGGGGAAATTACCTACTACAAGTCGTCGTTGAATCTGAGTGTGAAGTGCAGTATAAATCTCTTTCTGTGAAAGCTCGCTTCATTATTGTGAATGCTACTATTAATGATATTGCTCATTTATCGGCTGATCTATGTAAATGTCTAGATCTTCTTGCTGAGCTATTTGCTAATGTCCTATAGCTTATCTATGCAGCCAATGTATTTTCCAAGCGCTACATTCGTCATGTCATTCACTTCAATATGAAGATTTCTAAGTTTTGAAGATATCGAAAACATATGACATTACTTTTTGTACGTCACTTTTCGTACATTACTTTTTGTATCACATCAGCATGTATTTGATAAGGAATATTTACAATTTAGCTATTACTGATTTTCATCGTTTACCAAATTAAATAGAACTAATGAGGACCCTTCCCTGAGACTATATCAAAGCAATATTCATGCAGTAGCTCTACAATATCATTATATTCAAATGATGAAATACAACATTATATAACTCAGAAAGGGAAGCGAAAAGAGTCCAGTTCAATTTGTCTCCATGATGCAGTTATCTTCATCTTCTTAGTTCCTGGCTCCCTGTCTCTTCGTAAATCGGTATCGTCACTTTGTATATCGTCCAGTAAGTTGCTTTGCAAACTTGTGCTGAACGAAACCGATTTGGAGATATCCTTTATTCGAAAACATTTCTCGGCAATCTGCATTCCCATCTCCACTTTTCTTTTGCTCTCAACACAATCATATGCAGTTAATGATTGCGGCGATTTGTGTTTTGTCACACTCATCACCTCGCGATCAGAAAATCCTTTGTCTTTAAGTGTGCAGACGGTGGTGGCCCTGCCACAATGGTTGGTGTATAATTTCGACAATTCAAGATCTTTGCTAATGTTTTTCATCATATTTTCCAGGGTGCATTTCCCCAACGGTACACCATCATACCAAATGGTCATTCCACTATTGACATTTTTCTTCGGTCTTTGCCAAAATGCTTCACATCGGTGACTTCTTTTTGATATGTACGCTTTCAGAGAATCAAAAGGGCACTTAGATGAGTTTAGGACCATCGGAATGACTCCTCTATCAAAATCGGATTGGTTAGCGTCTTCTCGATGGTTCTTGTCAAATTTTGGTATGAACCGAAACCATCTCGCACCAGTGGCATCGCTTTCCTCTTTAAAAGAGTTGGCGGTCATTTCTCGAAGCTCTTCACGTCCTCGTACTCCAAAATACACAATTATGTCTATGAAAACCTTTCTCTGCAATCCCTTTGCTTCTGTTACATATAACTTTTCATAGCATTTGACAAGATCCTCTGGCTGAATTGTGGGTTTGTGAACGGTATTCCCGAGTCCCTTCTGTTTTTTAAGAAGGGGTTAATCAGGGGTCTTCAGCGACCTGACTTAAATATCAGCCTCGGCCTCTGGCCTCGTCTGATATTTGTCATGTCGCTTCAGCGCTATGGGACATTTGGTAAATGTCTCTGTGCGTGACATGTATGCGAACGTTTTTGATAGTGTCGGAATGCTGAATGATTTTGAATACACTATTCACATGACGGATGATGCTAAACCTTTTTAGCTTATAGGTAGCTGCGTGCCTATATCCAGAATGAAAGACAATAGGTGAACTTACAACATCACTAATTGGTGCCCTATTGAATGAAAAAGACGCAAAGGAAAACCATCCACGAGATGAAGAGAAGACCTAGACTACTTCTGGAACGGTGTCGATTGGGGAAGAAGGGTAGAAGACAGGAGAAATTGGAGGATCCATGGCGAGGCCTATCTTCTGAAGTGGAGAACAAACGGCTGATGATGATGATGATTTGGTCGTAGATGCGCACGAAGGAATGAATAATGACCAACAAGATAGCGACATGCTGACAAGCATAAGTGGCAGGAGTAGGTACAACCTGTGACATACAAGAATTGACCCACAGCTGTACCGAGTATGACGTCAAGCGATTTTCTTTGAAACCCGGCATGTATTGATGTTGTGTTTTGTGATGTTTGTTGTTTTCACTGATTATTGCAAACTTTGAATTTTTATGGATGCTGTTATTTTCTGTTTTAAATGGAGAGGGGATGACGTGTCCTCTAGTGCTATGAACTATTCACACACATCATCTGTATGGCCATGACGCGTGTTTGGTTGTGTACGTCGTGATTGCTTGTTGATAACGAATTGTCCTCAGCCAGCGAGAGCACGTCAAGATCATATAGTAAGAAAGTGGTACTTATGTGTTATCTCCCCCTCCCACATTTTCAAATTTGTCTAAAATCCGTAGAAATGAATCAATCGTCACAAAACTTTAGGCACAAAGTGTAGCGATGTTTGCAGCTTGATCTGACTTCTTTTGACCTCATCATCTGAGCAGAAAGCACTTGAGGTCAACAAAGTCATTCTCGACAACTCATGAAGTGATGATGACCAGGCCACATACCTACATTAACCTTGTTAACTTAAAAAAAGGTGTGGCAAGGTAGTGGCCGTGTGAAGATTTCAAATAGAAGTGGATGAGACGAAGAGGGAGAGAGAACAATGCACACACGAATATCAATAATGCGTCGAACAGACGAAGTCAGATCAAGTTGCTGACATTGCTACACTTCTCTTTATCGTCTCTAATGCAAAAATTGCTCGTCCAATCTGCTTGAATTTTTGTATGTGAGTAGAAAATGTGCATTAGTGTGTCTACCTGAAGTTCGGTGACGATTGAATCAGTTTTGGAGATTTTAGACATATTCGAAAACCTGGGAGAGATAACCCATAAGTACCGAAAGTGTTTCGTTCAAATAGACACAGCGCGTTCACTGAAGACGAAGGACAAAAGCCACGCTTGTCATGCTGCCTATGTTTTCGTGATTAATGTATTTTCAAGTTAAATTACATTATTATCGCCAAGTTGGATGTTTTGCTTATATCAACAAGTCCAAGACACTTCACGTGTGCACCGAGCATTCATTCAAGAGAGAAATAATTAGGCCTACTTGTTGCCAGACAGACTGTATGATGTAACGCATTTCTGACATGATTCTACATTTTGTGACATGATTTCTGAACATGATTCTACATTTTCAAAAATGCAAACATCTTCACACATGTCGATTTTTTCTGAAAAATAAAGCGGAATAGGCTGATTGAAATCTGTATTACTTAAACTCAAATGTTAATAAATTTTAGGGGAACAATACTTGAAATAGTAATATTTGATCAATCACAATACACGGTACATGTATTTCAAATTCCAAGAATACACACTTATATAGCGATATCACTGGGATTTTACGAGAACATGTCAAGAATATACAGCATTATTGCTATTATACAAATGCTGTATGATTTTAGGCACCTAAAACGAATTGATACATCATATTTGTAAATGGGTCCCCGAGGACCCATTTCATGCAGTAACGTCGGTAAAATATTTCATGCATTTGAGGGTTAATGTTTATTTTCAGAAATGGAACGAACATTGGAGCCATTAACGCAAGCTACTGGGAAAATGGATGTACATGCTCTTCGACTTGGGCCTAAACAAGATCTTGTGAATTCTTTATGCAGTTACATAAAAACAAATAGACTTAGGAATGCGTTCGTTATTTCGTGTGTTGGGAGTGTCACCCGGGCAAAGCTTCGAACAGCGTACTGTGAGGATAAAGCTAAATGTGAAAGAGTAAGTACCGGTTATGAATTAGCGTGCTTATGAGTGACATGATTTCATCCTTAGAATTCATTTTCCTTTCATCCTATACCGAACCGATACAAATTGACAATTTTGCCACTTACAATATATCTGGTTTTCACATGCAGCAGAGGATAACAAGAAGATTGAAGATTACAAACATAACAGGTTTTTGAATTTCAAAAATGCAGTTGATATACCATAGGCTTCTAAATTTCTCTAGACAGATAGGTGAGCAAAATTTGAAATCATTTTCTACATGATCAGGCCAACCAACATTTGTGCTACAAAAGATCGCATTTGTAGCTAATCGAAGTGATAAATGACTATTTGAAATGAGTCTCCTGTGAAAAGAAATTTTCAGTTGCAGTTGCATCGACTTAGTAGGAAGTATTATATCCCAACTAAACATTCCGTCTTGTGTAACCTTCATTTCCATGAATCTGACTTCAATACCCACACGAGGGACATAAATCATTGTCGAAAGCAAAGAGGAAAAAAGAAAACGTGTAATCTAAAGGACAATGTCAACGAATTTCCTTGATCTGTCTGGATACTACTCTAAACAATTCCAAAGCCCGATGCGGTGTAGCTATATTTTCAGGTGCATGTCTTGGCAATGGAAACACATTCGGAAAATTTTATTGGAAGAGATCAAATCTTCTTACGACGATTTTGTCTAAAATCTACAAAGAAACCATTCTGTCTGGGTTTGTGACATCTCAAAACGATCATGGAACATGGCGATCATGAGTTGAAATCCTCCCCTCAGTGCTGTCGTATCATTGAAAATCAAAAAATCTGCGAATATTCGCATCTATCACATAGAGAAATCCATTCCAACAAGCACATAGGTTTCCAAAGTTATCAATCTGATGCCTTTTGTTTAATCTCTGGATGACCAGCCAGTAATAGAAATTCGAAATCGGATTCAATTATTTTATACTTGGGAAAGACTGACAAAGTTGCGAGTGAAGCCGAAGCCAACGGACGGAAGATTTACGCTAGATTCACCAATACCATTGACCATGATAAGGGACAGTTTCGAGAGGAAAATAGAAGCCGCCGATTCCTACATTACGAATGTCTTGAAAGCAAAGTGGACAGAAACAGGATAAGGACAGGAAAGTGAACTATACTGGTATCCTTCTTTGCAAATACAATTACTTTTTCATGAAAACAATGATGATAGACACAACAAGCATTCCCAGCCACATCTGAGGAGGTCTGAACAGAGTTTGAGCGATCCGACCTGTGATGGAGAATCTTCTTAGGCTAATGACCGATACTCGGATAAGAACAGTCGGATTATCTTCAGAAGTGTTTTGGCTGGATTGGTCAAATGAGTGGAGAAAATTATTTTATCGCCATGATTATTTTATCTTCTGATGATCAGAATGTTTGCATACAAAGACTGATTTCAATATGACTCCTGATAATCGAGATGATGCCATTGGTGCATGTTGTCCTTCACTCTTGAAATGTAAAAATGTGATTTTTGTCGTGACTGCACTGTCACCAATAGCAAGCTAGCATTGCATCTTTCCAAAGCTAGCATTGTTCGACATCAATGATTTCCCTGAAGCTGCAAAACTTTTGAATGAAATTAATCATGTGGTCTTCTCTTCTTCTCTACCAAGAAATCTCTTCAACTATACATTATTTGCTGGAGGGTGTTCTATGAAATCAAACTGAATAGTAATAGAAAATAGTTTTTTGCTTTGAAGATGAAAGGGCAGTGCTCAGAATATCGGTGAATATTTGATTATTTTTCCAATTACTTCTTCGTAAAATCTCGTCGTGCACACGGACGATCAGGTTTCCGAAATTTCAGTGAAATTTTACAATATCACGTGCAAGAAATTTGTTCATAAATCTCAGATGCCTCACTTCTGAGAAAGCTGTGACAATGAAAATCGCAAAATAAGCAAATAAAGCTGAGGTGCAGCACATGAGTTTAACGAATAGGCATGGAGACCCATGCGTCCTAAAACCTAATGTTCATAAATATGCATGCATTGTGTTGGCAAATATTTGATAATGCTTAATGACAGACTATTTGTAAGGTAGTCTGATTTAGGATTTCTGGCCTGATCATGTAGGGAGCCAATTTCAACCTACCTGTCCAGAGAAATTTAGAAGTCTATGGATATACAATGGTTATAAAAGTGATATCGACTATATGCGGAGACATCTATGATTAATATAAGATATCTAAGGGACGTTCAACTCCCAGAGCATGTACTGGACTGGAGGCCAGTGACTTTGGTAGATTTGATTAATGACAGTCATAGAAATTAACAATACCATAGGAAGTCCTAGAATGGAAATTGCATGAAAATTATGGCACACGCCGGGGGAACTTAGTTGGGGCAAAAAGCAAATTGTGCGAACTGGTGTTCTTGTTATCTGATTGTCATTTATATTTATCAAGCCAATTTGTGATCTAATTATCTACTATTATCTATTATCTACTAATTATCTAAGTATCTACTTACTATTATCTTTATCGATGAGTAATCTTATTATTATTACTTCTATGATGACAGTAGTTTGTGCATATCTGGATAAAACCGTGAAACTAGTTGTACCAAATACTCTAATACGCGCATTCATATAGTGAATCTGTTGAAAGAAGATTATGGACCCAGTCAAGAAGAGACTAAAAAATTACAAAACTCCTACAAGAATAAGCAACTGTTGCAATAAACAGCTGCAATATCAACTGCTAGTGATTGAAACTGTTCACCTGTGGTTTGTAGCTTCAATGGCTATTGTTGTGTATTCCGAACATTTTATACATGTTTTTTTTGCAATTAGCAGGCTTATTGAAAAAATATTTGCTTGCGAAAATCGATCCAGCAGTGTTTTTTTGGAGAATTGTGGACTCTCTGGAAAATGATTGATTATATATTTCCTATTCTAAAAGCAGGAGTCTTGGAATAAATGATAACTGCTCAGTGATGATCTTACTTGCTACTACAATCATCACAGCAATATGACCATCCCTTATTCATAGTTATACAAGTAACATACATGGTTAAAATCTAAAGAAAATCTACCGATAATGCAATCAGAAACGAACAAAACGTTAACGTAAAAAATTGATAATAATTGGATTGGTACAACAAATGAAAGTGCTAAATGTTGAGCAAGAATCGTTTGAATATCCATTCCTTCGGAAAATCCATTATCAAGATTTTCGTGGAAAAGTGCCACCAAGTAGTAAGTAAAACTCCACTTCTGGATAGCGCAAGATGGCCGCCGTCGCTGACGTCCCCCCCCTCTGGAACGGCAGAGTGTCGTGGTCGTCCGCCGTGGTGCTTTGGTTCTGACGTCTCCCCCCCCTCTGGCCGACCGTCGTATAGCGCGCGGTGATGTGGTGTCTAGGTTGGCGTGGTGTGCCGGCCAGGTTGGCGTGGTGTGCCGGCCAGGTTGGGAGGGTGGACTGTCGTAGCTCACCTGAAAAAATCCTAAGTGTCAGAGTGGCTTTGTATGGGTAAAATTTTGAAAATTTTCCAAAGTGTGGAATTTCGACCTGGGACCGTCACCAAAACATTTTTCATCAAATTTCACTGACCTCCCCCCCCCGACACCAATCTTCTAACTTTGGTTCTAGTGAACGGATTTTGTCTTAAGGCTACTCGTTTGAAAGAGGAGAAAAAACTGCTCGACGACATTTTTTGTTGCGAGTCAATCGGACCAGCCGTTCAAAAGTTAGAGCTGTTACAAGATTTTAGGTCGGAGCTCGCTCACCTGAAAAAATCCTAAGTGTCAGAGTGGCTTTGTATGGGTAAAATTTTGAAAATTTTCCAAAGTGTGGAATTTCGGACTGGGACCGTCACCAAAACATTTTTCATCAAATTTCACTGACCTCCCCCCCCCTCTGGACAGCTAGCTTCAATCTTGGCTTCTAGTGGACGGATTTTGTCGTGCAATAGCTCGTTTGAAAGCTAAGAGTGAGACAAATTCAGTGAAAGAAACGGCTTGTTCATATCTGTCTTCGTTTAGATGTGAGAAGCCATTTAAGATTTTGGGAGATTGACGAAAAACGACAGAGTTAGAATTTCCCAAGAAACAGCTCCAGCGGGCGAATGAAGGCTCGGATTGGTAAACGGACACCAGATTTGGAATCAGCTTGATGTTATTGTCCAATGAGGATCATCATCCAATGAGAATCAAGCATTTCTATATAAATAGCGAGCCTTCCACAGTGAGAATCATTCCATCGTTGAATCGCACGAGTGACGGACGCACATTTTCTCTCTCTCTCTAGTTCCCTGTTCTATTATCCAACTAAAATGGTAAGTCGCTACTTTCCTCCCTCCCTTGAACGTAAACTTAATACAATCTTTTCCATTTTCAGGCATCTACTCCATCTGCTGCACCAGTAGGACAAAATGGTGGTCAAACGTTACAAGGTTCGCTACGATCAGATCATCTACAACTGAGGCCAGTGGAAGAAAGAACCAAGGTACATAATCCTACACCGCTACAGCGTAAATTTAAACAAGTCTTGCGTTATGACGATCATGGTGTAGTACTCCAAACCGGAATGCTCCCTTCCACGGATGTCAAGATAATGCACAATCAGTATGGGGACTACATACTGATCCCCGTGAGTCCGTACATTCGCCACCAACTTGATATTATTGAGGAGTACGTGACATTAAATATGGACATTCCTACTCCTCTTGCTCAAGAGTGGAAGGCGAGAGATGACAAGGATACTCCCTATAGAAAGATTTGGGATGGTAATCAAATTTGCCTACCGGTATCATATTGGTGCACTTACTATAAGAAGGAGGGAGATCATTCAACACCCATCACATGCGACGAGCTCGGAGAAGGTACTTGGGATATCCTTTTCAAAGTGAATGGGCTATATTATGGTCGGCATAAGGATAATAAAATAGCCTCTCTCTCCATGCATATGGAATCCATCCTATATATTCCAAAACCACCCAACGTGGACGACATAATTGATCAAATCCTTAACAGCAGTGGTACGAAGCGCAAGTCGGAGAAGAATGCTGCATCAAAACGCAAATCAAAGAAGGAGAATTACTAGTCCTTTCCTAACTCTACCCTATGACAATTCGCTTATGTGCTTTGAGTGTCGTAGACGTGGTCTTATTAGATACATTTTACTTCTTCGTTGCCATCATATCATTTGTGTATTTTGTCGTGAAAAGCATCGATGTAATTCTTCATTTTGTAATATGTTATAGAACGTTTCTTTAGATGTGTAAATTTCCGTTTTAGGCTTCTATCATCATTTTTATGGATTGTGAGGGTGAACCTGTACAGGAGCTCAGTGCTATTGCTATGAACAATTGGACATATCAGATTGTCAGTGTCTATCATCAACATGCCAACTGCAATCCCAATGTTGATCAATGGGCGAGAAAACACATTCATGGACTTAATCTGAAATATTTGCAAGACTATGGCTTTTCTTGTGAGAGTGCTCTTCTTATTGACTTTAAACGATGGTTAGCTGCTTTCAATGTTATACGCATCTTTTGTAATAATCCTGGTAAGGAGAGGAAAGTATTTCCCAATCTAATCATTGATGATATTTTGCTCCCACCTTGGGATAGTAGAGTGAATCAACATTATCATGAAGTCACGAAACGTTTTAAGGATTTGTCTGTTCGTTGTAGTAGCTACGTTCATAACCAATGCTTCTTTCCTCCTTACCTCAGCACTGCCAAAGTCCTGTATGGTTATCATTGCTCGCTGTATGATAGTTACCAGCTGTATCTATTTTATCTCTTTCAAACCATTGATTTATAATGCATGCTTGTTACTATTATTCAATAAATGTTACTATGAGAAGAGTTGTTGTTTTCATGCAATGGATGGGTTAGATAAAGGGCAATCATGTCTTTCTCAAACGACTGCGGAACATTACATTTTCATAGGCAAAGTTTAAAAGGAGCTGTTCAAGATTATGTGATAAATTTTCATAAAGATGAGACCGACATCGAAGCATTGGTCGATGATGCTAGCACTCTATTTCTAGAGTTAATGAATACATTCTCTGATAGCATTGTCATGGCGCGATTAGTTGCGAAAATTAAGTTTAGTCATTTTGGAAAGGAAGAGATGGAAAGTCGCTCTTTCCATTTTGCTTCTTATTCAATGGAAGTGGTAGATCACCCCGAAGAATTTTTTAAAAGACATATGATAAAAATTGCTGAACGTCTTAACGCATTTAACCATCATGGTAGCAGTCTAGTGATTGAAGCGATTTCAGATATTCACATTCAACTTTCCATAAAGAAAAATTGAAAATGCAGTGGTACTTGATTGTAGCACAACTGGTTTTCGAGCTATGTCTGCTCACTCTCGAAGTATATTCCTTCTGTACATGTGTCTATTATTTAGAAAAGGCTAGCAAATTCATATCTTCAAAAAGACTTGCTATAGACATCAGTAACGGTGAAACTATGTGTTGTGATGTATGTAAGCGAAAGGATGGAAATGAAAAGCGCATCTTCAAGAGATGTAAGCATGCTTTTTGTCAACGCTGTTTCATACGTAATTGCATTCAACTTTGCAAATGTAACCACTGTGACATTGCTCATTTCGAGTGCCACTTATGTCGCAATAGTTAGTACCTATGCAAATGTGGTAAAGATAGGTTTTAGCAAAGACTAACACGGAAAATGGCGAAACGTAAAATGGCGAAACGTAAAAAGTCTTCAAAGTTTTCTTCAGCCATTCAAGCTCTCCGACGAATGAAAGCAAATCAGCGATATAATGCTATACGACATGCCAACGATAAATTCATTCGTGAAATTATTTCTCATGTCAGAAAGTTGAGGACGAAGACATTAGCGCCAAAACAACGAAAGTTACTTAAGCGATATGCCACAAAATTGCGTTTCATCTCCAATCCTAAAGTCACCCTTCAAAGAAAGAGGAAAACTCTAACACAAAAGGGCGGTTTCCTTTCAGCAATACTTCCAATGATAGCTCCTGCCGTGGGCAACCTATTGGGAAATATCTTTGGCTCTAAGCGTTAATTATGCAAATGTTGAGTCTCAAAGTAATAAAATGGATTTCAGACTTCAATGTGATAAAGTTCTGACTGTATCAGGTCCATCTCATGCAGGTAAAACTGTTTTCACGCTGAATTTATTGGATAAAAGAAGGGAGTTGTTTAAGGAACCTATCAATCGAGTGATTTGGTGTTATGGTATTTATCAACCGTCGCTGTTTCAGGAATTGCAAAGTCGCAACTTTATTCGATATGAAGGAATTATTCCAGTGGATAAACTTCAGTCTAATGATGTTGTTGTATTGGATGATTTATTAAAAGAAAGTAAGAATTCAAAAGATGTTACAGATATGTTCACTCGCGCAGCACATCATAAAAGGTGCTTTATCATCTGTATCACACAAAATTTGTTTCCTGATGGAAAAGAAGCTCGTACACGAAACCTGAATACACACTATTATGCTATTTTCAAGAATCCGCGAGATAAAAGTCAATTTGAAATTTTAGCGCGACAAGTTGCACCCAGAGGATCAAAAGCCTTAATTGAAATTTTTCAAGCAGCTACTGAAAAACCATACGGTTACTTATTCATTGACTTTACGCAAGAGTGTCCGGAATCTTCCACAATCACAAGTGAAACGATGGTTAAAGGGTCAGGCTACCTATACACTCCACAAACAAGCGAAAAAGAAGTACCGCACCCGCCATTATATTGTTCATGACATCGATGAACAGTGGCAAGCAGATTTGTGTGATGTTGCCTCCATTTCAAAACATAACTCGGGCAATAACTTTATTTTAACCGTCATTGATATTTTCTCGCGTTATGCGTGGGCTCAACCTTTGAAAACTAAAGAAGGGAAAGGAGTAGCAAAAGCATTCCAAACAATTTTTCGAGAAGGTCGCATTCCAAAAAGAATTCAGAGTGATCAAGGAAAAGAGTTTGAAAATCAGCATGTGAGAAGATTATTTGAGAGGCATGACATTGAGTTGTTTAGTGTAAAGAGTGCTTATAAAGCTGCACTCGTTGAACGTTTTAATCGCACATTAAAAAATCGCTTGTGGCGACATTTTACTGCCAACTTGACACAAAATTGGACAAAGGTTCTACAAGATACACTCCATGCCTACAATCACTCTATCCATCGTTCTATTGGACTCAGTCCAGTAGATGTAAATGCTGACAATGTAGATAAAGTGCGCGAATCATTCCAACGTAAACGCACTCATGTGAAAAGTGATGTGAAAATTGGCGATAAAGTTCGTATCTCAAAAGTGAAAAGTGTTTTTGCTAAAGGGTACCTTCCGAATTGGACAGAGGAGGTATTTACAGTATCAAGGATTAATCAAAAAGACTCTCCGACCACCTACAAGTTGAAATATTACGATAATGAAGAAATTGAGGGTAGCTTTTACCGCGATGAGATTGAGTTAGTCACTGAAAGTGAAACATATTTGGTAGAAAAAATCATTCGATGTAAAAAACGGCAAGGTGAAGAATGGTGTCTTGTTAAATGGACTGGTTATCCTTCAAGTATGAACTCTTGGATGCGTCGTGCCGACATCTTTCATCTAAGTGATCGACAGTGATTCATGCAAAGTTGTAACTAACAATGTTTAGGGTTTGAGCTATGAATCCAACTGCCTCATTTTATTCACGACCCTCCTATGTAAGTGGTGGAGGACAAATTTACATCGGCGCTCGCCGCCAACGTGGAGGTAGCATACTTGGTGCACTGAAATCTGTTGTAGCACCTCTCATATCCAATGTCGGTAGATCTTTAAAACGAAATGTTTTAAGTAATGCCGTTGGCTTTGCTGGTGATGTTGCTAGTGATCTTTCCAGAGGTAGAAGTTTTAAGAGCAGTTTGTTGAATCGTGGGAAGGAACGCGGTTTAAAAACATTGAAGCAGACCTTTGCTGGTGTTACTCAAGGAAAGAAATCACCTAAACGAATGAATAAAGGAAGGAGGAAACATCGCGGAGCTGGTAAGGTGCGATCTTCAGTCAAAAGGCATTCACGCAAACGTCGTAGAGGCTCTAATCATTCATCAGGCGCTAAACGACGACGCTGCTATAACTTCTAATCATGGAGTGTAAAACTTCCGGTTTTTGTTTGTTCGATCAACAAGCCATACAGACAGATATTCTTAGTTCAAGTATTGTAGATTATCATCCTCGAACAGCTGAGAATGCTGGCCCCATTGAATTTGTTATTCCTGGTGGTAGTGATGACTACATAGATTTGAGTTATGCGATGCTTGATTTGAGGTTTAGAATTCAGCAAGCAGATGGAACTGCTATTGACGATGCACATAAAGTTGGACTGAACAATTTACCATTGACTACATTACTTCGCGATGTTTCTCTAACGATTGGAGAGCAGCAGGTGGAAGGTGGTCAAAGCGATTATCCCTATAAATCATATTTCAATCATGTATCACAGTTTCATCCAGCAGCACAAAAAAGTCATATGGAAGCCATGGGATGGTACAGAGATGAAGCAGGAAAATTTGATGTTGAAACAAACAGTGGCTTTGTAAAGCGATCTGCTATGATTAAAGATAGTAAAGTATGTCAGCTATATGGTCCGCTGAATTTAGACTTCTTTAGACAGTCAAAGTTTTTACTCTGTAATACCAGCATGCGACTCAAGCTGACATTGAATAAGCCTGAATTTGCGCTGAATGCATTTGCTAAAGTTGACAATTTTAGAATTCATGTGGAAGATATTGCACTTTACATTCGTCGAGTAGTACCGAATCCAAGTGTCATTAGAGGGCATGCTGAAGGCCTTAACCGCCAAAATGCCATTTACCCCGTTCAGCATACAAAGCTTCTCACCTTTACAATTCCGAAAGATGAAAAGAGTTTCATGAAAGATGGCCTCTTTCCATCGGAAGCACCGAAGCTCCTCATGGTGGCAATGGTTGAAAATGATGCATTTAATGGTAATATAAAGAAGAATCCTTTCAATTTTAAACACAATCAGTTAAGTGAAATTGCTTTACGTGTAAATGGTGTGAGTCATCCTGGTCCACCCTACAAACCAGATTTTGCTTCGGATCAATTTATGCGCAGTTATGTTGATTTTATGGATGTCTTTGGCTTTTACAATACGGATGACACCAACGGACTGACTATGAAAGAGTTTAAGAGTGGATATACTATTTATGCATCTGATTTGACTGCTGACAGCGATATTAGTGCCCCCTATCGTCAAGCGAACGTACCTCATAATATTCGTTTGGATTTGACGTTCAAAAGAACACTACCTGAGACGATCAATGTATTAATTTATGCAGTCTTCGATTCAAATATTGAAATTACAAAGTATCGTGACGTGATTCTTCAGTATAATCGTTAATGAGTTGGTTGACTGCTGACGATATTAAGACTAAAGTGCAGCGTAATGCAGACGAAGCGACGTTGAAAGCTTTCGATAATGTCTATTCACTCGATACCTTACCACCTGCAGTAAATCACTATCCCATCTTTATTGTGCTAAACACTCATTCGCAGAATTTAGGCGGTGAGCATTGGAAAGCGATCTTTATTGGAG
The DNA here is from genome assembly GCA_907163375.1 of Prostheceraeus crozeri. NCBI lineage: Eukaryota > Metazoa > Platyhelminthes > Polycladida > Euryleptidae > Prostheceraeus > Prostheceraeus crozeri. Next base: position 52,332 of record CAJQUW010002629.1, on the reverse strand, counting down.
AAGACCGACGTGGTGAACTATTTGACTCTCTTGCTCAACCTCCAAATATACCAACACAGCAGTGGTTGAGAAAACATACGCGTCAATATCAGCGAAATGAACGCATACTACAACATCCACTTTCATCAACGTGTGGTGCTTTTGTACTGTACTTAATCTTAAAACGTTTACATGTATCTCGATTTGCATCTATTATTCAAAACTTTTCATGTAATCCATCCTCTAATGAAAAAATGATTTGTAAGTTCTATCATGATTTGAAATAAAAACATCATGTTGGAAAAATTGTTTTTTATTTTACAATCCGCTGGGTACGTACATACTCAATGAGATAGTCTAGGATCATATTTGCTTGTACATGAGATTTTAGTCCAGTAATGATCACTTTACTATTATGAAAGATTGCCACATGCACAGGTAACCAACAACTAATGAGAGCTGCAGGAAAAAGTTCGGGTTCATAACACAAACTGTAACTGCTGGTACGAATCTTCAAAAATGATAGACTGTCACTCAATTGAGTAGAGATCACCATATTGTCCACAGTCAGATTCGACATCACACACCTCTCCCTCTTCCATATCCGACGTAGTAGTCTCTGTAGCTCTAAGCGCATTGACTGCGCCGATGAATGAGAAAGGGCGCCGAGAATCTGTACAGTCCCATTTGGGAAGAGTTGAAGATTCCGTTAATTGTTCATCTTCACCACTAACATTTGAGGACGGCCCGGGTAATACTTGCTGTTTGGAAGCTGTTGGTGTAATGTTGTGAGATCGATTTTGGTGTAGAGTCTGAAGCGACGGAGAATGTTGACGATGGTGTAGCGATGGCGCTTCATGATGAAAGAATGAGTAAATTGAGCGATTTACCTTCCTTTTATACTTCTCCCAACTACCTTGATGAAATGTGAAGTTAGTATGAAGTTGGGAATGATAGAGTTGAATTCGCCGATTGTTGACGCGCAGCCAGATGCGATTTCCAATGCGTGAATGTCTTTTCATATAGAAGTATTTCAAGTCCTTCATGATATGATGTAGAGATTGAAAATGACGATAAGATAAAGCAAACTCTCTTCTCACATTTCCAGTTGAATCTTTGAAATAGACGTTTCGATCATGATCCGTTTCAATACGTTGTAGGGAATCTAATTTCCAACTCATGTGTGGTAGTCATGTCTGATTAAGATTTGCATAGTAGGGCGATGAACTCACGACGAATAAATGTCATGATGGAGCGATGTATGTATCTTCTATACTTCTCCCAATTGTATTTGCGAAATGAGAAACAGTTTGCGGAATGAGAATGGTAGATTTGAATTTCATTTCTGTAATGTTGAAGCCAAACTTGATCACCCAAGGAGATGAATCTTAATGTTTCAAAATATTCCAAATCCCTCATGATATCATTGAGGTTGACAAATTGTCGCCATGTTAATGTAATACCTCTTGATGTATGACCATGAGAATTTTTGAAATGTACGTTTCCATCACGATCAACTCTGATATATTGTAGAGAGTCCAAAATCCAAGTCTTCATGATGTTATGCAAAGTCGCAGATCAGCAATATAAAAATGTCGTTTTATCATATTTTGCTTAGCAATGCGGCTACAAAGAGATTTGCTAGTAATCGAGCCGCACTCTTTTCTACTCCCATTGATCATGTACAACAGCTAAATGGAAATTGGGAAGTGGGTGTCACTCAACTTGTTTATAGCAACTGTGTCTATACTTTTGATCATGAGGTGATGACTATTAATATGAGACGTACAGCTGCTTATCAATGTGAAAAGGGGTGCCGAGTATACATTCCACAGTGGACAAAGAAAGATCTCTTATCATGTAAAAAGTTTATATATGATTTCTTGAATAAAGCGAGTAAACATATTGTCCAATTTACTCCGCACAATGATGATTATAATTATGTACATCATGTAGTTGAGAAAGATTGGATTGTTGGTTTAAGTCCAAGTTTAAGAAATGATTTAGGTTACCTCGCTAGTGCCTTAACAAGCTATGATAATTTTAACGTTAATTACCACATAAGTGGTCATAAACAGTTAATATATCGAGAGGAAGCTTATTATGTAGATCTTATTCCAAGAAATGAGAAGACGTTGGTGAAGAAGATTGTGATTAAGCCAAGAAAGACAAACATGACTCCTGAAACATTATTGAAGAAATTTAATTATCTCCTTCGAGTTGATGGTAAACAAGTGGCAACATTGACTTATATCAAATATCTAATCATATTGCAATAAGCAAATTAAATGATGATGATCTAGTATTAGTTTGTTCAAAAGATTTTCATCAGTTCTTACGACATCGTTCTGCAGCTGTTCATGGAAAATCTGATATGCAACATTTACCATGTGAAAGGTCAAATCAATTTGATACAGAATGGTCCGTATCTTTATACAGAAAGTGTGTAGAGCCTTTAGGTGGTATCTTACATGAAACAAGAGTGTTGATGCCTCGCATTATTACTTCGGTTAAATTGGTTGTAGATTATTTAAATGAAGTGATTAATGAGCAACATATTTCATTTTCTGAAAAAGAAGGTACTTTGTCTCTCACTATAAGTGGAAAAGGTATTGAACTAATTATGGATAAAACTCTAATGGACATTTTGGGTTTTGATCAAAATATCTTTAAAAGTGGTACGGTACTGTAACCAAAGCTAGCGCAGACATGTCGCTATCGCGTCGTATTAACTATTTTCAGATATATTCCAATATTGGTGAAGATGTACGTGTGGGAGATGTTGAAGCTCCATTGCTAGCAATGATACCATACCAGCCAAAAAGCTGCAGTATTTTATCTGAGCATACTTTCAAGAAAGTGCATTATACAAAGCTGAAATCAAACTACATCCCACAAATTGATATTGCCATTTATGACGATGCTGGTGCGTTGATTCCTTTTCATAAAGATGCTGTGACAAGTATCACACTCCATTTCCGAATGAAGAGTTAATGCAAAAGTATGCTAATATATTTTTCCAATGTGAATAATATGGAAAGTGAAAATAAGGACTCGTTTCTAATCTACTTGCCCAGTAATGCTTCTATGAATAAATTTCCCAAAAATAAACCATCAGACTATCGAGTAGAATTAAATCGGCCACTGCATTTAGAAGGTGAATGGGAGGTTGGCGTTTCTAGTATTTGCTATGATAGCAATATTCAGAATGTGAATGATTTGGAAGAAATGATATTGACTCCTCGCACCCATGATGGAATAACGATGAATAATGCATTTCAGTTCCCATACAATTTAACATCAGATGGAAAGTGGAACTATGAATGGATTCAGATAAAATCAGATTCTTATGAACCATTTGGGAATGAGAAAATTATTAAGGCATTCAACAGTGGTAATACTTCCATCATGAAGAATAAAAATCAGAAAGCTTATGAGTTTACTATCTATCATTGGAGTGGGAGACAGTTCCTCCGCTTTCATTCTTTTACTAAAGGTCTTACGATGAGGTTGGATAATGAATTTGGTTCTTGGAATTCTTGGTTTTGGCCATGGACTACATCTAACGTCAATTGCTACTGCAAATGTTAAAAAAGTTTATTCAAATCGAATCAACAAATTTCATTATAGATTTAAAATATTTGATGAAGATGTTGTAGAATGTGAAGAACGCATCATTTTGAAAAAGCGTGGTGTTCAACCTTTATCACTTATTGAGTTAGTAAAACGATGGAATGAGACTGTGGGTAAGAAGAATGGAGAGAAAATTATGGCGGACAAAAATAAGTTGGTTATTCAGAAATATAATGACAAACTTACAGTTTATTTCTCTCCAACCTTGCGTCATTTTGTAAGACATTATACACCTATTATTGGAAGTGGTGTATGCTTCTCATGAATATCACACTAAAGCTGATTCAGTTAATGATGAATGGTGGGTGGACATCTATGGCGATCGCATCAAGAAAATTTACCAGTCTTATGAAGAATCTAAAGTTGCTATCAATATAATGCCGCGTCTATATCATACAGTTGAAAGCTTCATTCATGTAGTAAATCCTTATATACAACAGAAGTTGAAGCATGTGATGAAAAGTAAATATGATGTAAAGACGCACCACATTTCGTTTTCAATTGAAAATCAACGCGTTGTTCTGAGACTGGGTGATGACATTCAATGTCAATTGAGTAAAAATTTGAAAAAACTCTTTGGTTTTTCAATGCTACAAACTGTGTTTGCTGCTGCGCATACGATTGGTATAGAAACACCAATGACACTTGATAAACATGAACAGCACCTTTACATTCAAAGTGATTTGATTCTACCTATTTCTGTTGGTGAGAAAAAAGAATACATTTTACGTGATTTCATTCATGATAAAGACGCTTCATATGGAATAGTCGAGAAGATGTTTGAATCTATTTTCTATCATCCCGTCGTCAAACAAACTATACCCTCTATTGCTATCAAAATTACCAATGGTTTACAAGAGTGCATCCATGTGAAAGATACTAAATCCCTCGTAACTTTAGTGTTTCGGAAAACAAAGTGAAGTCATTGTGATATGTTTATTGAAATAAAAATATGTATATGAAAAAGTCTTTTCACAGATATAGGGGGAATGAGCTAACTGTAGGCATATATTCACAAGGAAGAAACGATCTCATGCGATACATAAAACAACCATGTATATCTACAAAAAGCAACATCAAAATACTGAGTTAAAGTTGATTATGTCAATACATCTCCTGAATGTGGTAGCGTGAGTTTTATTCTTTTGGGTGGTGGTATGTTTGTGTCAGGATGTCCATGTGGAAGAGATGTGTTATGTCCTATCCAACATCTCTTATCCTCCCATGCTGAAAGTGCTCGTTTCTTGAACGTGTACGTTTTCACAGTATGAACTTGAGATTTTAAGATTGTCATATTGACAAACGTTATATTTTTATTTTTATAGGCCTTCTTATAGGAGCGATGTTTCATTTTATGAACAATGGATTTTGATATACCTTTAGCACGCTTAATACTATCTGCACATTCTTTTAATTTCATGGAATACATTTTAGGACGGAGGAGAATCATTTCATCTATGTCCTTTCCTGCTGTTTCATCCTTAAAACAACCAAGTTTGGCTTTATTCTGTATGGAATAGAGTGGATGAGTGGGATTGTAGTTAGATGTGTCGAAATATTTTTCTAATGACTTGCCTACTTCATTAAAATTTAAATCTTTTTGAGTGGTAATTCCTAAAAAGAAACTATCTGTATCACCACCCAGCAAGCGAACCTCTTTTACGAGAGGGCATGGTTTTAATATTTTGTAGAAGAGTTGATACATTTCAAGCTTGGAATAATCTAAAACGGCTTGCCCAATATAGATGGGTTTGCACAACTTCTGATTTTATCATTTTAACACCTACAAGATCCTCATCGATGATGTCTCTATCAATGAAAAGAGGTGATGAGGTCAATTTGTGATATTTTTGTTCATCAACGACTAGTTTGTAGTTCATACGTTTTCTAACATCCTCCATGGTCTTTCCGAAAAGACTGTTATTCTTATATTTATAAAAATCCTTTTCAAAATTATTTTGGGCGAGTGCACGTTTTTGACTGTTACTATCTATGTAGGGTTTGAGGAAGGCTTTCTGTCTAAATTTGATAATGCGGTGAACTGACTTTAGAAGCATGCCCATTTCTAAATAGAATTTTAGTATGCAGAAGTGTACGAGATAATTTTTCTTATCATATTGGGTGAGTAAAAGTTTGCGGCATGGTTTGTACCTTGGCTGTCCACACTCTGTTAAGTTATTATGAAATTGTGACATGAATGGTGAAAACATATCTTCAGTCACTTCACCAGATTCAGGTGCGAGTGGGAAATCAGCAGTTTTATTTTTAGTGCTATTTGGATAAATCAAATCCACTTCAAAATAATATCCCCAATCACCTTCATCTGGAATCTTCAGTATGTTTGAAGGGTTGGAGTAATACTCAAGCTCATCTTGATTTAACCAACTAAACTCGGAATGAGGTAGTGGTTTAGACAGTGAACTGCCATATAAATTATTTTGGTCATAGTACTTTAGGTGGATATGATCATCACCTACTGTTTCAGATTTTATATGATGTTTATTTACAAATGTGAGACCACCGCGTATTCCGCGCTCAAATATATTATACATCTCCGGGTCTTGTAAGAGATGAATGGTCTCACCAGTCATTTTAAAGGCTGATTTAAAGGACATGGCTGGTAGACTGACAAAGTGGACAGGATCTAATTTGTCTTCTTCTAATGCCACTCGTCGAAATTCCTGAAAGACATCAGCCAGCAAAATGACATCTAATTCTAAGTAAGCGATCATATAATCGCCAAACGTTTTACATTCAAATTTTAACCATGCCTCTTGAGCATGTTCATAATCTTCTACTGGACAATCTTCACCCGTGAAATCGTTTTGGAATTTGTCAATGGAAGGAAGGGTTGTTTCATTTAGTTTAGACATTGAGCTAAAATACGCATAAGGAAAGACTCCTTTGCGAGTGATTATTTCATCCGTTAAGTTTGGATAGTGTTTCTTCAAAGTTTGACTATGGGGAAGAAACTTGAGATTACGAACGAGAGAAGCTAGTGACGCTGACATGAATTGGAATGAATCTAAAAATTTTATTTCGAAGAAGACTGTCTTATTTTCTTTAGTTTTATCTACTGGTACTTTTGCTGTCATTGCCATGAATTTTTCTCTCGTTTGTGCTATTACATTAAACTGCCACGATTTCATCTGGCTCAACCCTCCTTTTATGAGCATATGACTGTCATAGCCCTTAAAGTTATGAAAAATGACGGGTAGTGCACGACGTCTCAACCTAAGTGAAAAGTTACATTTGGAGCAGAGTGCGTTTCTAAATTTACCAGTGATGTGATCATGATCACGCACTTTCTTAATTTTATCGTCATCAAACGTTTTATGACATTTAGGACAGGATGTGCAACTTTCAAATTTTTGTTTGCCTTCATCTGACATATGTAGTGACTTACGCTGCAATTGGGAATCATATGATTGTTGAAATTTAGCAGCTTTATCGAGAAATTCTAGAAATTTTGAAATGCAATCTTCACCTTGCCAAGTATGCATTTTGTTTTGTCTATTCCTAAAGTGGTCATGCCATACTTCATAGCAGGATATGGCTGCTGGCTTGTGGATGATATCATCAATGTAGCATTCTATGTCTGCGTAAATGACACGCAGGGGACTTAATTCGTCACCATTATCCCTATGTGAAAATATTTTATCTTTGGGCATGCGTTCCATTTGTAATTTACCTCGCTTGCACCATTCATAGTGAGTTTCAAATTTATCTTTACTCCAAAAGGAGCGGATGCAGCGGTCGCATACAAAATGTTCACCTCTTTTAGAGTGCCCCAAGTGAGTGTACAAGCGAGAGATTTTGGGAATACCACAGTAGTGCCATTCCTCGCTATCATCTTGTTTTACTAATAAGAGGTTGACTACACGTTCATAACAAGTTGAACGTGAATTATAGCGGGCACCCTTCAACCCCTTCTCCCACACGTGAACGACAATTTTAATCTTATTATGTTTTTCGAACGTTTCTACATCTTTGATTTTCATGTTGTTACTATCACAACCTTCAAAGTCTAGTTCATCCTCCCACTGTCTATAGCTATAGGTATGATTTCGATTCGCGTTGATATCATTATAGTGAAGGATGGATAGGACTGCATATTTGAAACACTGTGATTTACAATCGACATTGATGACAGCTTTCTTATTATACAACGTTTTTGGTAGTTTAAATGTACCTCGAGCTGCATGACTTTCTAATAGTGAAATTTTGAATATGGCTGAGTCCACACCATCAAAAATGAGAGCGCTGTCGCGTTGATTGAATTTATCTACATTTGATTTTAAACATTGAATGTGAAAATTTAGCCAAGACTCGCAGTCTACAACTTCGGTTGCGGAAGAGGAAGGAACATGAAACTGTATTCTCTCCGTCACTTGACCCGTTTGAAAATCTATCTTAATATATTTTAGTTTAAGGTAGATGAGCGCCTTCATTCTAAAATTGTCTAAATTGTTGAAGAGCGCTTCGATAATGTTTGAATTTTGAAGGAGCCACTCAGGAAAATCTACTATTTGAGTATTGGACTCCATGCAGTAGTCGCGTACTAAATTATTATGTGAAACATTAATGAGGGAGATGGTAGAGGTACCGTTGGTGTAGTGATCATTTGCATGCGTGTGTTGAAGTCTGTGCGAAGATCGCTGAAAGTGACTATCAAAAGAAAGATGGCACAAATCGCAAGGAAAGGAGATGTCATCGTCAGAATCAACTTCACCTCCGGAGATTGACGCCGCTTTGCGTTGACACACACGTTGTTTGATGTGTCGAAGGAGACTGCTTCCTTGTAAACATATGTCCGCAGTCGGCACATTCCCACTCGTTGCCTTGTCGCGAGAGTCCTGAGCTGGAACTCACATCACCTGAAAGAGAAATCATTCTTTCATCTCTGTTCAAGTCTCAGTGTATTGTTACAACCTACCTTGACTCAACAACTCTAAACTTTCCTCGAGAAGGTAGGGTGTTGGTGATGAAGTTGATGCCTGAAATTGAGGAAGATGCTATTAGCCACACGTATGAGGGAGATGAGTGAAGAAATTTTCAACTTACCATTTCAACGAAATTATGTTTAAGCTTGATACTTCAACAAGATAGAGACTTCACTCAAATAATACGTCTCAAATTTGGAATTCACTTGTACGCCTCAAATAATAACAGAATTCGCTAGACAACAGTTCACTTATGCGTCTCAAAGACAGAGTGAAATGACACGAATGTCACTTTGCATATATCTTTCATATTCATCATTCATTGGCTGTTCATTCTGATTGGTTGCTTGTTGATACTTAAGAATTAAAAAACATTTCAAAGTTATTATTCACAGTCAACATGACAAGCCCTCCGACAACACCAAACACAAAATTCTCTTCTCCATCCTCAACACCAAACGCTCCAACGAAGGTAGAGAAGGTGTTATTACCAGCGGACAACGAAGAGAGTGTATGTGAGAAGGAGTGTCCCGACTTAACAGGCGTGAGGTGGAAGTATCTCCAGTACGATACTGACGATGTGATGGAGATCACCAGCACCAAGTTCCTCCACCAATTATGGGAGTGGTACACCCCTAACTCCCAGCCACGAACTATGGCGGAGTGGGAGTATATTGACAAAGTGAGGCTCGCAGTGGAAGAACGATTAAAGCAACTGAACTGTTTTTGTTATCTATGTGAAGCCAGACTCTGGGACGATATTGACGATGAAGACCTTTTAAAATACATGCCATAATAAATTTTTTATTTCATATTATCTTTGCTTTCATACTGACGTACTTGAACGGGGCTTCAGTGGATGATTTAACCACGTATACATTTTCATTTGGAAATAGTAGCACGCTTAGTCTAACTTGTAAATCTTAAAACATTTCATATGGGCGATGATGATAGATGAAATAGTGTCAAATAAAATTAAGATAGCTTACACTTCTGATACAGGGATAGCAATCGACTGCGATCCATGTGTAAAGAGCTTGTTAGACTACGGATGGGCTTAAGTGGATGATTTAACCATGTATACTTTTTCATTTGGAAATAGTAGCACGCTTAGTCTAACTTGTAAATCTTAAAACATTTCATATGGACGATGATGGTAGATGAAATAGTGTCAAATAAAATTAAAATAGCTTACACTTCTGATGCAGGGATAGCAATCGACTGCGATCCATGTGTAAAGAGCTTGTTAGACTACGGAAGAGAGAAGTGTGTTATGTTGCGTGTGGCGCGTGAGTGTCCTCCCATTTCATTCCATTCATCAATTCGTCTCATTGATAGAGACAGGAAGAACTCATGGTTCTCATAACGTATGCAATGGAAAGTTTTAGGCAACCTTCGACAGTTGGCTAAATGTCGACCTGACGCGAATGCATACTACGTTGAGACAGAGGCAATCACTTGCAAACATGACGCAGAGAGGTTAAACAAGATTGACCATTGCCGAATGTCCCTTGCGGTATACATAGCTACGGGTTTCACCGCCGCCCTTTACAGGAACGCCCATCGAAAGGAAGTATTACACCGAACTTCATTTGCAACGTTCAAGTTGACTGATAGCAGATTCAACTTAATGATAGTATTCGCCAGTCCGAAGACTGCCCAGGGCAAACCGCGAGGAGGTTCTATCATGTCTTGCCCCATGGTGGCCCTTAAGAGAGCCGATGGTTCGTTCTCGGGGGGTGTGAATTTGACTATTGGCTGGAATAGTCAATGGGTATGACGGTTAGGTTGTCATAGACCCTATACCGCCGAGGTCGTACTGGTGCATCTGGCACCTTTCGGATGCGAGTGGTATTTGGAGTCCACACCCCATCCGTCCAAACGATCTTCTCGATCTTCCCCTTATCATCCTCTTCATCCCACTCGTCGAGGATGACGAACTCGGGAATAGCGTTGTCTTCATCGATGAAGACGGGAATGTTGTCGGCAGATGTCGCTTCCATCGTGACTTCAAATTGAATGAGAAGTGCTACAATCTTCTGGCTTATGTAGGGTTTTCAACAATTAATTGCTCAACAGCGAATCAGAATGCTTCAGGGATAGCAATCGACTGCATAACGTTCAAGTTGACTGATAGCAGATTCAACTTAATGATAGTATTCGCCAGTCCGAAGACTGCCCAGGGCAAACCGCGTGGATGTTCTATCATGTCTTGCCCCATGGTGGCCCTTAAGAGAGCCGATGGTTCGTTCTCGGGAGTAACGTCATCTTACACCCTACCAATTCTGCTGAGAGAGTCTTTGACTCTCTCTTTGGTAGCACTGTCGACTTCCACGCTAATTGGCACGTGGCTAAAAAGTGGAATGTAGCGCCATTCCGTTGGATTGACAGCAGTTGCTGTCATCGGATTGCCAATCCGAGCAAGATTATTAAAAACTCTGTCTTGCTCCTCTAGCCTGACAAACTCCTCAAATAAATTTCGCGGCCTTAACTGCTGTCCGCGAGGAGAGCTGACTTGACTGTTCGGCGTCTGCATGATTGAAATGAAATGAAATGAGAGGCAGTGGTTTATATACCCCTCTAACGCGACGCAACGTTCAAGTTGACTGATAGCAGATTCAACTTAATGATAGTATTCGCCAGTCCGAAGACTGCCCAGGGCAAACCGCGTGGAGGTTCTATCATGTCTTGCCCCTAGGTGGCCCTTAAGAGAGCCGATGGTTCGTTCTCGGGAGTGACGTGATGGGGTGGTGAAGGCGGGCAAAGATCTGCAATGAAAATGATATGTATTAGAATAGGATATACTATCTTATTTACTTTTTCACTTACCAAGTTAGCCATCCTTTGGCAGTCTCGCGCGCTTCCGAATAGAAAATTTGTGCAGATGGCCGCGCATTCTCAGGCTGGCATGGAGACATTTTTTCGTCGGATGGCCGTTATAACATAGGATGGACTCGTCCAGATTTTGATTGACGAGTACTTCGCCGGCCAAATGATTATCCCGAATAGGGATGTGAAACTCAAACAAACGATCCTCATTCACACGTTCCCACTCATCCCTCATGCGCTCCAACTTCTCATACGCCTGCCTCTCATCACCCCGCCGAGCCACAGTCCTCTCCAACTCAACATTCCTCGCTCTCAACACACTCATCTCCTTCATCATCTCCTCAAACTTCGCTTCTGCATCTCTCCTCTCCGCAGCACTCGCCCTCTTCTCACACTCATCATTCTTCTCTTCCAACTCTCGCGTCTTATTCTTCAAATCAGTCACACTACGCCTCATTCTAATATTTTCATCCGCTACCTCCTTCGACTTCAGTTCCTTCTTTTTCAACTCATCCAACTCCTTCACAACTTCATCCTTCACTTTCTTCAAACTCTCATACTTATTAACCAACAAATCATGCGCCATCTGCTGCGAAACATGCCTCTTCTCTTCATCCTTCAACCACCTCGCCGACTGCACACGAATCCCACCACTCTTCACTTTTGGGGAAGATGAGCTCTTCGGGGGGTCCTCAACAACGATGTTGGACACCTCCGACGACGAAGAGCTCAACTTCCTCACACGCTCCCTATCTAAATCCACATCATCCTCATCATCACTCTCAAGCACTCTCTTCCGCCGCTCAATCTCAGCCTCCAACGACGCAACCGCTCTCGCCAACTCATCATTCTCAACAACATTCTCAACCTTACCCTCTCGCTCGATCGCCAACATTCGCTCCCTCTCTTCCACAATCAACTGCGTAAATCTCAAATCACTCACTAAACCACCACTACAGTCAGCATGCACTCTGTAGAAACGCGCCTCATCCTCATCACCCTTCAGCACTCTACACTTCACACACGCAACCCTATTCAAGATAATCATGTGGCCGGTGCCCGCCTTCTTCACATGCGCCTTGGCGTCCGCACTGCGATTAATTCGCCCACATGAGCACATTTTGATGTAATATTTACGATTCTTATCGTTTGCCATGCCTGATTTATTGTTAACTGTAAGATAATGAAATTTGTATAAGTTTGGAATCATGTAGTACAGTCATATTCCTAAAGTATTACACTTAGTCAGGAATGATAGATTTGAGTGTAGTGAGTGGCACTCGATCCCGTCGACAGCCCGAAGGCCTTGTACTGATCACTAGGGAAGTGAGAGATCTTCCCCGATACCCGCTCTTTACAGCTGAAGACATCATTGTCACTGCCCCGAAGTGGTAACAGGAACGCCGAGTCAAAGGTAGTGATCAGTAGCTGGGATCTAACCCCTCAAAGCTGCCTTAGACTTAGTCAAATTTCAAATCTGATAGCAGATTTGAACTCAGGATACTTGAAAACCTTAGTCTATATGTTAAAACTTTGAAAAAACTGAAGAATTTTTAAAAAATTCCGCATTTTACTACTCATACTACTTTTAAAAAATTTTATCAGTAGTAAAGACACTATCAAACTCTATCATACAAACTTTGAAGTAAGAAGATAGCTTGCCTACTTCAAAAGATAGAGTCCTTTGAAACACCCGATATCGGGAGCTCAGAGCGACGACCGTCGCTTACCTCGTCTTTCGATGAAGTGATCAGACTTACGTCGTCGGGGGTTTATATATGCTCGGAAGAAAACTTAAAATGGCTCTATCTCCGAAAGTATTCATCGTAGCGACATGCGGTTTGTTGCAAACGATTCGTCTCATCATTCTCTATCATATGACACCTGAACCATTCCCATATGACCACGGGAAGTTGGTCCGTCAGCACATGTCCATGTAACATGCCACAAGTGAAAAAATTCCTAAGTGTGAGAGCTCCAGTGTGGTGAAAATTTTGAAAAATTTAAAACTTCCGAATTTCGACCTGGGACTTTACCAAAACATTTTTCACCAAATTTCACGGACCCCCGCTCCCCCCCTCGTTCAGAGGAATTTGATGAAAAATGTTTTGGTGACGGTCCCAGGTCGAAATTCCACACTTTGGAAAATTTTCAAAATTTTACCCATACAAAGCCACTCTGACACTTAGGATTTTTTCAGGTGAGCGAGCTCCGACCTAAAATCTTGTAACAGCTCTAACTTTTGAACGGCTGGTCCGATTGACTCGCAACAAAAAATGTCGTCGAGCAGTTTTTTCTCCTCTTTCAAACGAGTAGCCTTAAGACAAAATCCGTTCACTAGAACCAAAGTTAGAAGATTGGTGTCGGGGGGGGGAGGTCAGTGAAATTTGATGAAAAATGTTTTGGTGACGGTCCCAGGTCGAAATTCCACACTTTGGAAAATTTTCAAAATTTTACCCATACAAAGCCACTCTGACACTTAGGATTTTTTCAGGTGAGCTACGACAGTCCACCCTCCCAACCTGGCCGGCACACCACGCCAACCTAGACACCACATCACCGCGCGCTATACGACGGTCGGCCAGAGGGGGGGGACGTCAGAACCAAAGCACCACGGCGGCCGACCACGACACTCTGCCGTTCCAGAGGGGGGGGACGTCAGCGACGGCGGCCATCTTGCGCTATCCAGAAGTGGAGTTTTACTTACTACTCCACCAGTGTTTTCTTTCCAAGTGCGCCGGCTCGTAATGAGTGGTTACCGATGTCAACATATTTTTATCTCTCATTATATCTGGTGATTATGGAGCATCACCTGTGAGGCCTCCAAATTGCAATTAAAACTCCGACGAACAAATAAAATGGGGTTATGATGTCAGTGATTCATTAAATGCGAAGATCATTGAAAAAAAGCAAACCAAGCATTGATAAAGATTGAAGTTAATTGCGAAATCCGCATAAATTTCGCCAGTGAATATGAAAACATTCGCGCATCACTGTGATAAAAATAGCCATCAATTTTCGTCTAATTAAAGTTGAGTATTTCAAGGCCGGAAATAAATCACACGTGTTATATCGCTTCATTGCTCTTGAATTCCACCAGTGGTCCAAATTATTATGCAGGAGGAGGTTTTAGATAAGAAAATGGGAAAATTAATGAAAGTAGAAAGTCACAATTTATTTGAAATTAACCATTGATGACATGTTAGTATGTGTGCATGTACACTGCACAGATTCTTCCGACAATTTCTCTGTAAGACTGGGCCGCGCGTATTAGTATGTGGTGAAATCCAGAAAATTTCGTGATTTTTTTGTCCCCAGAAAAAACTGTTCGATTTTTAATGAAGATAGGCCTCAAAACATTTTGACATCATCCTATTTCAACATTTTCATATGTTAAACCACAATCCACTCAGATTTGGCAAAGCTAGAAAAGAAAATTGAAAATGACGCCGTCGAAGAGATGACGATATATCTTAACATTGAAGACAACTTCAATTTTTTAGCTTGAAGTGATTAGTAATGATAATGTACGACACTTCTATGGTTACTGAACCTGCACTTTGTGTCTTCTAGAACTGGCAAGGTTAGGGGGTCAAAAGAGAAGTCGCTTTTGACGTCAAAGAGATGTGAAATATTCTTAATCAATGTATTCATTGTCTTTGGATGATGTTACTTTATAACCAATTTTTATATTTCGATTTTATCTACTCAGATGCCTATGACAAGAATATTGAGCCTCCTGTTTCTATTCCCCAATGCTGCTATAGTTACGTCAAGTTTCATTCAAGAAAGTAGCTTGAAGATTAGGCCTACTACATTAAGGAACTACGGCTATCGTCTAGATAAATTGCACGTGCAAATTGTCGGGATAATTACTTTCCCAAAAACAAGACATCGAAAGCAATTTGATTCAAAAGATAAGAAGGTCCATCTGACTGAAAGTTACAATTTAAGAAGATATGGAAAATCGTATTGATCAACAGTACATAATGATCGACAGTCAATGATAGATCATGAAAACTATTGAATAAAATCGCGTTTTAAAGTACCTCAACTACTTAAGACACAGATTGATTTCAGACCATCATAGGAATAATGAAGCACATCTATCGGATCTGGCCATTTCCATGTGACTATGATGCTCGACACATGTGACTATGGCGATGCGTCGAGCCAGCTTCATACAGCTGACATTAGCTGCATCGGTCGATAGATAGATTTCTTTCCGGGATATCACTTTCCATCGAAGTTGGCGATCATTGATCAACTTCAAAAGGAGGTATAGGAGTTTCTACCTCGTGATTATCTTGTGTGGCAATACTAATACATGGTGAAACAAAAGAAGTCTATCAATGTGAGATGAATGAAAACCGTAGATTCTCTTTGAAGGACCTACACTGACAGCTGGATAGACCTACTCCACACAGGATTGAAAGCTTTGCAATGCAAATCAAAGTTGATCAAATAGACTCATTGATTTTTACAGTGCGCATCTGTGATACCTGACACTTAATAAGGAAGAGTCCTTTTAGAGAAATTGTCGCAGTCTTCAATTTCCTGTGAAGTGATCTGAAAACTCATTTTTCTGGATTTACTATCTTCAAAAAACGTTTGCATGTCATCATATTCATCCTTCTTCTACCAGCGGAAACTTCTCTGTCATGACCTACCTTCAAAGAATGTCGAATGCCATATTGGACCCTTCCCGGGCCTGAGTAGAGCCAACCACTCAACTGTCAATGCCCAGGGATTTCGTCAATATGTCCATCGCATGTTAACTTGCAAAAAAAACTTCTTCAAGAGATCCAAATTTTTCAATCATATAATAGGTTGCAAATATGCTTTCGACCGCAACGTGTCGGACGACACTGTCAAAAGTGAATCATAAGAAATGTGACACTTCATGAATATTAAACTTGAGGGTGAAAGCCAAAATGAGTAGGCCTGCATTTCAACTCTGTCTTTAAGAGTGTATAGTCTCGCTAAAGTCGATGTGCAAAACAACTTCGTTGTTATGCAATGATCTTTTTATCAATGTCAGTGAGGATTGCTAGACATGAATGCGATATAAGCTTGATGGGTTGCTTACATGTACCCTGAAATTTCAATATTATAGCTGCTTCCATTTTTCTTCATCCCATTTCCAGTCATGCAGCAATGCATCGATATCGATAATAATGCGCTGTTTCTATCTTCTTCAGAATTACCGGAAGAACAACCGCGTGAACAACCAGTAAAAACTTAAGATGTAGGTACTGCAGTTCAATATCAATTGATAAACATGGGAGCCAATCAAGGAGCGCGATGGTTGATAGATAGACTCCTCGTGTCGCGAAATTTTCTGCTGATCTTCCCCATGGAGGAGTTTTATAGGTACAGACTAATAGGTGATAATGTATGACAATATAAGGCATTTAATCATCAAAGTTGAATTGAATCAATCTAACGGCATTTTCTGGCATTGTGTTTGTGAAGGACAAAGTCATTTTTGCAAATTTCAGTCATGCCTGTCATCTCATAGACGTTTTGAATCAACCGTCGAAGAGATGACAGATTGTGGTGTTTTTTATATTTTTTGAAGAACCGATGGCTCGCGTGTTAATTTACAATATGCCTGTGTGGATAAAGGATAAATGGACCTCTTGTATGTTAAATTGGCGTAAAGATTGGTTCGAAACTTTTTAGTCCAGAGCAAATAAAAGTGGCGTCGAAGAGATGACGAATTGTGGTGACATTTTCCCAAAAATGGCTTTTTTTATTTCTC
The DNA here is from genome assembly GCA_907163375.1 of Prostheceraeus crozeri. NCBI lineage: Eukaryota > Metazoa > Platyhelminthes > Polycladida > Euryleptidae > Prostheceraeus > Prostheceraeus crozeri. The sequence goes on along the minus strand of CAJQUW010002629.1, from coordinate 35,184 downwards.
AGAAGTACTATATTTGTAGGATGACTAAAATGCTTCCTCTATATCAAAGAAGTTTGCGAAACAAAAGTTTCCATGTAATCGCAGTCTCTATCATTGCTTTAACTCCGAATACATCGCGTCGAAGAGATGACACAAAATTTTGGGGACATCGGTTTTTTTAGTCTCTAAAACTCCAAATAATGAATTTCAAGACAAGTACGCTATATCACAGATAACGTGGATGAATGAATTTATGTACAACATAAGAGAGCTCTGGCATTTTTCCTGCTGAATATGCTTTACAGGCTTCTAAAAAGTAGATAAATTTCAGGGGACATGTAAAAATCTGGTATTTTCAAAATTCAAGTGAACGAAAAATATAATAGACAGTCAAATATGTAAATAATGATGAATGGACCGCATAGAGCAAACGAAATACTACAAAATGATGTATTGTAGTTGACCATTTGATCAATAACTTCACGGAATCCAGGGAGGGACAAAGAAATTGCATAAAGTTCACATTTGCCTGGATTTCACCATGTCAAGCAATCAATTCAGCTGGATTCTGATGTATTTTACAATAATTAAGTGCATTGTTTACCACTTGTTCCATGGTTTTATCCAGATACACACTAGCGTCATTAATCAAATCTACCAAAGTCAGTGGCCTCCAGTCCAGTAAATGCTCTGGGAGTTGAACGTCCCTTAGGTATCTTTTAATAGTGCATGCTATTGTGTAGCTTTCTATGTATACAGGTTAATAATTTCCACAATCAAGTCGTTATGTAGCACCATAATTACCTAGATATTATAGTACCTAGATTAACCTACTTTGCAACGATATAGGTGACGGTGACTAGGAATAATAGAATTAGAAAAAGCATCTCCGGATTTCGCTTTCAGGTTGAAGAGTTTTCTAATGGACTTGCAATCGCTCACTTTGCTTTTGCTGCGGCAATGTCTGTTAGTGCGCTCATTGAGAGAAGCCATTTTGTTGAACGATCCCAGTTTTGATAGTGGTCAGTCTACCAGGTGCAGCTATAGTTCTACCATGGATGACGCCTGCAAAAAGAACGTCTTGACTGCACCATAGGACTGCATAATGTGACGGCACAACATATATTTTGTAGTGATATAAATCAACATACCACATCCAAGTCACTATCGGTGTTGAGCTAGAGCGTTTCTTTGGATGATAAACAGAACTCTTCCTCTTGTTGCTTCCGTCATTATTACGTTGAGTGTGATCAACCAAAAACATTGCATTCCTTCACAAAATTTCACTAAATATTCAGCCTCTTTTTTTACTGCAACTTTTCCTTTGTTTATATATTCTATCATAGCTCGTCAAACATCATTTTGGTTGTGTTAAAATAATACCTTCTGCAATGTTGATCAGAATTTTGTGAAAATTAGACAATGCGCTATGTCGAGACAACCATTCACTATTCCAAAATATATCCAGGTCCAAAAATCATGCCATTTAAAAGGGCATCAAATTAGAAATCTTGTCGATATAGCCTATTGACCTTCCACGCGAGATGCTGAAGAATAATATTTTGCAGATAACTGCGTTCCTCAAAATATCTGTTTGATGCAACGCATAATAGGAATAGGCTTGCACATGCTATATTCAGCTACTATTCACATGCTACTGTTCACATGCTACTATTCAGCACATGCGCATTCAATTAGGCCACCATTTGCTTTTGTTAATTTTCCATGAGATAAATAAAATCTTCGATTTTTTTGTTCACCAACCGACTATTGCTATTATGCAGCCTGCAAACTGACACATCCTTATCAAGGTGGTACTAGCATAGAAATTAACAATACCATAGAAAGTCCTAGAATGGAAATTGCATGAAAATTATGGCACACGCCGGGGGAACTAAGTTGGGGCAAAACGCAAATTGTGCGAGGTGGTTTCCATGTTTTCTGATTGTCATTTATATTTATCAAGCCAATTTTTGATCTGAGTTGTTGCCCCTTGTCCAAAGATCATGTACACAAAAGTAATAATGAATTTACAAAATACTGTGGCGACAGGATGACAAAGAAAGAAATCCTTTAAATGTTCTGTACGTTCATCATTTTGAAATATCGCTCCTATAATCTATCAAGAGCATAATCAGTCACACATGCAACTTGTAATGTCGATTTACAGAACATGCATTGCTTCAGCTTGAAATGAGAGTTCAAGAAATCTTAGGGTATTCATTTTAATAACGAAATAATCCTTTGGTGTAGACCACCTCCATAATGTACTGAAAAGCCGGAAGCTCATACAATTATTCTTTATTCCCTGCGCACGCTGTCTCTTTGAGGGTAAACGACAGAATGAAAGCTACAATGATCACAACGGACGGATTACACTTACGAACACAAATCAAAATGGCATGATCAGTCTATCTGACGCAAACAGGAATACATGAAGGTCACAATAAATAAAGGTATAGCAAACTCTCTACTGAAAACACAGGCCAAAAGTAATGATAAAATAAAGTAAAAAGAAAAATAGAGTCAAGGTATCAGGTCACAGCAATAAACAAATTCTTTGTGTACACATAGAGAAGGATTCTCAAGTCTTATGCACACTGCTTCAGAGATGCGGAGCTCCAACTGGGTACCCAGAAACCCAGGGCACTTTAATTTTGACGCGGGTCAAAATTAGCCAAAATAGCTTGTTTTTGACCCACAAAAATTTTATTTTGTGCTTGATTTTGACCCTATACCTTTGATCCCTTTCTGCAACCCCTCGCATCTACCCAGTCATATTATCATGTTCATGACTTGTATTAGTAGCCCTATTAGTAGCCACATCAGTGCTATCTGGAGTTCGTGAGAATGCTTTCCTAAATAAAACAAAATAAAATAGTGCTCAATGTATAGTCTTGTATCTAACTCGATAAGCCTTCACTACACAAAGGAACTCAAAAATAGTCAATCCATAGAAAACATAGCTAACAAATATAGCAAATGAAACAAATTGTAGTGTGAAATTCACTCATTTACAGTGTATGTTATGTTTTTATTTTATTTTATTTTGTTCAGCTCTTGATATTGAAGACATTGAAGGCAGCCTTCCAATGAGAAATCCGTCAGCGACTGACGGTAATCACTTTTTACAGACCCTATATTGGAGAAATCTGATTCCACGGGAGCTGTAGTCGGCATAACCGTGGCCAAACCGCCACAAAACGTCTTCAGTTTACCTAAGTTTTGAAGTTGGGGGTCACTCCAACTCTGCTGAAATTGCCATGATCATTGAGAGAGTCGATAGAAGCTTTAAAGCCGACTTCATTTTTGTACTTCTCCCTCAACAGTCCCATCTGTTCATCAATTTCATCGATGTTCTCCTCTTCCCATACAGCCTCCAGGAGTCGTGGTTTGTTTTTCCTGATGGTATTCGAAAACTCACTCCTTTTCACCTCGACAAGCTCTTGGGGGGGTACAAGGAGGTAGCTCTTGTTCGTTCAATTCGGGAATGACAAGAAGCCTAGTCAGGCGACCAACAAGTCCACAGACAAGTTTTCCCACTGAATCTTAAACAACAGGTATTTCGTCCTCCTCAAGCTCGCTCATGCGGTTGTCTGCGAACATTCCAAGTTCCCCAATGAATTCTCGAACAGCGGAAACATTCGTTTTGTATCCTTGGCAGACGATAGTAATCTCCTTTTCGGTATCGGCTTCGTTGGAAATCGGAAGCGACAGTTCTTCGGTGTCAATTTCGAGAGGAAACAGACCCTCCAGTCTGCTTTTCAAGTCTAGGAATCGGGCTTTTTGCTGCGAGATAAGAGTTTTCGTTCCTTGACAAGCTTTGACGACACGTAGGACTTCTCCAGCAACTTTGTGCAAGGCGATCATGAGTATCAACCAAAGACTTCCTGTTGTACAAGGTGGTTGTTTCTGCTGTAGCCAATTGAACACAGTGACTTTGTTGTCCGCCAGCCAAGTTAACACTTTTTCAATTCCGGCCCATCGAGTCGAAACAAATCGTGGACATACGCTTCCCATTTGTGTGTGGAGATTTTGCTGTCGGCGCAGGTACCCAACAAACAATTTCATTTGAGTGATGAAATTTTCATTCAAGTAATTTTCATATTCAGCTTGAACATCCAGGTCCAACTGATGCAGGGCACACCAAAACCTATAAATTGGCAAAGTCGCAACTTGATTGAACCGGACTCCAACACCACCAACGTGACCGGTCATCGTTGGTTCACCGTCACTCGTAAATCCAATTATAGAATTTCTCCAATTCGGGTGCAGAATATCCAGAACCCGCTCGAGTAAATTGAACAAATTTACTGCAGTCTTTCTTTGATGGATGGGAATTGCCAAAATGTGCAGATTTTGTAAATCACCGGCTGCGTACACCCCAACACGTACATCCAAATAGTTGACCCCGAACTTGTTACCACAGTCTATAGCAATGGTGAAAGTCCATGAATTCTGAAGAATATCATTAATAGCCTGGTAATTTGCCGCAGCCACAGCTCGAATGAATCGTGCACACAGACCTTCAGAACATCTCCGGAAACTTCTTTGACAGATTCGATGTGCTTGGCAGTACTGTCTAAAGCTAGCTCCATTTTTGACAAATTTCATAACCAGCAGGAACATACTTTTTTTCTTTGTCGAGAACTCATAAATAGCATCGTTGTTTTCAGATTTTTGGGAAGCAGCTCAATCCACGAGCCCTCGATTCTTGCTCGTCTGGATCAAAAAGCAGTTCTCCGATTATTCCATCAACTATCGCCTTGGAGATTTTGAAGCACAATTGTTCTTCACTGGAGAAGAAATGGTGTAATTTCGTCCTTACATCCGTTCGACCTGAAAGAAGAAATAATTAATGAATAAAATATTGTATAATTAATTGTAATAACAACAAAATAATTGTTATTGTAAAAAAAAATAATTATAATGATGATATAACAATATTATAATTATATGATAAGTAATAATGATAGTAAATATTACAAATAAAAAATTAAATACCTTCAAAATACGCATTCTTGGCATCATCGTCCAGTTTTTGATATTCTTCCCATTGCTGTTTGTGCTGTTACAAATGTGATCGAAATGCAGTAGGGCGGAAGGAAGTAAAATAATGCACATTTTGCGTCCTCTTGCGCTTCCCACCGGCTTTCTCTTCTCTCCCAAAGAAAGCACAAAATTTGCAGAGGACACTTGTCACTTTGCTAGAAGTTGGATCACGTGCAGACACTTGTAGACCATACATAAGCTCATGGTTAGCTTGAAATGGTTGATCCTTAGTAGCAGGCATTGCGGAAAGGACCAAAGCAAACAATAAGAACCACCGGAATGATAATCTGCGAAGGAAGAAGAAAACAAAATTAGTGTTCCGATCATATACTCGTACATGAACAAACTTCAGCATAATAAATGATCTTATTCTATCATACTTAGAGTTCCGTATTTTTTACACCGAAGTATTTATTTATCAACGATAAAGGAATACATTTATTGTCATTCTTCATCGATAACTGTTGTACATATATTTTGATACAAAATAAAGGAAACCTTTAAGTTGAACGACGTGTGAGTTTAAACCCAATTCAGAGTTTTGTTGTGATATGTATCGATGATATTAGATGCAGAACCTTTTTGACTATCCTTATCAACTCCTACAGCTACGTACAGTTGTTTATCTTAGACAAAACTGACTCACTTGAACAATGTACGACGCAGCTGGATTTCACGCAAGAGATGAACGAGCAGAATCACTCTGAGGCTGTCTGTCTGACGAAATGATGCAGTCGTCTCTGATTGGCTGATCGAATAGCAAACAGGAAGCGCTGCTCTTAAGAAAAACGTATGCGTTGTCTGCAAATGTCGAAGGAATGTGGAAATAGAGGGATAAGAATAACGTAAAAACGCCCTCTCGCGGACACATTTCCCACGCAATTTTTTTAAAAATTGCAAGCTACGTGGGGAAGACGGACTCTCGACAAGCGTGTCCGCGAGCACATTCCCAAGTGGTATGAAGAGGGTAAACAAAGGCCAAGATCCAAGCAAGTGCCTTCATCGGCAATAACCCAGCATCACCTGATCTGCAGCCAAATGCCATCAAGAGCCTCATTCAAGGTGCTGGGGCAATGCCGTAGCCAGTTGGAGCTCCGCATCTCTGAAGCAGTGTGCATAAGACTTGAGAATCCTTCTCTATGTGTACACAAAGAATTTGTTTATTGCTGTGACCTGATACCTTGACTCTATTTTTCTTTTTACTTTATTTTATCATTACTTTTGGCCTGTGTTTTCAGTAGAGAGTTTGCTATACCTTTATTTATTGTGACCTTCATGTATTCCTGTTTGCGTCAGATAGACTGATCATGCCATTTTGATTTGTGTTCGTAAGTGTAATCCGTCCGTTGTGATCATTGTAGCTTTCATTCTGTCGTTTACCCTCAAAGAGACAGCGTGCGCAGGGAATAAAGAATAATTGTATGAGCTTCCGGCTTTTCAGTACAGTATTCATTTTACTTTGAAGGGCTCCTCTGTTCACTATATTTGAACAAGTTTCAAAATCTTTGCATGCTTTCGAATATCAGCTTCCAAACATCATCACACTATATCACATGTGTCATTTAATAATTCATTGAAAAGTTCCAGCGACTATTCACTTATCTGAGAAATGATTGTCGGTGAAGAAGCTTTCAATGTGTTTATTCGACAAAAGCGCTAGGTTTCGTAACCGCATGAAGGAGAGAAATCATCCAATTATTAGAATTTTATCTATTGAATTCTTTAGATATTCTTACAACCAGTGCACCGCCCACTTTCAATTATGACTTTGTGAACCAATTTTTAATTCGTATTTTGAAAAATAGTTGTTAATGATAGATGCAGGCGAGAGTAATGCCACTCGAGTCAAGTCAAAATAGAAAAAGCCACAATGTAGAAAGTAAAGTTTATTCCGAGCTTTCGATCGCTATTCAAGCATCATAATCATGGATGAAGATACAAATGGCAGCATTGCTTGAAATAAGAAAATTTCACTGGGCGGCATTTTGCTAAAACGACTGGGTTAGCGTATGGGTCGAATATTAACCATACTTATTAGTCATTTCATGTCACATTCAAAGGCTATTAATACTGATTGACACATGACCTTTAAACACTGTGTGAACGTAATTAGTTTTAGTATTTACACCTATTCCAATAAATTGTTAAGACTGTACTGTAAAATGTCTCACGGTGTCCCCATTTCAACATTCAGACTCAAAAAATATACCATCGACCAAACCTGTTTTTTCATGATCCATGACCCTTTGAAGTGTATAATTGCAAAAAGGAAAATTTTTTAATGCTCAGATTTTTTTTAAATGGCCAATTTTCAAAATGGCGGCTATTTTCGTTATATGTGTCCTCTTGTTTTCAACTCAACGCATTTCCGAGACAAGGTAGCCGTCATAACACTATATATTGTTGTAATGCACATAAAATACTTGAAGGAATTGTCAAGTGCTGTCTGCATAGGTGACATATCTATTTTATGAGTAGTACGTGCTAGTTTTACCACTATTTTTCGAAAATAGATAATAATTTCATTCATTTATCAAATCAGAAATTTCCCGCAGCTATTGAAATTGCAAAAGTAATTGAAGCTCAGAATCTAAGAATTTACAAATGTAGATAATGATCTTCAAAACCTATCCTTTATAGCTATCAAATGAAATCTCGAGCGTCTTTTGTCATCTCATTTATTCTATCATCGTATTTTTTTCTATGACATGTCTTATCTTCACATCTCATGTTATGTTTTGTCACCATAATAGACCAACAAAATCATTTTTCTCAACGTCTAGAGCAGACTCGGAAAAGGCTCATTGTTTCAGATTACCGGCTACATAAAGTTATTAGTAAAGCCACCATATAACATGAAAGTGTGATACAGAGTTTAGAGGGTAAAGAATTCTCCGCTTCATACTTCTATTTATTATATTCTTTACTCTTTACTTCTATAAAGATATAGAAGCCATAAAATATCTATTGTCTTGACTCGTTATGTTGCGTGCGGTAATAGCATTGTTCGATTTCTTCATTAAACTGCTAGTGCATCGTGATTGATTGAAACTGATTGATGAGTCATACCAAAGATATCCATGGTCATACACATGTATGTTATGGCATAAATATAACATAGGAATTGAATTGTCGCACACTGGTAAATTTTTGATTTCATTTACGATCAAAATGGCAACGGCGTTAGATGAAACACACGAAAAACTACGGAAGAGAGTATGCATCGTTTGTTACCGGAAATCGTCGAGAAATCTTTCTGCTAAAGAAATTTCTATCGTACAAGAACATTTAATTGAACACTTTGACATAGACAATCCTGATTTTCCCAGTGGCGCTTGTGGAGGTTGTCACATGCTATTACTGAAGAAAGGTAAAGGGGACAGTGTTGACTTTTTTTCTACCAGATGACTACGATCCGCGACATCAAACAAACACTCGATCCTGCAAGAAATGTGAGTGTAGAATTTGCTCTCTTGCACTGATGATCCTACAAGATGCAGTTAAATTGAAACGGAAATCAGGCCGACCTCAAACAAATGTGATTCCACCTGTAGAACATTTCAAAATATGTGGACGTTGTTTTGCAAAGATCTATAGAGGAAGTAACCATTCAGTTGAAATGTGCTCTTCTAGACGGGCAAGAGTTTACAACGTTGAATCTTTGTTGGATTCCCCTTCAAAGCAAACTAAACAGCGAGTTGCAAGCAGAACCATCGACGAATTCACTTCGCTAGCCACGCTGGGAAACTGCGATCGAAAAATACCGCCGAAGAGAAAAAGCCTAGAAAGTCCTATTATTTAGGCAAGTACTTTTACAAAAATTCAACAAAGACTTTATTTAAGTACTCGAGAAGTAAACAAGCAATCACAAGATCTACGAAATTCTAACCCCGGAATTGTAGAACGTCGTCTTAGAGACAAACTATTTGAACTGAATCATTCATTGGATGGATTCTTTGACCTACGATTACTGCCATTCAAGATCCAAAAATCTGACGACGATTCAAAAGAAGAATGGGCAGTTGTTTGTCGTGATTTGAACGTTTTCGTCGATTTTGTTCTTCGAGAAAGAGGTATTGACAATGACTCTGCTTTGATAAAGATCGGCATCGATGGCGGAGGTGGTTTTATAAAATGCTGTCTTTCCATCTTCGATCCGTCAGATGATGCAACAGGCACATCAAGGCGTTCGGAATTCAAAGACTCAGGAGTCAAACGTTGCTTCATTATAGGCATCGTTCCTGAAGTACCCGAGAACTACTACAATCTGAAACAGTTGTGGATAAATGTCGGCATTCATTTGCTCAACCGGAAATTTACGATTGCCAGTGACCTAAAATTATGCAATATTTTGCTCGGTCTGATGTCACATAGCAGTGTGCATCCATGCTCATGGTGCGATATCAAAAAAGATCGATTGCAAAGGAAATCAGAGAACTCTCGGTACTTTGAGGAAACTGTTTTGGAATTACTATGACGATGGCGCAGTGAAAGAAAAGGCAAAATATCACGGTAACGTCGTTCATCCTCCGATGTTTTGTGGTAAATCCGATATCACCACAGTTATTTCTCTCGTTCCCCCACCTGAACTACATTTACTCACAGGACCGGTAAATACCATATTCTCGGCTTTGCGAAAACTTTGGCCACAGGCTGACGAGTGCTTGCTACGCTGTGGTATCCAAAGAGAAGGCCTGCATGGAGGAAGTTTCACCGGGAATGCCAGCAGGATGTTGTTGGCGAATGTTGATGTTCTAGAGCAAATGGTTGCGAATAATCAAATTGTATTTGTTGAGGCATTCAGGCGTTTCAAAGACGTCATCGACTCATGCTATGGAAGTACCTTGGATGCTGACTATGCCACAAAAATCGAATTATTCAAGATATTTTATCAAAAGTTGAAGATCCCAATCACACCAAAGATCCATGCCGTGATTTTTCACATTACTGAGTTCTGCTCCTTCAATGGCAACGAAGGTCTTGGGCCATGGAGCGAGCAAACTTCAGAATCCGTCCATTATGATTTTCAGCGTGTGTGGGACAACTATAAAATCCGCAGCACTGAGAACAATAACTATGGCAAACAATTGTTGTCTGCTGTATGCAGATACAATAGCTTGCATGTATGAATTTTCTAATTATAAATGAAGTTCGCTTTAGCACCTGGTAGTGTGGCTTGGTAGAATTAACTTGTTAATCTTGTTATTGAAACATGTCTTCTCTGAGCAAAATTTGGATAAAAAAGTCTTTTCTCTCATCCTGTAATATGATTTGATACTCGAATACTGAATGGTCAGTACTTCTTTTGATAGATAATGCAAATGTAGCATGCTTCATGCATCGTGTATGGCTATAGCGAAATCTTTCATTGCATGAAAAAACAGACTCAAAAATATTTTCTATTTTTCCAAAATAGTGGTAAAACTAGCACGTACTACTCATAAAATAGATATGTCACCTATGCAGACAGTACTTGACAATTCCTTCAAGTATTTTATGGATGCATTACAACAATATATAGTGTTATGACGGCTACCTTGTCTCGGAAATGCGTTGAGTTGAAAACAAGAGGACACACATAACGAAAATAGCCGCCATTTTGAAAATTGGCCATTTAAAAAAAATCTGAGCATTAAAAAATTTTCCTTTTTGCGATTATACACTTCAAATGGGTCATGGATCATGAAAAAACAGGTTTGGTCGATGGTATATTTTTTGAGTCTGAATGTTGAAATGGGGACACCGTGATATCTGTCAAAATACAGAATAATTAAGTTATTTTTTTCGAGAAAAAACTATTGGAGAAACTTATTATATATAGCGGTAGTTTGTTGCACTAACAATTAAGTACATTACTGATTTCATGCGCGCGTATTTGTAAATGAAAAGGAGTTTACATTTACTTCTATTAGTGACAAAATTTATAATTTTGCATCATCACAAAAGAAGGTTTTCACAAAATCACAGTTCATGTATGTAGACAGATCGGATGGTTTATGACGCCTCTCCTTTCTGGATAAAAATGTACTAACAGCTGGCCTTGGGTCGTAATTGGCCGTACCAGTGCCGTTGAGAGCAATTATGAGTCTGTCGTTCACAACCGATCTTGTCATGGAAGCTCGAATGTCAGTTTTCAGAATCGTATGATGTTTTATGGCCCGCTCAGTTATCATACTGTGTGGACAAGTTATCAGAAATGACTGAATGAGTTTATTCAGGACTGATCCACGAGCCGATTTTTTTAGCAGCTCGTAAAGCTTAGCTGTGGTCGAGTCGGTGCTTGGAAACCCACTCGGTCCGTGAGCGGTAAAAATTCCAATTGCATCGTCAGCAAATTCAGATAACGAGTCCTCCCCGAAGATATCGCGAACCAGTGTTCTACCTGAAACAGGTATAAACGGACTGTGAATATTTGGAAATTGTATATGCTTTTGAGGACAGTGGGAAGTTCTTATAATCGAATTGTGGAATGTTTCAGATGAAGGCACGTCGTTTTATTATTTTAATCGTGTGATTTTTATCAATTACATTTTTCAAATGTATCATTCATACAAGGGATGTAATTAATTCGGCAATTAAACTATTCTGGTATACGGCAATAGGCTTGGCGATTATGTCAAAACATTACCGCAGATTTGAAGACGAGTTTCATTCGTTTGTTGAGAATATTATTTTATACACAGATACACGATTTATTATTATAATATATAACCAATATTATTGTTACAGAACACTTACCTGCGTCTATCCATTTCTTCGGATTTGATGCGTTCGCGACATTAATCATGGTTCGTACGTTTTCATCTTGTTAATCATTCAATCGGTCCTCGAGAACATTTGAAATCGTAAGGATTACTTCCTGCCGAATCGCAGCGAAATCTCTTCCAGATTTGGTAACCAGAGTGTTAGGAGTTTTTCTCGAGGAAGTTTGCGAGCATGCATGTACATGTACTTCTGTTGATGAAGATCCGCATGATAGCAGAGTTTCTTCCGCACCTGCTGGGAAAGGTTCGTCTTTCATCATTTGAAAAGAAGCAATGACTTAAGACTTTTTCACTAATAGGTCGGGTAGGGTGATGAAATTTTTCTGAACTTCTTTCTGTAATAATTCCAATTGTCACAAAATATCTGCGATGACGGCCGTTAACCTTTCGTTGGTCGAATTTTTATACCAATTTCTGCTAAAACCTTGGGCTTGCCGTCTCTCTTTGCGTTCACTTTCATTACTTTCCATGAGTTCTTCCCAATGGTCTCGCATCACCGGTAAATTCTTTAGCACAGCTTCCAATGTCGAAATTCAGCTACCATTTCCAACGATTCGAATGCCACATCGCTCCTATGTGCTATGCACCAAAACGTAAGGAATCCTCTCCCAAGTTCGTCCCTCAATCTTTTCCAGAGGCCTTTTTTGGGCCCTGTGTCGGCTGCTTCGCCGTCAGTTGTTAGACCAACAAGCTTTTCTTTCAAAAGTGTTAATGAATTTCGAGATTCATATAGTTCTAGTAATGCACGCAGCATACCCTCAGATCCTCGCAAGTCACTATGAGCTTCTCCAAGAAAGGCAACCATCATTCCGTATTCTTTGTTCAAATACCGTGCTGTGACGAATAGGCTTTGGATATTGTATTTACCGACCGATTTGTCGACTTGAATGGAAATACATTCCGTTTTTCCAGAGAAGCCTCATTAACTTATCCAACTCAAGAGAAGACACGACATCGAGAATCTCGGAATAAAGCATTGGGTTTTTATATATCGATGTATTCTCTGTTGGTTTGAATGGCATAAAAGAACAGTCAAAACCGTGTTCTGCATATTGAGATATTTGATTCTTTGCATGTTCATGCGATAAAGATCTACTAGGCCATGACCTGGCCGATGAAGTTTTCATCAGTGAATCGTTATATACATCTATCACCATTCTTATCAAATTATTAATCATTGCAGAGTCATGCTTCTTCATGATCCTGATCCAAGGGTGCTTTTCTGATTTAGCATCCCAAGACTTCTGTGATTCTGATGCCGCAACTGCCGCACTATGAACATTTCCGAGAACATGATCAATTATCCTGTGGACAGCCTTCGTTTCATCACATCTTATCCCATCTGCTATAGGAACTTGTCCATTTCCTGCTGCTCTACGGGCTTCACCGAGATTGTCGAAGCATGTGACACATTTTACTCCCTTCTTTTTTCCTAGTTTAACCGATTCCAATGGGAAATGGGATTTAAGCCAGCTCACATCGACCTTACACCCTCTGTACCATTGACAATAATTGGCGTTCTCCGGAACATCGCTCGCATTTTCAATTGGAAACTTCTTCAAAATACAATCACTGATGTCTTTATTGGTTGTCGCTTTGCTAGTGCTAGCTTCAGTTTCTACATCAACAGAAGTACATGTAGTATTTGCATTACTCTTAAATTCAGACGTTGCAGCTTGAAAAAATGATGTTATCGACTTTTGCTTTGTGATAGAGCTTACTCGTCTCTTCTTCGTAGGAGGTTCCATTCCCTTCAAAAAGAAAATTAAAGTAAGACCTACACTGCGTTCCAAATATATTAAAAGAATGTAAATACATATAATAGTACCGGTATATGTACTGTATATCTCTCATGCATTCATTAGCCTACATGTATTCCATGCTTCTATGAACAAATGAAACGCGAGAAACTTGGCCTAGGCATATTGATTGGAAATGTAGTGATAAACAAAACATGTACGCACTGATCAAACTCACCTCATTTCTTCACTTAATGGATTAAACAGCCGCTGAAATTGCATCCCAATATCTCCAAATGTGTTATCTCAACAGGAAGTCGCAGCGATTCTCGCTGAATCGCCTCATTATCATGATAAACAAAGGTGTTGAATATTTCATTTATCGACAATAAAAGCAAAACTACATATGTATACTGAACTCTTCGCCCACTTTTAAGAAATATCAACAAAGATACATTAAATTCCGACCTAGGAAGTTGGAGGGGAATAGGATTAACGAATTTCACATGTTTGTCGATGACATAATCACCTGCTTCATACCCCTGGGCCCTGTATCGTCTGCAGATGAAGAATGAAAGAGGAAATTTGATCAACAGTCAAAATTGATAGAAACTTATAGAAATTTGTAAGGTATATATTCAAATGTTAAATCAAGTATTATTAGTCTGAAATAAAGTATTTTTATTTCAAAATTTCCCAATGCCGCCCAGTGAGGATATTTTTGCTGTACTGGGCGGCAAATTTGGTCGACTGGGCGGTAAAAGTGCCGCCCAGTTACTATGTTATTTTAAGCTATGAATGGCAGGACACAATATTTATACAACAGCGGCAACTCAACAAAAGGGAGGGAGAGGTGATGGGATAATTGACAAAACAGACGGACAGAACAGTGAGGGGAATCAGGTGGGAAATCTAACACCTCTCGATACAGTGTACCAAGTGGGCTACATGAGGATTTAGGGAGATAACGCTTTGATTCAAATTGACAGCACTCATGTGTTGCGACTTAATTAGCGAGGACTCTATCAAGTGTAATTTTGCTTTTTCATACCCCAATAAGATTAAGTCTTTTGTCGTTTCGAATGCTCCCAGACAGAATGTCACTGCTGGTATTTACCGCGTGGATTGTAATAACTGCGACAAATTTTATATAGGTGAAACTGGCCGCAGTTTAGATAATAGAATTAGAGAACACAAAGTAGACAATAAGAATAGGAATTTCAATAACGCTATGTTTGCCCACTCTTTTGATTGTAATCATTCTTTCAATTTTGACAATACACTGTAGTAGGATTGTTACTAAGTGTCCAGACTTACACGCTCGTATGGTGATAGAGTCCTCGCTAATTAAGTCGCAACACATGAGTGCTGTCAATTTGAATCAAGGCGTTATCTCCCTAAATCCTCATGTAGCCCACTTGGTACACTGTATCGAGAGGTGTTAGATTTCCCACCTGATTCCCCTCACTGTTCTGTCCGTCTGTTTTGTCAATTATCCCATCACCTCTCCCTTTTGTTGAGTTGCCGCTGTTGTATAAATATTGTGTCCTGCCACTTGTATCTTCATCCATGATTATGACGCTTGAATAGCGATCGAAAGCTCGGAATGAACTTTACTTTTTACATTGTGGCTTTTTCTATTTTTAGTTGTTAATGACTGCTGCAAATCGACACAATATACCAACCCAGGGAATAGTAGGCTATACCACATGAAACATTGCTGCCATCTCACTGAATATTCTCTTCATGAAAATCCTGTAATTGGCTGTCAACAACTTCCACAACCAACTTGGCAAATAGTTTGACTATGATACGATGTTTTAGATCGAATCTGATCTACAAACCATAGATTTTTCCATGTGCCATCATTGTACATAGGCAAGATATCAAACTTCCATTCTAGTGTATTATTATCCTCTTCTATGGCTACTAGAAGTCATCAAGTATATTTGGAACAACAAGAGAAAAACGAAGGTACGAAAAACAGTAAAAATCGTCTTACAAAATAAGAAAAGTCAGACCCTTTGCACAGCCCCAAAAACACAGGCCGCATTGCCTCACTGGATATCAAGGCTCACACGCTGCATTAGCCATACAGATTCTCTCGCGTCGTGGGTTACATCTGTAAGGCGACTCCCGATCTTCTGGAGAAAATGCAGCGTCGATGAACCCATCGAGCCTGAGGTTTCCACCGCGATTGGTTGAAAGATGTACCGATCAGCTAGAGAGGAATACTTATGTATCTTATATCTCTCTGCTGAGTGATGAGGCTGCGGAACCGGCTTAGGTGGCCGATGCATGCAGTGCTGTTGAGGAGAAGGTATCTCTGCATGTTGCGTCCCACACTAAACACTTGCCTCTTGCGAATGGAAAAATGGTGACACCATCTGGCCGCTTCCCATCGCCACGGTCCAGACCAGCTGGTTCAATTACTGGCGAAAATCCGCACTTTGCCAGTGCTGGTCGAACAGTTTCATTCAGTGCCGAGTGTCTGGCAATGCGTCCTGCACTATATCGACAAGATAAGGTATGCAGTCCATATTTGTCGACTACTTCTCCACATCTACACGGAAATTCTCGACAAACTGCTGCACCCACACGAAGTGCAATTGCTGTTCGAAGAGTGTCGTTGTCTAACATAGTACCAATGCTAGTAGTAAGAAAACGGCGAACACCAGATAGCGCAAGATGGCCGCCATCGCTGAGTCCCCCCCCTCTGGTCCGCCAGTGTCGTGATGTGCCGGCGAGGTTCTGCTGCCGTCCCCCCCCCTCTGGTCCGCCAGTGTCGTGATGTGCCGGCGAGGTTCTGCTGCCGTCCCCCCCCCTCTGGACCGTCAGTGTGTGAGTCTTGGGTGTCTGTGTGCGACCGCCTGGTGGACTTGGGCGACCGTCTAGGTTGACGTGGGCGACCGTCTAGGTTGTCTTGGTTAACCTGTGGTATGTTTTGGTGTGTAGTGTCGAAACGCGGCCTCGGATGTGAAAACGGAGGCCAGATTCGGATTCAGCGTGAAATTCTGCATCTGTATGGTGAATTTGAAAGCAATCGGAGATAAAAATTTTTCGCTCACGTCCCCCCCCTTTGATCTAACTTTGATTCTAGTGGACGGATTTTGTTCGTTCGACTTGCATTGGAAAGAGGATGAAACACTGCTCGACCGCATTTTTCGTTGCGAGTCAATCGGAGCAGCCGTTCAAAAGTTAGAGCGGTTACAAGATTTTAGGTCGGAGCTCACCTGAAAAAATCCTAAGTGTCAGAGTGACTTTGTATGGGAAAAATTAAAAATTTTCCAAAGTGTGGAATTTCGACCTGGGACCTTTACCAAAGTTTGTTTCATCAAATTTCGCTGACCCCCCCCCTTTGATCTAACTTTGGTTCTAGTGGACGGATTTTGTTCGTTCGACTTGCATTGGAAAGAGGATGAAACACTGCTCGACCGCATTTTTCGTTGCGAGTCAATCGGAGCAGCCGTTCAAAAGTTAGAGCGGTTACAAGATTTTAGGTCGGAGCTCACTCTGACACTTAGGATTTTTTCAGGTGAGCTCCGACCTAAAATCTTGTAACCGCTCTAACTTTTGAACGGCTGCTCCGATTGACTCGCAACGAAAAATGCGGTCGAGCAGTGTTTCATCCTCTTTCCAATGCAAGTCGAACGAACAAAATCCGTCCACTAGAACCAAAGTTAGATCAAAGGGGGGGGGGGTCAGCGAAATTTGATGAAACAAACTTTGGTAAAGGTCCCAGGTCGAAATTCCACACTTTGGAAAATTTTTAATTTTTCCCATACAAAGTCACTCTGACACTTAGGATTTTTTCAGGT
This sequence comes from Prostheceraeus crozeri, assembly GCA_907163375.1. NCBI lineage: Eukaryota > Metazoa > Platyhelminthes > Polycladida > Euryleptidae > Prostheceraeus > Prostheceraeus crozeri. Next base: position 17,832 of record CAJQUW010002629.1, on the reverse strand, counting down.
GAGCTCCGACCTAAAATCTTGTAACCGCTCTAACTTTTGAACGGCTGCTCCGATTGACTCGCAACGAAAAATGCGGTCGAGCAGTGTTTCATCCTCTTTCCAATGCAAGTCGAACGAACAAAATCCGTCCACTAGAATCAAAGTTAGATCAAAGGGGGGGGGTCAGCGAAATTTGATGAAACAAACTTTGGTAAAGGTCCCAGGTCGAAATTCCACACTTTGGAAAATTTTTAATTTTTCCCATACAAAGTCACTCTGACACTTAGGATTTTTTCAGGTGAGCTCCGACCTAAAATCTTGTAACCGCTCTAACTTTTGAACGGCTGCTCCGATTGACTCGCAACGAAAAATGCGGTCGAGCAGTGTTTCATCCTCTTTCCAATGCAAGTCGAACGAACAAAATCCGTCCACTAGAACCAAAGTTAGATCAAAGGGGGGGGGTCAGCGAAATTTGATGAAACAAACTTTGGTAAAGGTCCCAGGTCGAAATTCCACACTTTGGAAAATTTTTAATTTTTCCCATACAAAGTCACTCTGACACTTAGGATTTTTTCAGGTGAGCTCCGACCTAAAATCTTGTAACCGCTCTAACTTTTGAACGGCTGCTCCGATTGACTCGCAACGAAAAATGCGGTCGAGCAGTGTTTCATCCTCTTTCCAATGCAAGTCGAACGAACAAAATCCGTCCACTAGAACCAAAGTTAGATCAAAGGGGGGGGTCAGCGAAATTTGATGAAACAAACTTTGGTAAAGGTCCCAGGTCGAAATTCCACACTTTGGAAAATTTTTAATTTTTCCCATACAAAGTCACTCTGACACTTAGGATTTTTTCAGGTGAGCTCCGACCTAAAATCTTAAATGGCGTCTCACATGTAAACGAAGACAGATAGGAACAAGCCGATTCTTTCACTGAATTTGTCTCACTCTTAGCTTTCAAATGACACCTCACTCGACAAAATCCGTCCACTGGAAGCCAAGATCGAAGCAAGCTGTCCAGAGGGGGGGGGACGTCAGCGAAATTTGATGGAAAATGTTTTGGTAAAGGTCCCAGGTCAAAATTCGGAAGTTTTAAATTTTTCAAAATTTTCACCACACTGGAGCTCCCACACTTAGGAATTTTTTCACTTGTGGCATGTTACATGGTCATGTGCTGACACACCAACTTCCCGTGGTCATATGAGAATGGTTCAGGTGTCATATTGTAAAGAATGATGAGACAAATCGTTTGCAACAAACCGCATGTCGCTACGATGAATACTTTCGGAGATAGAGCCATTTTAAGTTTTCTTCCGAGCATATATAAACCCCCGACAACGCAAGTCTGATCACTTCATCGAAAGACGAGGTAAGCGACGGTCGTCGCTCTGAGCTCCCGATATCGGGTTGCAAAGGACTCTATCTTTTGAAGTAGGCAAGCTATCTTCTTACTTCAAAGTTTGTGTGATAGAGTTTGATAGTGTCTTTACTACTGATAAAATTTTTTAAAAGTAGTATGAGTAGTAAAATGCGGAATTTTTTAAAAATTCTTAATTTTCAGTTTTTTCAAAGTTTTAACATGTAGACTAAGGTTTTCAAGTATGCTGAGTTCAAATCTGCTATCAGATTTGAAATGTAACTAAGTCTAAGGCAGCTTTGAGGGGTTGGATCCCAGCTACTGATCACTACCTTTGACTCGGCGTTCCTGTTACCACTTCGGGGCAGTGACAATGATGTCTTCAGCTGTAAAGAGCGGGTATCGGGGAAGATCTCTCACTTCCCTAGTGATCAGTACAAGGCCTTCGGGCTGTCGACGGGATCTAGTGCCACTCACTACACTCAAATCTATCATTCCTCACTAAGTGTAAAATCATTCTTTTCCGTTTGCTATCAAACGTTTACGGAATTATAATCATTGTTTTCCCCTTTTCACTTCAGAAAATGGTTAACTACAACAATGCAAAGACGGCTTTTAAGCTTTGCGTCTGCTCAAAGATTTTTCGTAGCGATGCCTTTAAGAAGCATTCTTGTGCACATAAGCGAATGGTAGGGGGCATTCGATACTTTTGTAGCAGCCATAATGCATCTCGCCTTGTCGAGACGCTACCGGAGTGGCATGCCAAGCATAGCAGCTGCAGTCAACCAGAGCTGACTGAGGAGGCGAAGCAAAGTCTCTTCAGCTCAGAGTTGAAAGCTCTGGAGACTCAGTGTGCTATCGAGGCTATCACGTCAGCAAAGCCTCCCTCATCTTGTGCACCAGCAAAGGCTCTCTCGCCCACCCCGATTCTAGAGGCTCAGTCTGCTGTCGAGTCTATCACGACAGCAGAGGCTCCATCTTCTAGCATGCCAGCAAAGGCTCTCTCACCCACTCCGATTGAGTCTTCTCCGAAGTCGAGTAAATCCTCCTCCTCCTCCTCTAGCGATGAGTCGGCTACAAGTAGCAGCGACAGTGAGGAAGAGGAGGAGGATAAAGGCTCGACGAAGGTTGACCTAGTCGAGAGTGTCTACCTCGATAGCGAGGTAGAGTCGGTGAGGGACGTTGACCTCGATAGCGAGGTGCAGCCGGCTAAGTTATCAACCAGTGGTGGGATTGCGGCTCAATGTCGCAACTTCATTATGCGCCCACCACTGGTTGATAACTATGACAAGCTGAAGAATGAGTTGGAGGTGTGGAAGAGGGACTGTTTCTTCTATAAAGCGAGTTCCGAGAACCTCTCGCGAGTCACTCAGGAGCTCAAGAAGACTCAAGCTAGTCTTTTTGAGAAAGAAGGAGAGCTCGATCGCGAGAGGTTCTCGCACCTCGCTAGTAAGGCTAAAGAAGAGCAGCTCCTCATCGAGAGAGAGAGTCAGGAGAAGGAGTTAAGAAAGATGAGGGAGGAGGTGGAAGGGCTGCGAAAGCAGTTGGGGAAGGTGGTGGCGACTAATCAGGAGCTGCACCAGCAAGTAATGAGTAGCAGTACTCGACGATCAAGTCGCCTCCACATTCCCCTTGACAAGAAAGGACGTGTGCCCGCAAGACCGCTCCTCTGTGAACGTGGCAGAGACGAGATGTGTTATAGCAGGGCTAAAAAAGGTATCGAATGCCTTCACTTTACATTCGACCACAAGGAGGCGATCACAGGATTCCTGTTCGAGCCACGTCCTGAGAAGATCTGTAAGTTTAAAACAAGTAACTTAGAGTTCAAGATAATAACTAACAACTTCTTTCTTTACAGATATCAAAGAGAAGCGACCACCTGCTTCCGTGAACGAGCCGGAGGCGAAGCGGCAAGCTTGAGTCCTTGAATTATCCCGAGAATGAACCATCGGCTCTCTTAAGGGCCACCATGGGGCAAGACATGATAGAACCTCCACGCGGTTTGCCCTGGGCAGTCTTCGGACTGGCGAATACTATCATTAAGTTGAATCTGCTATCAGTCAACTTGAACGTTGCAAATGAAGTTCGGTGTAATACTTCCTTTCGACGGGCGTTCCTGTAAAGGGCGGCGGTGAAACCCGTAGCTATGTATACCGCAAGGGACATTCGGCAATGGTCAATCTTGTTAAACCTCTCTGCGTCATGTTTGCAAGTGATTGCCTCTGTCTCAACGTAGTATGCATTCGCGCCAGGGCGACATTTAGCCAACTGTCGAAGGTTGCCTAAAACTTTCCATTGCATACGTTATGAGAGCCATGAGTTCTACCTGTCTCTATCAATGAGACGAATTGATGAATGGAATGAAAGGGAGGATACTCACGCGCCACACGCAACATAACACACTTCTCTCTTCCGTAGTCTAACAAGCTCTTTACACATGGATCGCAGTCGATTGCTATCCCTGAAGCATTCTGATTCGCTGTTGAGCAATTCATTGTTGAAAACCCTATATAAGCTAGAAGATTGTAGCGCTTCTCATTCAATTTGAAGTCACGATGGAAGCCACATCTGCCGACAACATTCCCGTCTTCATTGATGAAGATAACGCCATTCCCGAGTTCGTCATCCTCGACGAGTGGGATGAGGATGAGAAGAAGGGGAAGATCAAGAGGATCATTTGGACGGATGAGGTGTGGACTCCAAATACCACCCGCATCCGAAAGGTGCCGGATGCACCAGTACGACCTCGGCGGTATAGGGTTTATGACAATCTAAGCGTCATACCCCTTGACTATTCAAGCCAATAGTCAACCTAATCCCGAGAATGAACCATCGGCTCTCTTAAGGGCCACCATGGGGCAAGACATGATAGAACCTCCACGCGGTTTGCCCTGGGCAGTCTTCGGACTGGCGAATACTATCATTAAGTTGAATCTGCTATCAGTCAACTTGAACGTTGCAAATGAAGTTCGGTGTAATACTTCCTTTCGACGGGCGTTCCTGTAAAGGGCGGCGGTGAAACCCGTAGCTATGTATACCGCAAGGGACATTCGGCAATGGTCAATCTTGTTAAACCTCTCTGCGTCATGTTTGCAAGTGATTGCCTCTGTCTCAACGTAGTATGCATTCGCGCCAGGGCGACATTTAGCCAACTGTCGAAGGTTGCCTAAAACTTTCCATTGCATACGTTATGAGAGCCATGAGTTCTACCTGTCTCTATCAATGAGACGAATTGATGAATGGAATGAAAGGGAGGACACTCACGCGCCACACGCAACATAACACACTTCTCTCTTCCATAGTCTAACAAGCTCTTTACACATGGATCGCAGTCGATTGCTATCCCAGAATCATGTAAGCTATCTTAATTTTATTTAACACTATTTCATCTACCATTATCACCCATATGAAATGTTATAAGATTTGCAAGTTAAACTAAGCGTGCTACTATTTCCAAATGAAAAAGTATACATGGTTAAATTATTCACTAAAGCCCCATTCAAGTAAGTCAGTATGAAAGCAAAGATAATACGAAATAAACATTTATTATGGCATGTATTTTAAAAGGTCTTCATCGTCAATATCGTCCCAGAGTCTGACTTCACATAGATCACAAAAACAGTTGAGCTGCTTTAAACGTTCTTCTGCAGCGTCCCTCACGTTGTCAATGTACGCCCACTCCGCCACGGTTCGCGGTTGGGAGTTAGGGGTGTACCACTCCCATATTTGATGCAACTGCGACTTGCTGGTCATCTCCATCACCCCTTCGACATCATATTGTAAATATTTCCACCGTATGCCTGTTAGGTCGGGCAACTCCTCTTCATCGTCCTCCGATAACTTTCGTATATTGTCGAGATTGTATGTCTTCTCCACCTTCGCCTTTCTTGGTGCATTTGGTGTAACGAGCACCTTTGCTGATGTGCATGGAGAGGAGAACTCCAATGCGGCATTTGGTGTTGTTGGAGGACTTGTCATGTTGTCTTTGAAATGCTGACTTTGAATAATGATAACTTTAACATTTTTCTAATTCTTAAGTATCAACAAGCAACCAATCAGAATGAACAGCCAATGAATGATGAGCATGAAAGGATATAAGCAAAGTGACATCCGTGTCATTTCACTCTGTCTTTGAGACGTATAAGTGAAGTATTCTCTAGCGAATTCTGCTATTATTTGAGGTGTACAAGTGAATTCCAAATTTGAGACATATTAATTGAGTGAAGTCTCTATCTTATTGAAGCATCAACCTTAAACTTGATTTCATTGAAATGGTAAGTTGAAGATTTCCTCTCTCATCTCCCTCAAACGTGTGGTTCATAGCATCTTCCTCAATTTCAGGCATCAACTTCATCACCAACGCCCTCCCTTCTCGAGGAAAGTTTAGAGTTATTGAGTCAAGGTAGGTTGCAACAATACACTGAGGCTTGAACAGAGATGATAGAATGATTTCTCTTTCAGGCGATGTGAGTTCCAGCTCAGAACTGTCGCGACATGGTAACGAGTGGGAATGTGCTGACTGTGGGCACATCTTCACGAGGAAATGGGATCTCACCCGACACATCAAGCGAGGTGTTTGTCGACCTAAGCCGGCATCAATCTCCGGAGGTGGGGATGATTCTGTTAACGTCGTCTCCTTTTCTTGCGACTTGTGCGCTCAGTCTTTCGAGACACGTTTTGAACTATCTTCGCACAGACTTCAACATACACACACGAACGATAGCTACACCAACGGTACCTCCTCTATCCAACTCACTGAAGTGTCCATAAATAATTTAGTGAGGAACTACCAGATGGACTCCTCAGAAACCATTGCTAACTTTGAGGAATGGTTTCATCAAAATTCATCATTGATAGAAGCGCTCTTCAACAATTTAGACAATTTTAGGATGAAGGCGCTCATCTATCTTAAAATAAAATATGTAAAAATCGACCACCATACTGGACAAATAATAGAGAGGTTGGAGTTTCACATACCCTCCTCTCCTGCAACCGAGGTTGTAGACTATGAGTCTTGGATAAATTTTCACATCCAAGGATTAAAATTAAATATTGATAAATTTAACGAGCGCGATAGCGGTCTCATTTTTGACGGCATTGAGTCCGCCTTATTTAAAATCAGTTTATTAGGAAATCATAGTGGTCGAGGCTCCTTTAAACTTCCAAAAAATTTAAAAAACAAAACAGCAGTCATCAATGTCGATTGCGAATCGCAATGTTTTAAATATGCTGTCCTCTCCATTCTCCACTATAATGATATCAATGCGAATCGAAATCGTACATATAGCTATAGGCAGTGGGAGAATGAATTAAACTTCGATGACTGTAATAGTGACGATATGAAAATTAAAGATATAGAAAAATTTGAAAAATTGAACAACATTAAAATAGTTCTCCATGTTTGGGAAAAGGGATTGAAGGGTGTGCGCTACAACTCGCGTTCGAGTTGTTATGATCATGTTGTCAACCTTTTATTAGTAAGACAGGATGATAGTGAGGAATGGCACTACTGCGGCATTCCCAAAATCTCTCGCTTATACCACCACTTAAGAAATTCTACCTCATCAGAGATTTATTACTGTGACAGATGCATTCGGAACTTTAGGAGTAAAAACAAATTTGAAACTCATTATGAGTGGTGTAAGCGAGGTAAACTGCAAATGGAACGCATGCCCAAAGATAAGGAGTTTTCATATAGAGAGAATGGCGATGAACTAAGTCCTCTTCGTGTCATCTATGCTGACATCGAATGTTATATCGATGATAACATCCATCGACCAGCAGCCATTTCCTGCTATGAAGTATGGCATGACCATTTCCAAAATAGAAAAAATAAAATGCACGTCTGGCAAGGTGAGGATTGTATTTACCAATTCCTACAATTCCTCGAACAGGCTGTAAAATTTCAACAAAAGTATGATGGTGAACTCTATCGCAGATCATTGCATATGACAGCAGATGATCAAGCAAAATTTGATAGTTGCAACGTTTGCCCCAAATGTAGGAAAACATTTGACGATGATAAGATTAAGAAAGTGCGCGACCATGACCACATCACTGGTAAATTTAGAAACGCACTCTGTTCAAAATGTAATTTTTCGCTGAGGATGAAGCGGCGTACATTACCCGTCATTTTCCATAATTTCAAGGGCTACGACAGCCATATGATAATAAAAGGAGGTTTAGGTCAAATGAAAGAGTGGAAGCTTGATGTAATAGCACAAACGAGAGAGAAGTTTATGGCCATGACAGCAAAAGTGCCTGTCGATAAAACTAAAGAAAATAAGACGGTCTATTTTGATATAAAATTTTTAGATTCCTACCAATTTATGACTGCATCACTGGCCTCTCTCGTGCAAAATCTAAAGTCTCTTCCACTAACACAAAATCTTAAGAAACAATATCCAAATCTAACCGATGAAGTCATCACACGGAAAGGAGTCTTTCCATATGCATATTTTGATGCAATTAGTAAACTCGGCGAGACTTCTCTTCCGCCCATAGATAAATTTAAAAATGATTTGAGCGGCGCAGAATGTAAGACCGAAGATTATGATCATGCACAAGATGCATGGATAAAATTTGACTGCCATACATTTGGTGAATATATGATTGCCTACCTTAAGTTAGATGTATTTTTGCTGGCTGATGTATTTCAGGAGTTTCGACGAGTGGCATTAGAAGAAGATAAGTTAGATCCCGTCCACTTTGTCAGTCTGCCAGCCATGTCATTTAAGTCTGCTTTTAAAATGACTGGTGAGACCATTCATCTCTTACAAGATCCAGAGATGTATAATTTATTTGAGCGAGGAATTCGCGGTGGTCTCACATTTGTAAATAAACATAGGTTAAAATCAAAAATAGTAGGTAATGACCAGACTCATCTGAAGTATTATGACCAAAATAATTTGTATGGTAGTTCATTATCCAAACCGCTACCTCACTCTGAGTTTAGCTGGTTAGATGATAGTGAAATTCAACATTTCTCCAACCCTTCCAACATACTAGCAATTCCAGATGAAGGTGAATGGGGATATTATTTTGAGATAGATCTAATCTATCCAAATAATATTAAACATAAAACCGTAGATTTTCCACTCGCACCCGAATCAGGTGAAGTGAGTAAAGATATGTTTTCCGACTTTATGAAACAATTTCATAAAGATTTAGAATCATGTGGACAACCCAAGTATAAGCCTTGTCGCAAACTTTTACTCACTCAATATGATAAGGAAAACTATCTAGTCCACTTTAGCATCTTAAAATTTTATTTAGAAATGGGCATGATTTTAAAAAGAGTTCACCGCATTATTAAATTTAGACAGAAAGCCTTCCTCAAACCCTACATAGATAGTAACAGTCAGAAACGTGCACTAGCCCAAAATAATTTTGAAAAAGATTTTTATAAATATAAGAACAACAGTCTATTTGGTAAGACGATGGAGGATGTTAGAAAGCGCGTAAACTACAAACTAGTTAATGATGATCAAAAGTATCACAAATTGATCTCATCACCTCTATTCATCGATAGAGACATAATCGATGAGGATCTTGTAGGTATTAAAATGATAAAATCTGAAGTTGAGTTGTGCAAACCCATCTATATTGGTCAAGCTGTTCTAGATTACTCCAAGCTTGAAATGTATCAACTCTTCTATAAAATACTAAAACCGTGTCCTCTCGTAAAAGAGGTTCGTTTGTTGGGTGGTGACACAGATAGTTTCTTTTTAGGTATTACCACTCAAAAAGATTTAAATTTTAATGAAGTAGGAAAATCTTTAGAAAGATATTTTGATACATCAAATTATCCTGCTAATCATCCACTATACTCCATCAAAAATAAGGCAAAACTTGGCTGCTTTAAGGATGAGACAGCAGGGAAGGAGATAGCTGAAATGATTCTCCTCCGCCCTAAAATGTATTCTATGAAATTAAAGGATAGTGATGATAGCATTAAGCGCGCTAAAGGCATATCAAGATCATTGGTCTCTAACATGAAACATAAGAATTTCAGGAAAGCCTATAGAAATAAAAATATAACGTTTGTCAATATGACAATCTTAAAATCTAAGTCGCATGAGATCAAAACTCATACTTTTAGGAAACGGGCGCTTTCAGCATGGGAGGATAAGAGGTGCTGGCTAGAACACAACATATCTCTTCCACATGGACATCCTGACACAAACATACCACCACCCAAAAGAATTAAACTCACACTACCACATTCAGGAGACGTCTTAGCATAATCATCCTTAACTTAGTATTTTGATGTTGATTTCTGTAGATAAACATTGTTGTTTTATGTATCGCATGAGATTGTTTTTTCCTTGTGAATATGTGTCCACATCTGTACATTCCCCATGTGATGACTTTTCCACTGAAAGACATTTTTCCTATCCCTGTATATTTCCACCCTTCACGAAGTAAAAAAGACTTTTTGTATATAACAATGTTTATTGAAGTGCGCTCATGTATATATTTTCAGTGGATGTTGTATAAAGTCTATTCCTTCACATTCATGTACATATTTCAATAAATGTTGTATAAAGACTTCACTTTGTTTTCCGAAACACTAACGTTATGAGGGATTTAGTATCTTTCACATGGATGCACTCTTGTAAACCATTGGTAATTTTGATAGCAATAGAGGGTATAGTTTGTTTGACGACGGGATGATAGAAAATAGATTCAAACATCTTCTCGACTATTCCATATGAAGCGTCTTTATCATGAATGAAATCACGTAAAATGTATTCTTTTTTCTCACCAACAGAAATAGGTAGAATCAAATCACTTTGAATGTAAAGGTGCTGTTCATGTTTATCAAGTGTCATTGGTGTTTCTATACCAATCGTATGCGCAGCAGCAAACACAGTTTGTAGCATTGAAAAACCAAAGAGTTTTTTCAAATTTTTACTCAATTGACATTGAATGTCATCACCCAGTCTCAGAACAACGCGTTGATTTTCAATTGAAAACGAAATGTGGTGTGTCTTTACATCATATTTACTTTTCATCACATGCTTCAACTTCTGTTGTATATAAGGATTTACTACATGAATGAAGCTTTCAACTGTATGATATAGACGCGGCATTATATTGATAGCAACTTTAGATTCTTCATAAGACTGGTAAATTTTCTTGATGCGATCGCCATAGATGTCCACCCACCATTCATCATTAACTGAATCAGCTTTAGTGTGATATTCATGAGAAGCATATACCACACCGCTTCCAATAATAGGTGTATAATGTCTTACAAAATGACGCAAGGTTGGAGAGAAATAAACTGTAAGTTTGTCATTATATTTCTGAATAACCAACTTATTTTTGTCCGCCATAATTTTCTCTCCATACTTCTTACCCACAGTCTCATTCCATCGTTTTACTAACTCAATAAGTGATAAAGGTTGAACACCACGCTTTTTCAAAATGATGCGTTCTTCGCATTCTACAACATCTTCATCAAATATTTTAAATCTATAATGAAATTTGTTGATTCGATTTGAATAAACTTTTCTAACATTTGCAGTAGCAATTGACGTTAGATGTAGTCCATGACCAAAACCGAGATGCGGATAGAATTCACTATCCAACCTCAGCGTAAGACCTTTAGTAAAAGAATGAAAGCGGAGGAACTGTCTCCCACTCCAATGATAGATAGTAAACTCATAAGCTTTCTGATTTTTATTCTTCATGATGGAAGTATTACCACTGTTGAATGCCTTAATAATTTTCTCATTCCCAAATGGCTCATAAGAATCTGATTTTATCTGAATCCATTCATAGTTCCACTTTCCATCTGATGTTAAATTGTATGGGAACTGAAATGCATTATTCATCGTTATTCCATCATGGGTGCGAGGAGTCAATATCATTTCTTCCAAATCATTCACATTCTGAATATTGCTATCATAGCAAATACTAGAAACGCCAACCTCCCATTCACCTTCTAAATGCAGTGGGCGATTTAATTCTACTCGATAGTCTGATGGTTTATTTTTGGGAAATTTATTCATAGAAGCATTACTGGGCAAGTAGATTAGAAACGAGTCCTTATTTTCACTTTCCATATTATTCACATTGGAAAAATATATTAGCATACGTTTGCATTAACTCTTCATTCGGAAATGGAGTGTGATACTTGTCACAGCATCTTTATGAAAAGGAATCAACGCACCAGCATCGTCATAAATGGCAATATCAATTTGTGGGATGTAGTTTGATTTCAGCTTTGTATAATGCACTTTCTTGAAAGTATGCTCAGATAAAATACTGCAGCTCTTTGGCTGGTATGGTATCATTGCTAACAATGGAGCTTCAACATCTCCCACACGTACATCTTCACCAATATTGGAATATATCTGAAAATAGTTAATACGACGCGATAGCGACATGTCTGCGCTAGCTTTGGTTACAGTACCACTTTTAAAGATATTTTGGTCAAAACCCAAAATGTCCATTAGAGTTTTATCCATAATTAGTTCAATACCTTTTCCACTTATAGTGAGAGACAAAGTACCTTCTTTTTCAGAAAATGAAATATGTTGGTCATTAATCACTTCATTTAAATAATCTACAACCAATTTAACTGAAGTAATGATGCGAGGCATCAGCACTCTTGTTTCATGTAAGATACCACCGAAAGGCTCTACACACTTTCTGTATAAAGATACGCTCCATTCTGTATCAAATTGATTTGACCTTTCACATGGTAAATGTTGCATATTAAATTTTCCATGAACAGCTGCAGAATGATGTCGCAAGAACTGATGAAAATCTTTTGAACAAATTAATACTAGATCATCATCATTTAATTTACTTATTGCAATATGATTAGATGATTTAATATAAGTCAATGTTGCCACTTGTTTACCATCAACTCGAAGGAGATAATTAAATTTCTTCAATAATGTTTCAGGAGTCATGTTTGTCTTTCTTGGCTTAATCACAATCTTCTTCACCAACGTCTTCTCATTTTTTGGAATAAGATCTACATAATAAGCTTCCTCTCGATATATTAACTGTTTATGAGCACTTATGTGGTAATTAACGTTAAAATTATCATAGCTTGTCAAGGCGCTAGCGAGGTAACCTAAATCATTTCTTAAACTTGGACTTAAACCAACAATCCAATCTTTCTCAACTACATGATGTATATAAGTATAATCATCATTGTGTGGAGTAAATTGGGCAATATGTTTACACGCTTTATTCAAGAAATCATATATAAACTTTTTACATGATAAGAGATCTTTCTTTGACCACTGTGGAATGTATACTCGGCAGCCCTTTTCACATTGGTAAGCAGCTGTACGTCTCATATTAATAGTCATCACCTCATGATCAAAAGTATAGACACAGTTGCTATAAACAAGTTGAGTGACACCCACTTCCCAATTCCCATTTAGCTGTTGTGCATGATCAATGGGAGTAGAAAAGACTGCGGCTCGATTACTAGTAAATCTCTTTGTAGCCGCATTGCTAAGCAAAATATGATAAAACGACATTTTTATATTGCTAATCTGCAACTTTGCATAACATCATGAAGACTTGGATTTTGGACTCTCTACAATATATCAGAGTTGATCGTGATGGAAACGTACATTTCAAAAATTCTCATGGTCATACATCAAGAGGAATTACATTAACATGGCGACAATTTGTCAACCTCAATGATATCATGAGGGATTTGGAATATTTTGAAACATTAAGATTCATCTCCCTGGGTGATCAAGTTTGGCTTCAACATTACAGAAATGAAATTCAAATCTACCATTCTCATTCCGCAAACTGTTTCTCATTTCGCAAATACAATTGGGAGAAGTATAGAAGATACATACATCGCTCCATCATGACATTTATTCGTCGTGAGTTCATCGCCCTACTATGCAAATCTTAATCAGACATGACTATCACGCACCATGAGTTGGAAATTAGATTCCCTACAACGTATTGAAACGGATCATGATCGAAACGTCTATTTCAAAGATTCAACTGGAAATGTGAGAAGAGAGTTTGCTTTATCTTATCGCCATTTTCAATCTCTACATCATATCATGAAGGATTTAAAATACTTCTATATGAAAAGACATTCACGTATTGGAAATCGCATCTGGTTGCGCGTCAACAATCGGCGAATTCAACTCTATCATTCCCAACTTCATACTAACTTCACATTTCATCAAGGTAGTTGGGAAAAGTATAAAAGGAAGGTACATCGCTCAATTTACTCATTCTTTCATCATGAAGCGCCATCGCTACACCATCGTCAACATTCTCCGTCGCTTCAGACTCTACACCAAAATCGATCTCACAACATTACACCAACAGCTTCCAAACAGCAAGTATTACCCGGGTCGTCCTCAAATGTTAGTGGTGAAGATGAACAATTCACGGAATCTTCAACTCTTCCCAAATGGGACTGTACAGATTCTCGGCGCCCTTTCTCATTCATCGGCGCAGTCAATGCGCTTAGAGCTACAAAGACTACTACGTCGGATATGGAAGAGGGAGAGGTGTGTGATGTCGAATCTGACTGTGGACAATATGGTGATCTCTACTCAATTGAGTGACAGTCTATCATTTTTGAAGATTCGTACCAGCAGTTACAGTTTGTGTTATGAACCCGAACTTTTTCCTGCAGCTCTCATTAGTTGTTGGTTACCTGTGCATGTGGCAATCTTTCATAATAGTAAAGTGATCATTACTGGACTAAAATCTCATGTACAAGCAAATATGATCCTAGACTATCTCATTGAGTATGTACGTACCCAGCGGATTGTAAAATAAAAAACAATTTTTCCAACATGATGTTTTTATTTCAAATCATGATAGAACTTACAAATCATTTTTTCATTAGAGGATGGATTACATGAAAAGTTTTGAATAACAGATACAAATCGAGATACATGTAAACGTCTTAAGATGAAGTACAGTACAAAAGCACCACACGTTGATGAAAGTGGATGTTGTAGTATGCGTTCATTTCGCTGATATTGACGCGTATGTTTTCTCAACCACTGCTGTGTTGGTATATTTGGAGGTTGAGCAAGAGAGTCAAATAGTTCACCACGTCGGTCTTCTCCAATAAAGATCGCTTTCCAATGCTCACCGCCTAAATTCTGTGAATGAGTGTTTAGCACAATAAAGATGGGATAGTGATTTACTGCAGGTGGTAAGGTATCGAGTGAATAGACATTATCGAAAGCTTTCAACGTCGCTTCGTCTGCATTACGCTGCACTTTAGTCTTAATATCGTCAGCAGTCAACCAACTCATTAACGATTATACTGAAGAATCACGTCACGATACTTTGTAATTTCAATATTTGAATCGAAGACTGCATAAATTAATACATTGATCGTCTCAGGTAGTGTTCTTTTGAACGTTAAATCCAAAGGAATATTATGAGGCACGTTCGCTTGACGATAGGGTGCACTAATATCGCTGTCAGCAGTCAAATCAAATGCATAAATAGTATATCCACTCTTAAACTCTTTCATAGTCAGTCCGTTGGTGTCATCCGTATTGTAAAAGCCAAAAACATCCATAAAATCAACATAACTGCGCATAAATTGATCTGAAGCAAAATCTGGTTTTGTAGGGTGGACCAGGATGACTCACACCATTTACACGTAAAGCAATTTCACTTAACTGATTGTGTTTAAAATTGAAAGGATTCTTCTTTATATTACCATTAAATGCATCATTTTCAACCATTGCCACCATGAGGAGCTTCGGTGCTTCCGATGGAAAGAGGCCATCTTTCATGAAACTCTTTTGATCTTTCGGAATTGTAAAGGTGAGAAGCTTTGTATGCTGAATGGGGTAAATGGCATTTTGGCGGTTAAGGCCTTCAGCATGCCCTCTAATGACACTTGGATTCGGTACTACTCGACGAATGTAAAGTGCAATATCTTCCACATGAATTCTAAATTGTCAACTTTAGCAAATGCATTCAGCGCAAATTCAGGCTTATTCAATGTCAGCTTGAGTCGCATGCTGGTATTACACAGTAAAAACTTTGACTGTCTAAAGAAGTCTAAATTCATATAGCTGACACATGACCATATAGCTGACATACTCTACTATCTTTAATCATAGCAGATCGCTTTACAAAGCCACTGTTTGTTTCAACATCAAATTTTCCTGCTTCATCTCTGTACCATCCCATGGCTTCCATATGACTTTTTTGTGCTGCTGGATGAAACTGTGATACATGATTGAAATATGATTTATAGGGATAATCGCTTTGACCACCTTCCACTTGCTGCTCTCCAATCGTTAGAGAAACATCACGAAGTAATGTAGTCAATGGTAAATTGTTCAGTCCAACTTTATGTGTATCGTCAATAGCAGTTCCATCTGCTTGCTGAATTCTAAACCTCAAATCAAGCATCGCATAACTCAAATCTATGTAGTCATCACTACCACCAGGAATAACAAATTCAATGGGGCCAGCATTCTCAGCTGTTCGAGGATGATAATCTACAATACTTGAACTAAGAATATCTGTCTGTATGGCTTGTTGATCGAACAAACAAAAACCGGAAGTTTTACACTCCATGATTAGAAGTTATAGCAGCGTCGTCGTTTAGCGCCTGATGAATGATTAGAGCCATTGCGACGTTTGCGTGAATGCCTTTTGACTGAAGATCGCACCTTACCAGCTCCGCGATGTTTCCTCCTTCCTTTATTCATTCGTTTAGGTGATTTCTTTCCTTGAGTAACACCAGCAATGGTCTGCTTCAATGTTTTTAAACCGCGTTCCTTCCCACGATTCAACAAACTGCTCTTAAAACTTCTACCTCTGGAAAGATCACTAGCAACATCACCAGCAAAGCCAACGGCATTACTTAAAACATTTCGTTTTAAAGATCTACCGACATTGGATATGAGAGGTGCTACAACAGATTTCAGTGCACCAAGTATGCTACCTCCACGTTGGCGGCGAGCACCGATGTAAATTTTGTCCTCCGCCACTTACATAGGAGGGTCGTGAATAAAATGAGGCAGTTGGATTCATAGCTCAAACCCTAAACATTGTTAGTTACAACTTTGCATGAATCACTGTCGATCACTTAGATGAAAGATGTCGGCACGACGCATCCAAGAGTTCATACTTGAAGGATAACCAGTCCATTTAACAAGACACCATTCTTCACCTTGCCGTTTTTTACATCGAATGATTTTCTCTACCAAATATGTTTCACTTTCAGTGACTACCTCAATCTCATCGCGGTAAAAGCTACCCTCAATTTCTTCATTATCGTAATCTTTCAACTTGTAGGTGGTCGGAGAGTCTTTTTGATTAATCCTTGATACTGTAAATACCTCCTCTGTCCAATTCGGAAGGTACCCTTTAGCAAAAACACTTTTCACTTTTGAGATAACGAACTTTATCGCCAATTTTCACAATCACTTTTTCACATGAGTGCGTTTACGTTGGAATGATTCGCGCACTTTATCTACATTGTCAGCATTTACATCTACTGGTCTGAGTCCAATAGAACGATGGATAGAGTGATTGTAGGCATGGAGTGTATCTTGTAGAACCTTTGTCCAATTTTGTGTCAAGTTGGCAGTAAAATGTCGCCACAAGCGATTTTTAATGTGCGATTAAAACGTTCAACGAGTGCAGCTTTATAAGCGCTCTTTACACTAAACAACTCAATGTCATGCCTCTCAATAATCTTGTCACATGCTGATTTTCAAACTCTTTTCCTTGATCACTCTGAATTCTTTTTGGAATGCGACCTTCTCGAAAAATTGTTTGGAATGCTTTTGCTACTCCTTTCCCTTCTTTAGTTTTTAAAGGTTGAGCCCACGCATAACGCGAGAAAATATCAATGACGGTTAAAATAAAATTATTGCCCGAGTTATGTTTTGAAATGGAGGCAACATCGCACAAATCTGCTTGCCACTGTACATCGATGTCATGAACAATATAATGGCGGGTGCGGTACTTCTTTTTCGCTTGTTTGTGGAGTGTATAGGTAGCCTGACCCTTTAACCATCGTTTCACTTGTGATTGTGGAAGACCACTCGCTTTTGATAATTTCTTGATAGATGCAAATCCTGCCGGATGTTTTACATCATAATAGATTGACTTCAAACGTTCAGTCGATGACGGCTGACTCTTTTTTCCTCCTTCTCATCTTTTTTCTTTCTTGCCTTTCTACATTTACAACAACTGCAGCATTTAGCTTTAGCGGTTTTGCGATCGTGTTCACATTGCTTAGGGGTTTCATTATGAGAGCTGGCGCAGCAAGTGCAAGTGACAACGACATTCACCTCTGGCGGCTCATTACATGGCAAGCAACACATCTGCTTCATATTAATAGTCTGAGAACATGTATTTCCTAGGAGGAGCTGTTTTACGTTTTCCTTTTACCAGTTTTAGTGGCGATGTAGATCTACGTCGAGTTCTTCCTCTTGTTTGCTTATTGAGTGTGGGAGGGGATGTAGCAGGTGACGTCTTAAACCAATTTGTTGGCA
>CAJQUW010002627.1:0-98953 GCA_907163375.1 Prostheceraeus crozeri | reverse complement strand
GGGCGGACAACCTTCGCCTCGCGGCGCGATACGTGCGAGCTCCGCTGTAAATTTGTCCTCCGCTCACTTAAACATGGAGGGTCGTGCAATCAAATGAGGGCAGTTTGGATTCAATAGCTCCAACCCAAAACATTGTTAGTTACCACCAAAGCGATGAATCCCAGACGCTCACTAAGCTGAAGCTGTCCGGCACGACGCATCCAAGGAGTATCCAACTTGAAGGATACGCCAGTCCATAACACAAGACCCACATTCTTCACCTAGCGTATATTACATCGAAGAATTACTCTACCAAATATGTTTCACTTTCAGTGACTACCTCAATCTTATCGCGGTAAAAGTAAGCTACCCTCATTTCTTCATTATCTCGTAATCATACAATTGTAGGAGGTCGGGAGAGACTTTTTGATTACTCCTTGATACTGTAAATACCTCCTCTGTCCAATTCGGAAGGTACCCTTTAGCAAAAACACTTTTCACTTTTGAGATACGAACTTTATCGCCAATTTTCACATCACTTTTCACATGAGTGCGTTTACGTTGGAAAGATTCGCGCACTTTATCTACATTGTCAGCATTTACATCTACTGGTCTGAGTCCAATAGAACGATGGATAGAGTGATTGTAGGCATGGAGTGTATCTTGTAGAACCTAAGTCCAATTTTGTGTCAAGTTGGCAGTAAATGTCGCCACAAGCCCCGGGGGAAAAAATTGTTTGTTTTTTAATGTAGCGATTAAAACGTTCAACGAGTGCAGCTTTATAAGCACATCTTTACACTTAAAACAACTCACTGTCATGCCTCTCAACTACTCTTCGCACATGCTGATTTTCAAAAACTCTTTTTCCTTGATCACACTTTGAATTCTTTTTGGAATCCGAACCTTCTCGAAAAATTGTTTGGAATGCTTTATGCTCCACTTTTACTCCTTAACCCTATTCTTTAGTTTTTAAAGGTAGAGCCCACGCATCACTAACCGCGAGGAAATATCAATGACGGTTAAACTAAAAAGTATTGCCCGAGTTATGTTTATTGCCAAATGGCGGCGACTCGCACCAAATCTGCTTGCCACTGTTCATCGATGTCCATGTCACACTATAATGGCGGGTGCGGTACTTCCTTTTTCGCATGTTAGTGGAGTGTAAACGGTACAACCTGATATCTTAGTAATATTTGTCATGTCAAGTCAATTGCTAGTTTTTGTTTACCAATTTTTATTTATTTTTTTTTGTGCCTGACCCTTTAAAACCATCGTTTCATTTGTGATTGTGGAAGACACACACGCAATTTGAATAATTTCTTGATAGCATGCAAATCTGCCGGATGTTTTAACAATCATAATAGATGACTTCAAACGTTCAGTCGATGACGACTGACTCTTTTTCCTCCTTCTCATCTTTTTGTTTTCTTGCCTTTCTACATTGACAACAACTACAGCATTTAGCTTTAGCGGTTATGCGATCGTGGTTCACATTAGCTTAGGGGTTTTTCATTAATGAGAGCTGGCGCCCGCAAGTTGCAAGGTGACAACGACCATTCACCTTGGGGCTCATTAACATGGGCAAGCAACACATCTGCTTCATAATTAATAGTCTGAGAACATGGTATTTCTGGGAGGAGCTGTATTACAACGTTTTCCTTTTAAAGTTTGTTGGTGATGTAGATCTACGGTCGAGTTCTTCCTCTTGTATGCTTAGTGAGTGTGGGAGGGATGTCGCAGGTGACGCATTAAACCAATTTGTTGGCATAATTCATCGTCTGAGCCATGGAGCAGTAGACACTGTTGAAATCAAGTTCTTTCAATGTCTCATTAATTCAAAGCACCATTTTGGTACATTATGGCTTTATTCAATATGTTTTAAAGAAAGTCAGACCAACCAGTGAGGAACAAATAGCCCTGACGGCGCTTTCTACGTGGGGGTCGCATACTGAAACAAAGTCGTTCAAAACGAGAGCAATCCCAAACACTTAATTTTCCTCAGTACATGCAATCACCTCTATCATTAACCATTGAGAGTGGGGTACAAAACTACATTGCACGAAGAGACAGGTTGTGCCGCGCCGCACGATGATGCTCAAGGTGTAGCAGTCGAAACAGAGACCCGCCATCTTCTACAACCAGATTAATCAATTGCTCACCGAGTTTTCCGCATAGCAATAATACCGCACGCGTGGATCTATGCAGAGACCCATATTTGATTTTTTTTTGGTTTTTTTGACGTAGTTTGTTTAATTAGATGATGATTTCTTTTTAATTAGTAGGAAAGGATAGTATTTAATATAGGTTTGCTTTTTTTGTTACAATATTATTAAAGGTTTTTATTTGAGTAATGGTTGATAGCTCCATGATTTTGGGCCTTGAATATTAATAGTATTTGGAAATTTTTTATTGGCTTTTTTTTTGTTTGCCGTGAAAATAAATTTTTGAAATTACCAACTAAGAAAAACTATATCTTTCCTATAACATATGAATTATCCACTAGGATGCTTTTACATGCTGCATGGCAGCCTTCAATTGTACATATTCCAACCTGAGAGAAATAACAATCCATGGCGACAATAAAAACTCAATAGATAGTTCGAACAATCAAGGGAAGTTTTCAAAAACCAAATATCCCAATCGCCCCTACAACAATCCGGACACGTCTTGCGTAAACCGACAAAGAATAAGTAACCGACTGGATATATTACCGTAGTGCTTGAAAACTATCAATTACGGCATTTGATCCACAGGGTGCCCCATGATACGCGCTCACCATACACCAAGCAATGACTTTTAATCGCGGCAACTAGAAAATAGCCACCAAGAGAGTCAATTCCGGATTCGTGTTACGAGGCTTCATTTCCAATCAGGAAACAAATTTTGTGTGTGAAATAGGAAGAATAAAAGCACCTATTCAGAAGTAGCAGCGCGAGTTAACCAATCTGTAAACTAATCTTTTGCAAAAACCATACAATCTTTTAAAACCATCACCACTACAACCCCCAACAAGTATCCAGAAGTTTATCCCACTGCAAAAAATTCCATCAAGACGACTAAAGAATCGACTTAGCAAATCCATGCACCCGCGACGGTTGAAGCAATACCACCCACCACAAAACACACGATTGAAAGGTATCCTTAAACAACTCCCACCTTTTATCCAAAAAAAACCCCACCAACCGCGAGGCACCAAAATTTTACCAGCCTGTGATGGACCCTGAAACCGACCGACCAAACTCACCAATTGCCGTCCTGCCACCAAAATTATTACATTCAGACTCACACTAAGCACAAACACGCATCGCGCCAAAAGATAAAACCCACTCGGTTGGCCACGGAGGAGCAATCCAAAGGCAGTAAAGCTTCCCGGAAACCGACCTTAAAGTGATCGCTTTTTACTAACAGATTTTCCTCTTTCTTGAAGGGGAGGATATAGGAAAGGAGATGAAACGCAATTTCGTAGCATATCGCTTAAGTAACTTTCGTTGTTTTTGGCGCTAATTTCTTCTTCGCCTCAACTTCCTCACATGAGAAATAATTTCACAAATGAAATTTATCGTTAGCATGTCGTATAGCATTGTATCGCTGATTTGCTTTCATTCGTCGGAGAGCTTGAATGGCTGAAGAAAACTTTGAAGACTTTTGACTTTTACGTTTCACCATTTTCCGTGTTAGTCTTTGCTAAAACCTATCTTTACCACATTTGCATAGGTACCAACTATTGCGACATAAGTGACACTCGAAATGAGCAATGTCACAGTGGTTACATTGGCAAAGTTGAATGCAATTACGTATGAAACAGCGTTGACAAAAAGCATGCTTACATCTCTTGAAGATGCGCTTTTCATTTCCATCCTTTCGCTTACATACATCACAACACATAGTTTCACCGTTACTGATGTCTATAGCAAGTCTTTTTGAAGATATGAATATGCTAGCCTTTTCTAAATAATAGACGCATGTACAGAAGGAATATACTTCGAGAGTGAGCAGACATAGCTCGAAAACCAGTTGTGCTACAATCAAGTACCACTGCATTTTCAATTTTTCTTTATGGAAATTTGAATGTGAATATCTGAAATCGCTTCAATCACTAGACTGCTACCATGATGGTTAAATGCGTTAAGACGTTCAGCAATTTTTATCATATGTCTTTTAAAAAATTCTTGGGGGTGATCTACCACTTCCATTGAATAAGAAGCAAAATGGAAAGAGCGACTTTCCACCTCTTCCTTTCCAAAATGACTAAAACTTAATTTTCGCAACTAATCGCGCCATGATAATGCTATCAGAGAATGTATTCATTAACTCTAGAATAGAGTGCTAGCATCATCGACCACTGCTTCGATGTCGGTCTCATCTTTATGAAAATTTATCACATAATCTTGAACAGCTCCTTTTAAACTTTGCCTATGAAAATGTAATGTTCCGCAGTCGTTTGAGAAAGACATGATCGCCCTTTATCTAACCCATCCATTGCATGAAAACAACTCTTCTCATAGTAACATTTATTGAATAACGGTAACAAGCATGCATTATAAATCAATGGTTTGAAACAGATAAAATAGATACAGCTGGTAACTATCATACAGCGAGCAATGATAACCATACAGGACTTTGGCAGTGTTGAGGTAAGGAGGAAAGAAGCATTGGTTATGAACGTAGCTACTACAACGAATAGACAAAATAGGAACACACAAATCCTTAAAACGTTTCGTGACTTCATGATAATGTTGATTCACTCTACTATCCCAAGGCGGGAGCAAAATATCATCAATGATTAGATTGTGAAATACTTTCCTCTCCTTACCAGGATTATTACAAAAGATGCGTATAACATTGAAAGCAGCTAACCATCGTTTAAAGTCAATAAGAAGAGCACTTTCACAAGAAAAGCCATAGTCTTGCAAATATTTCAGATTAAGTCCATGAATGTGTTTTCTCGCCCATTGATCAACATTGGGATCGCAGTTGGCATGTTGATGATAGACACTAACAATCTGATATGTCCAATTGTTCATAGCAATAGCACTGAGCTCCTGTACAGGTTCACCCTCACAATCCATAAAAATGATGATAGAAGCCTAAAACGGAAATTACACATCTAAGGAAACGTTCTATAACATATTACAAAATGAAGAATTACATCGATGCTTTTCACGACAAAATACACAAATGATATGATGGCAACGAAGAAGTAAAATGTATCTAATAAGACCACGTCTACGACACTCAAAGCACATAAGCGAATTGTCATAGGGTAGAGTTAGGAAAGGACTAGTAATTCTCCTTCTTTGATTTGCGTTTTGATGCAGCATTCTTCTCCGACTTGCGCTTCGTACCACTGCTGTTAAGGATTTGATCAATTATGTCGTCCACGTTGGGTGGTTTTGGAATATATAGGATGGATTCCATATGCATGGAGAGAGAGGCTATT
This sequence comes from Prostheceraeus crozeri, assembly GCA_907163375.1. Taxonomy (NCBI): domain Eukaryota; kingdom Metazoa; phylum Platyhelminthes; order Polycladida; family Euryleptidae; genus Prostheceraeus; species Prostheceraeus crozeri. The sequence goes on along the minus strand of CAJQUW010002627.1, from coordinate 93,534 downwards.
TTATTATCCTTGTGTCGACCATAATATAGCCCATTCACTTTGAAAAGGATATCCCAAGTACCTTCTCCGAGCTCATCACATCTGATGGGTATTGATTGATCTCCCTCCTTCTTATAGTAAGTACACCAATGTGATACCGGTAGGCAAATGTGATTACCATCCCAAATCTTTCTATAGGGAGTATCCTTGTCATCTCTCGCCTTCCACTCTTGAGCAAGAGGAGTAGGAATGTCCATATTTAATGTCACATACTCCTCAATAATATCAAGTTGGCGGCGAATGTACGGACTCACGGGGATCAGTATGTAGTCCCCATACTGATTGCGCATTATCTTGACATCCGTGGAAGGGAGCATTCCCGTTCGGAGTACTACGCTATGATCGTCATAACGCAAGACTTGTTTAAATTTACGCTGTAGCGGTGTAGGATTATGTACCTTGGTTGTTTCTTCCACTGGCCTCAGTTGTAGATGATCTGATCGTAGCGAACCTTGTAACGTTTGATCGCCATTTTGTCCTACTAGTGCAGCAGATGGAGTAGATGCCTGAAAATGAAAAAGATTGTATTAAGTTTACGTTCAAGGGAGGAGAGGGAGGGAAGTAGCGACTTACCATTTTAGTTGGATAATAGAACAGGGAACTAGAGAGAGAGAAAATGTGCGTCCGTCACTCGTATGATTCAACGATGGAATGATTTTCACTGTGGAAGGCTCGCTATTTATAAAGAAATGCTTGATTCTCATTGGATGATGATCCTCATTGGACAATAACATCAAGCTGATTCCAAATCTGGCCTCCGTTTTCCAATCCGATGCTTCGTTTTGAAGCTACAGCCCAAAACGTCCCAAATTCTAACTCTGTCGTTTTTCGCCAATGTCCCAAAATCTTAAATGGCGTCTCACATCTAAACGAAGACAGATAGGAACAAGCCGAGTCTTTCAGTGAATTTGTCTCACTCTTAGCTTTCAAACGAGCTATGGCACGACAAAATCCGTCCACTGGAAGCCAAAATCGAAGCGAGCTGTCCAGAGGGGGGGGGACGTCAGCGAAAATTTTTCTCTCCGATGGCGTTCAAATTCACCATACCGATGCAGAATTTCACGCTGAATCCGAATCTGGCCTCCGTTTTCTCATCCGATGGTTCGTTTGGGCGCTACACACCAAAACGTCCCAAATTTTAACTCTGTTATAATTTTGAAGAAAAATTTTTTCTCGCCGATTGCCTGGAAATCACACCACAGATGCAGAATTTTACGCTGAATCCGAATCTGGCAGCCATTTCACCATCCACGACAACCTAGACGGTCGCCCACGTCAACCTAGACGGTCGCCCACGTCAACCTGGACGGTCGCCCACGTCAACCAGGCGGTCGGACCAACTCACCCGAGTCTCACACTCTGTCGTTGCAGAGGGGGGGGAGTCAGCGAACAGTTTGTGAACATGGACCCACCTGGCCATCACACCACGACAGACTACAACCTCTGTCGTTCCAGAGGGGGGGCTCAGACCCGAAGCACCACGGCGGCCGACCACGACACTCTGTCGTTCCAGAGGGGGGGGAGTCAGCGATGGCGGCCATCTTGCGCTATCTGGTGTTTGTCACTTCCTTACTACTAATGTTTACGAACAAATAAATAGACAATGAATCTGTCGTCACAGGTGTAAATGTCAGGTATACGTGTATTTTCACAAATTTTGCAGTTTGTTTCTCTGTTTTTCGTATTCGAGGAATTTGTACAAGTATTTCGCAGGCTTTTGTTAACAACTCTGATAGGAAAGTCAAATTTGCGCACTATCTTGTTAATTTTATTAGTACATCTCTCATTGATGTAGTCTATTTTCAAAACCGCTTGCTTTTCATTTTTGGTGGTAGATTTTTTATTTTTCTCTGTCATTGTTTTTTCTCTGTATTCTTCAGAACTCTATCACATTGGACATTTTTGCAGCCGTTCTCTCTGAATCTTTTATCAAGTTTTTGAAAGGCTACACATTTGTCATTCGCATCAGGGCATTTTTCGCTCACTTATTTTACCGAGTATGCAATAAAATTGCTTTTCACATGTTTAGGAATCCAACTCTCACTATTGAGAGTAATATCCGAATCAATGTAAGTGATCCGAATGAGTAGTCTTAGTGTACCACGAGCACTCTAACTTTTCATTCTCTTCAGTTATCTGCAGATCCAAGAAACTGAGTTTGGTCATTTTTCTGCATCTCAATAGTGAATTTTACATTGTCATTAATGTCATTACATTGTCTCTATGATACTTTCGAGAGTAGCGTCATTTTTATCGAAAAAGCCGAGATGGATGTCATCAATGTATCGAATGTAAATTTCAGAGACAATGTCATGGTCATTTTTCAAATTGGTCAAAGCTTGCTTCTCTGTGTTGTCCATGGTTATAGTTGCAAATGGAGGAGGGAAATAGCTTCCCATAAGACATGCACGAATTTGTAAATATGTTTTATCGGCAAAGCTTGTCTCATAGTTATAGGCTATGAAGGTTAAGTATTTTTCTAGATCTTTTACGGACAGTTTGTAGTTTTGTATTTTATCCCAATGGAGAGTGACAAATTCAATAATAGCTTGTATGCCATATTGTATGACTATTGTAAGATACAGTCTGACGACGTCCAAATAAACAAGGGTCTTATTTCAGTAGTAATAAAACGGCGAACACTCGACCGGCGCGCCCCCCCCCTCTGGAACGACAGAGTGTCGTGCTCGGATGTGAAAACGGAGGCAAGATTCGGATTCAGTGTGAAATTCTGCATCGGTATGGTGAGTTTGAACGCAATCGGAGAGAAAAATTTTCGTTGACGTCCCCACCTCGGCACCGACCTTCCAACTTTGCTTCCAGTGGACGGATTTTGTCGTGCCATAGCTCGTTTGAAAGCTAAGAGTGAGACAAATTCACTGAAAGAATCGGCTTGTTCATATCTGTCTTCGTTTAAATGTGAGACGCCATTTAAGATTTTGGGAGATTGTCGAAAAACGACAGAGTTAGAATTTTGGACGGTTTGGGCTCTAGCGGGCGAATGAAGGCTCGGATTGGTAAACGGAGGCTAGATTTGGAATCAGCTTGATGTTATTGTCCAATGAGGATCGTCATCCAATGAGAATCAAGCATTTCTATATAAATAGCGAGCCTTCCAAATTGAGAATCATTCCATCATTGAATCATACGAGTGACGCACGCACATTTTCTCTCTCTCTAGTTCCCTGTTCTATTATCCAACTAAAATGGTAAGTCGCTACTTCCCTCCCTCTCCTCCCTTGAACGTAAACTTAATACAATCTTTTTCATTTTCAGGCATCTACTCCATCTGCTACACTAGTAGGACAAAATGGCGGTCAAACGTTACAAGGTTCGCTACGATCAGATCATCTACAACTGAGGCCAGTGGAAGAAACAACCAAGGTACATAATCCTACACCGCTACAGCGTAAGTTTAAACAAGTCTTGCGTTATGACGATCATAGCGTAGTACTCCGAACGGGAATGCTCCTTTCCACGGATGTCAAGATAATGCGCAATCAGTATGGGGACTACATACTGATCCCCGTGAGTCCGTACATTCGCCGCCAACTTGATATTATTGAAGAGTACGTGACATTAAATATGGACATTCCTACTCCTCTTGCTCAAGAGTGGAAGGCGAGAGATGACAAGGATACTCCCTATAGAAAGATTTGGGATGGTAATCACATTTGCCTACCGGTATCACATTGGTGTAGTTATTATAAAAAGGATGGAGATCAATCAATACCCATCAGATGTGATGAGCTCGGAGAAGGTACTTGGGATATCCTTTTCAAAGTGAATGGGCTATATTATGGTCGACACAAGGATAATAAAATAGTCTCTCTCTCCATGCATATGGAATCCATCCTATATATTCCAAAACCACCCAATGTGGACGACATAATTGATCAAATCCTTAACAGCAGTGGTACGAAGCGCAAGTCGAAGAAGAATGCTGCCTCAAAACGCAAATCAAAGAAGGAGAATTACTAGTCCTTTCCTAACTCTACCCTATGACAATTCGCTTATGTGCTTTGAGTGTCGTAGACGTGGCCTTATTAGATACATTTTACTTCTTCGTTGCCATCATATCATTTGTGTATTTTGTCGTGAAAAGCATCGATGTAATTCTTCATTTTGTAATATGTTATAGAACGTTTCCTTAGATGTGTAATTTCCGTTTTAGGCTTCTATCATCATTTTTATGGATTGTGAGGGTGAACCTGTACAGGAGCTCAGTGCTATTGCTATGAACAATTGGACATATCAGATTGTTAGTGTCTATCATCAACATGCCAACTGCGATCCCAATGTTGATCAATGGGCGAGAAAACACATTCATGGACTTAATCTGAAATATTTGCAAGACTATGGCTTTTCTTGTGAGAGTGCTCTTCTTATTGACTTTAAACGATGGTTAGCTGCTTTCAATGTTATACGCATCTTTTGTAATAATCCTGGTAAGGAGAGGAAAGTATTTCCCAATCTAATCATTGATGATATTTTGCTCCCACCTTGGGATAGTAGAGTGAATCAACATTATCATGAAGTCACGAAACGTTTTAAGGATTTGTGTGTTCCTATTTTGTCTGTTCGTTGTAGTAGCTACGTTCATAACCAATGCTTCTTTCCTCCTTACCTCAACACTGCCAAAGTCCTGTATGGTTATCATTGCTCGCTGTATGATAGTTACCAGCTGTATCTATTTTATCTGTTTCAAACCATTGATTTATAATGCATGCTTGTTACCATTATTCAATAAATGTTACTATGAGAAGAGTTGTTTTCATGCAATGGATGGGTTAGATAAAGGGCGATCATGTCTTTCTCAAACGACTGCGGAACATTACATTTTCATAGGCAAAGTTTAAAAGGAGCTGTTCAAGATTATGTGATAAATTTTCATAAAGATGAGACCGACATCGAAGCAGTGGTCGATGATGCTAGCACTCTATTTCTAGAGTTAATGAATACATTCTCTGATAGCATTATCATGGCGCGATTAGTTGCGAAAATTAAGTTTAGTCATTTTGGAAAGGAAGAGGTGGAAAGTCGCTCTTTCCATTTTGCTTCTTATTCAATGGAAGTGGTAGATCACCCCAAGAATTTTTTAAAAGACATATGATAAAAATTGCTGAACGTCTTAACGCATTTAACCATCATGGTAGCAGTCTAGTGATTGAAGCGATTTCAGATATTCACATTCAACTTTCCATAAAGAAAAATTGAAAATGCAGTGGTACTTGATTGTAGCACAACTGGTTTTCGAGCTATGTCTGCTCACTCTCGAAGTATATTCCTTCTGTACATGTGTCTATTATTTAGAAAAGGCTAGCAAATTCATATCTTCAAAAAGACTTGCTATAGACATCAGTAACGGTGAAACTATGTGTTGTGATGTATGTAAGCGAAAGGATGGAAATGAAAAGCGCATCTTCAAGAGATGTAAGCATGCTTTTTGTCAACGCTGTTTCATACGTAATTGCATTCAACTTTGCAAATGTAGCCACTGTGATATTGCTCATTTCGAGTGCCACTTATGTCGCAATAGTTAGTACCTATGCAAATGTGGTAAAGATAGGTTTTAGCAACGACTAACACGGAAAATGGCGAAACGTAAAATGACGAAACGTAAAAGTCAAAAGTCTTCAAAGTTTTCTTCAGCCATTCAAGCTCTCCGACGAATGAAAGCAAATCAGCGATACAATGCTATACGACAAGCTAGCGATAAATTCATTTGTGAAATTATTTCTCATGTCATTAAGTTGAGGACGAAGAAATTACCACCAAAACAACGAAAGTTACTTAAGCGATATGCTACGAAATTGCGTTTCATCTCCAATCCTAAAGTCACCCTTCAAAGAAAGAGGAAAACTCTAACACAAAAGGGCGGTTTCCTTTCAGCAATACTTCCAATGATAGCTCCTGTCGTGGGTAACCTATTGGGTAATATCTTTGGCTCTAAGCGTTAATTATGCAAATGTTGAGTCTCAAAGTATTAAAATGGATTTCAGACTTCAATGCGATAAAGTTTTGACTGTATCAGGCCCATCTCATGCAGGTAAAACTGTTTTCACGCTGAATTTATTGGATAAAAGAAGGGAGTTGTTTAAGGAACCTATCAATCGAGTGATTTGGTGTTATGGTATTTATCAACCGTCGCTGTTTCAGGAATTGCAAAGTCGCAACTTTATTCGACATGAAGGAATTATTGCAGTGGATAAACTTCAGTCTAATGATGTTGTTATATTGGATGATCTATTAAAAGAAAGTAAGAATTCAAAAGATGTTACAGATATGTTCACTCGCGCAGCACATCATAAAAGGTGCTTTATCATCTATATCACACAAAATTTGTTTCCTGATGGAAAAGAAGCTCGTACACGAAACCTGAATACACACTATTATGCTATTTTCAGGAATCCGCGAGATAAAAGTCAATTTGAAATTTTAGCGCGACAAGTTGCACCCAGAGGATCAAAAGCCTTAATTGAATTTTTTCAAGCAGCTACTGAAAAACCATACGGTTACTTATTCATTGACTTTACGCAAGAGTGTCCGGAAGAATTTAGATTTCGAAGTGATATTTTGAAAACTACCATGATTATCTACAAACTATGAGTTCTTATTCTCGCATGATTGTTATTCCTCAGGATGAATATGTACAATTGACTGCCATGCAGCAAGTAAAGCAACCTCTTGGAAATCAAATGTATAGGAAAGAAATAGATTATCAGCAAAATGTTCACATCAAAGATCCACATCGTGCTGTATTATTACAATCGGAAACTGTTGAGTAATTGAAAAACTTGAAGAATAAGATGCGTGACTCCGTATCGACTGCTACACCTTTAGCATCTCGCGCACATGCCATATCTCTTTTCAATAGTATTGAACCCCATCTCAATGTAAATGATAGAGGAGAAATCATTACAGATGAAAATAAAGTGATTGATGCTTCACGTTATGAAGACTTGATTCAGTATGCGACACGTAGAAAGCGCCGTCAGGGCTATGTTCCACCTGGTTGGTCATACTTTCTTAAACTATTGAAAAAGCATAATGTGCCAAAATTTGCTTTGAATAATGAGACATTGAAAGAACTTGATTCAACAGTGTCTACTGCTCCAATGCTTCAGACGATGAAAATGCCAACAAATTGGTTTAAGGCGTCACCTGCTACATCCCCTCCCACACTCACTAAGCAAACAAGAGGAAGAACTCGACGTAGATCTACATCACCACTAAAACTAGTAAAAGGAAAACGTAAAACAGCTCCTCCCAGGAATTACATGTTCTCAGACTATTAATATGAAGCAGATGTGTTGCTTACCATGTAATGAACCGCCGGAGGTGAGTGTCGTTGTCACTTGCACTTGCTGCGCCAGCTCTCACAATGAAACCCCTAAGCAATGTGAACACGATCGCAAAACCGCTAAAGCTAAATGCTGCAGTTGTTGTAAATGTAGAAAGGCAAGAAAACAAAAAGATGAGAAGGAGGAAAAAGAGTCAGTCGTCATCGACTGAACGTTTGAAGTCAATCTATTATGATGTAAAACATCCGGCAGGATTTGCATCTATCAAGAAATTATCAAAAGCGAGTGGTCTTCCACAATCACAAGTGAAACGATGGTTAAAGGGTCAGGCTACCTATACACTCCACAAACAAGCGAAAAAGAAGTACCGCACCCGCCATTATATTGTTCATGACATCGATGAACAGTGGCAAGCAGATTTGTGTGATGTCGCCTCCATTTCAAAACATAACTCGGGCAATAACTTTATTTTAACCGTCATTGATATTTTCTCGCGTTATGCGTGGGCTCTACCTTTAAAAACTAAAGAAGGGAAAGGAGTAGCAAAAGCATTCCAAACAATTTTTCGAGAAGGTCGCATTCCAAAAAGAATTCAGAGTGATCAAGGAAAAGAGTTTGAAAATCAGCATGTGAGAAGATTATTTGAGAGGCATGACATTGAGTTGTTTAGTGTAAAGAGTGCTTATAAAGCTGCACTCGTTGAACGTTTTAATCGCACATTAAAAAATCGCTTGTGGCGACATTTTACTGCCAACTTGACACAAAATTGGACAAAGGTTCTACAAGATACACTCCATGCCTACAATCACTCTATCTATCGTTCTATTGGACTCAGACCAGTAGATGTAAATGCTGACAATGTAGATAAAGTGCGCGAATCATTCCAACGTAAACGCACTCATGTGAAAAGTGATGTGAAAATTGGTGATAAAGTTCGTATCTCAAAAGTGAAAAGTGTTTTTGCTAAAGGGTACCTTCCGAATTGGACAGCGGAGGTATTTACAGTATCGAGGATTAATCAAAAAGACTCTCCGACCACCTACAAGTTGAAAGATTACGATAATGAAGAAATTGAGGGTAGCTTTTACCGCGATGAGATTGAGGTAGTCACTGAAAGTGAAACATATTTGGTAGAGAAAATCATTCGATGTAAAAAACGGCAAGGTGAAGAATGGTGTCTTGTTAAATGGACTGGTTATCCTTCAAGTATGAACTCTTGGATGCGTCGTGCCGACATCTTTCATCTAAGTGATCGACAGTGATTCATGCAAAGTTGTAACTAACAATGTTTAGGGTTTGAGCTATGAATCCAACTGCCTCATTTTATTCACGACCCTCCTATGTAAGTGGTGGAGGACAAATTTACATCGGCGCTCGCCGCCAACGTGGAGGTAGCATACTTGGTGCACTGAAATCTGTTGTAGCACCTCTCATATCCAATGTCGGTAGATCTTTAAAACGAAATGTTTTAAGTAATGCCGTTGGCTTTGCTGGTGATGTTGCTAGTGATCTTTCCAGAGGTAGAAGTTTTAAGAGCAGTTTGTTGAATCGTGGGAAGGAACGCGGTTTAAAAACATTGAAGCAGACCTTTGCTGGTGTTACTCAAGGAAAGAAATCACCTAAACGAATGAATAAAGGAAGGAGGAAACATCGCGGAGCTGGTAAGGTGCGATCTTCAGTCAAAAGGCATTCACGCAAACGTCGTAGAGGCTCTAATCATTCATCAGGCGCTAAACGACGACGCTGCTATAACTTCTAATCATGGAGTGTAAAACTTCCGGTTTTTGTTTGTTTGATCAACAAGCCATACAGACAGATATTCTTAGTTCAAGTATTGTAGATTATCATCCTCGAACAGCTGAGAATGCTGGCCCCATTGAATTTGTTATTCCTGGTGGTAGTGATGACTACATAGATTTGAGTTATGCGATGGTTGATTTGAGGTTTAGAATTCAGCAAGCAGATGGAACTGCTATTGACGATACACATAAAGTTGGACTGAACAATTTACCATTGACTACATTACTTCGCGATGTTTCTCTAACGATTGGAGAGCAGCAGGTGGAAGGTGGTCAAAGCGATTATCCCTATAAATCATATTTCAATCATGTATCACAGTTTCATCCAGCAGCACATAAAAGTCATATGGAAGCCATGGGATGGTATAGAGATGAAGCAGGAAAATTTGATGTTGAAACAAACAGTGGCTTTGTAAAGCGATCTGCTATGATTAAAGATAGTAAAGTATGTCAGCTATATGGTCCGCTGAATTTAGACTTCTTTAGACAGTCAAAGTTTTTACTCTGTAATACCAGCATGCGACTCAAGCTGACATTGAATAAGCCTGAATTTGCGCTGAATGCATTTGCTAAAGTTGACAATTTTAGAATTCATGTGGAAGATATTGCACTTTACATTCGTCGAGTAGTACCGAATCCAAGTGTCATTAGAGGACATGCTGAAGGTCTTAACCGCCAAAATGCCATTTACCCCGTTCAGCATACAAAGCTTCTCACCTTTACAATTCCGAAAGATCAAAAGAGTTTCATGAAAGATGGCCTCTTTCCATCGGAAGCACCGAAGCTCCTCATGGTGGCAATGGTTGAAAATGATGCATTTAATGGTAATATAAAGAAGAATCCTTTCAATTTTAAACACAATCAGTTAAGTGAAATTGCTTTACGTGTAAATGGTGTGAGTCATCCTGGTCCACCCTACAAACCAGATTTTGCTTCGGATCAATTTATGCGCAGTTATGTTGATTTTATGGATGTCTTTGGCTTTTACAAAACGGATGACACCAACGGACTTACTATGAAAGAGTTTAAGAGTGGATATACTATTTATGCATTTGATTTGACTGCTGACAGCGATATTAGTGCACCCTATCGTCAAGCGAACGTGCCTCATAATATTCGTTTCGATTTGACGTTCAAAAGAACACTACCTGAGACGATCAATGTATTAATTTATGCAGTCTTTGATTCAAATATTGAAATTACAAAGTATCGTGACGTGATTCTTCAGTATCATCGTTAATGAGTTGGTTGACTGCTGACGATATTAAGACTAAAGTGCAGCGTAATGCAGACGAAGCGACGTTGAAAGCTTTCGATAATGTCTATTCACTCGATACCTTACCACCTGCAGTAAATCACTATCCCATCTTTATTGTGCTAAACACTCATTCGCAGAATTTAGGCGGTCAGCATTGGAAAGCGATCTTTATTGGAGAAGACCGACGTGGTGAACTATTTGACTCTCTTGCTCAACCTCCAAATATACCAACACAGCAGTGGTTGAGAAAACATACGCGTCAATATCAGCGAAATGAACGCATACTACAACATCCACTTTCATCAACGTGTGGTGCTTTTGTACTGTACTTCATCTTAAAACGTTTACATGTATCTCGATTTGTATCTGTTATTCAAAACTTTTCATGTAATCCATCCTCTAATGAAAAAATGATTTGTAAGTTCTATCATGATTTGAAATAAAAACATCATGTTGGAAAAATTGTTTTTTATTTTACAATCCGCTGGGTACGTACATACTCGATGAGATAGTCTAGGATCACATTTGCTTGTACATGAGATTTTAGTCCAGTAATGATCACTTTACTATTATGAAAGATTGCCACATGCACAGGTAACCAACAACTAATGAGAGCTGCAGCAAAAAGTTCGGGTTCATAACACAAATTGTAACTGCTCGTACGAATCTTCAAAAATGATACACTTTCACTCAATTGAGTAGAGATCACCATATTGTCCACAGTCAGATTCGACATCACACACCTCTCCCTCTTCCATATCCGACGTAGTAGTCTTTGTAGCTCTAAGCGCATTGACTGCGCCGATGAATGAGAAAGGGCGCCGAGAATCTGTACAGTCCCATTTGGGAAGAGTTGAAGATTCCGTGAATTGTTCATCTTCACCACTAACATTTGAGGACGGCCCGGGTAATACTTGCTGTTTGGAAGGTGTTGGTGTAATGTGGTGAGATCGATTTTGGTGTAGAGTCTGAAGCGACGCAGAATGTTGACGATGGTGTAGCGATGGCGCTTCATGATGAAAGAATGAGTAAATTGAGCGATGTACCTTCCTTTTATACTTCTCCCAACTACCTTGATGAAATGTGAAGTTAGTATGAAGTTGGGAATGATAGAGTTGAATTCGCCGATTGTTGACGCGCAGCCAGATGCGATTTCCAATACGTGAATGTCTTTTCATATAGAAGTATTTCAAATCCTTCATGATATGATGTAGAGATTGAAAATGACGATAAGATAAAGCAAACTCTCTTCTCACATTTCCAGTTGAATCTTTGAAATAGACGTTTCGATCATGATCCGTTTCAATACGTTGTAGGGAATCTAATTTCCAACACATGGTGCGTGGTAGTCATGTCTGATTAAGATTTGCATAGTAGGGCGATGAACTCACGACGAATAAATGTCATGATGGAGCGATGTATGTATCTTCTATACTTCTCCCAATTGTATTTGCGAAATGAGAAACAGTTTGCGGAATGAGAATGGCAGATTTGAATTTCATTTCTGTAATGTTGAAGCCAAACTTGATCACCCAAGGAGATGAATCTTAATGTTTCAAAATATTCCAAATCCCTCATGATATCATTGAGGTTGACAAATTGTCGCCATGTTAATGTAATACCTCTTGATGTATGACCATGAGAATTTTTGAAATGTACGTTTCCATCACGATCAACTCTGATATATTGTAGAGAGTCCAAAATCCAAGTCTTCATGATGTTATGCAAAGTCGCAGATCAGCAATATAAAAATGTCGTTTTATCATATTTTGCTTAGCAATGCGGCCGCAAATAGATTTGCTAGTAATCGAGCCGCACTCTTTTCTACTCCCATTGATCATACACAACAGCTAAATGGAAATTGGGAAGTGGGTGTCACTCAACTTGTTTATAGCAACTGTGTCTATACTTTTGATCATGAGGTGATGACTATTAATATGAGGCGTACAGCTGCTTACCAATGTGAAAAGGGGTGCCGAGTATACATTCCACAGTGGCCAAAGAAAGATCTCTTATCATGTAAAATGTTTATATATGATTTCTTGAATAAAGCGTGTAAACATATTGTCCAATTTACTCCGCACAATGATGATCATACTTATGTACATCATGTAGTTGAGAAAGATTGGATTGTTGGTTTAAGTCCAAGTTTAAGAAATGATTTAGGTTACCTCGCTAGCGCCTTAACAAGCTATGATAATTTTAACGTTAATTACCACATAAGTGGTCATAAACAGTTAATATATCGAGAGGAAGCTTATTATGTAGATCTTATTCCAATAAATGAGAAGACGTTGGTGAAGAAGATTGTGATTAAGCCAAGAAAGACAAACATGACTCCTGAAACATTATTGAAGAAATTTAATTATCTCCTTCGAGTTGATGGTAAACAAGTGGCAACATTGACTTATATCAAATCATCTAATCATATTGCAATAAGCAAATTAAACGATGATAATCTAGTATTAGTTTGTTCAAAAGATTTTCATCAGTTCTTACGACATCATTCTGCAGCTGTTCATGGAAAATTTGATATGCAACATTTACCATGTGAAAGGTCAAATCAATTTGATACAGAATGGAGCGTATCTTTATACAGAAAGTGTGTAGAGCCTTTAGGTGGTATCTTACATGAAACAAGAGTGTTGATGCCTCGCATTATTACTTCAGTTAAATATGTTGTAGATTATTTAAATGAAGTGATTAATGAGCAACATATTTCATTTTCTGAAAAAGAAGGTACTTTGTCTCTCACTATAAGTGGAAAAGGTATTGAACTAATTATGGATAAAACTCTAATGGACATTTTGGGTTTTGATCAAAATATCTTTAAAAGTGGTACTGTAACCAAAGCTAGCGCAGACATGTCGCTATCGCGTCGTATTAACTATTTTCAGATATATTCCAATATTGGTGAAGATGTACGTGTTGGAGATGTTGAAGCTCCATTGCTAGCAATGATACCATACCAGTCAAAAAGCAGTATTTTATCTGAGCATACTTTCAAGAAAGTGCATTATACAAAGCTGAAATCAAACTACATCCCACAAATTGATATTGCCATTTATGACGATGCTGGTGCGTTGATTCCTTTTCATAAAGATGCTGTGACAAGTATCACACTCCATTTCCGAATGAAGAGTTAATGCAAAAGTATGCTAATATATTTTTCCAATGTGAATAATATGGACAGTGAAAATAAGGACTCGTTTCTAATCTACTTACCCAGTAATGCTTCTATGAATAAATTTCCCAAAAATAAACCATCAGACTATCGAGTAGAATTAAATCGTCCACTGCATTTAGAAGGTGAATGGGAGGTTGGCGTTTCTAGTATTTGCTATGATAGCAATATTCAGAATGTGAATGATTTGGAAGAAATGATATTGACTCCCCGCACCCATGATGGAATAACGATGAATAATGCATTCCAGTTCCCATACAATTTAACATCAGATGGAAAGTGGAACTATGAATGGATTCAGATAAAATCAGATTATTATGAACCATTTGGGAATGAGAAAATTATTAAGGCGTTCAATAGTGGTAATACTTCCATCATGAAGAATAAAAATCAGAAAGCTTATGAGTTTACTATCTATCATTGGAGTGGGAGACAGTTCCTTCGCTTTCATTCTTTTACTAAAGGTCTTACACTGAGGTTGGATAATAAATTCTATCCACATCTCGGTTTTGGTCATGGACTACATCTAACGTCAATTGCTACTGCAAATGTTAAAAAAGTTTATTCAAATCGAATCAACAAATTTCGTTATAGATTTAAAATATTTGATGAAGATGTTGTAGAATGTGAAGAACGCATCATTTTGAAAAAGCGTGGTGTTCAACCTTTATCACTTATTGAGTTAGTAAAACGATGGAATGAGACTGTGGGTAAGAAGTATGGAGAGAAAATTATGGCGGACAAAAATAAGTTGGTTATTCAGAAATATAATGACAAACTTACAGTTTATTTCTCTCCAACCTTGCGTCATTTTGTAAGACATTATACACCTATTATTGGAAGCGGTGTGGTGTATGCTTCTCATGAATATCACACTAAAGCTGATTCAGTTAATGATGAATGGTGGGTGGACATCTATGGTGATCGCATCAAGAAAATTTACCAGTCTTATGAAGAATCTAAAGTTGCTATCAATATAATGCCGCGTCTATATCATACAGTTGAAAGCTTCATTCATGTAGTAAATCCTTATATACAACAGAAGTTGAAGCATGTGATGAAAAGTAAATATGATGTAAAGACACACCACATTTCGTTTTCAATTGAAAATCAACGCGTTGTTCTGAAACTGGGTGATGACATTCAATGTCAATTGAGTAAAAATTTGAAAAAACTCTTTGGTTTTTCAATGCTACAAACTGTGTTTACTGCTGCGCATACGATTGGTATAGAAACGCCAATGACACTTGATAAACATGAACAGTACCTTTACATTCAAAGTGATTTGATTCTACCTATTTCTGTTGTTGAGAAAAAAGAATACATTTTACGTGATTTCATTCATGATAAAGACGCTTCATATGGAATAGTCGAGAAGATGTTTGAATCTATTTTTTATCATCCCGTCGTCAAACAAACTATACCCTCTATTACTATCAAAATTACCAATGGTTTACAAGAGTGCATCCATGTGAAAGATACTAAATCCCTCGTAACTTTAGTGTTTCGGAAAACAAAGTGAAGTCATTGTGATATGTTTATTGAAATAAAAATATGTATATGAAAAAGTCTTTTCACAGATATAGGGGAATGGGCTGACTGTAGGCATATATTCACAAGGAAAAAACGATCTCATGCGATACATAAAACAGCAATGTTTATCTACAGAAGTCAACATAAAAATACTAAGTTAAGGATGATTATGCTAAGACGTCTCCTGAATGTGGTAGTGTGAGTTTAATTCTTTTGGGTGGTGGTATGTTTGTGTCAGGATGTCCATGTGGAAGAGATGTGTTATGTCCTATCCAACACCTCTTATCCTCCCATGCTGAAAGCGCCCGTTTCCTAAAAGTATGAGTTTTGATCTCATGCGACTTAGATTTTAAGATTGTCATATTGACAAACGTTATATTTTTATTTCTATAGGCTTTCCTGAAATTTTTATGTTTCATGTTAGAGACCAATGATCTTGATATGCCTTTAGCACGCTTAATACTATCGTCGCTATCCCTTAATTTCATACTGTACATTTTTGGTCGGAGGAGAATCATTTCATCTATTTCCTTCCCTGCTGTCTCATCCTTAAAGCAGCCAAGTTTTGCCTTATTTTTGATGGAGTAGAGTGGGTGATCAGTAGGATAATTTGATGTATCAAAATATCTTTCTAAAGATTTTCCTACTTCATTGAAATTTAAATCTTTTTGAGTGGTAATACCTAAGAAGAAACTATCTGTGTCACCACCCAACAAACGAACCTCTTTTACGAGAGGACATGGTTTTAGTATTTTATAAAAGAGTTGGTACATTTCAAGCTTAGAGTAATCTAGTACAGCTTGGCCAATATAGATGGGCTTGCACAACTCAACTTCAGATTTTATCATTTTAACACCTATAAGGTCCTCATCGATAATATCTCTATCGATGAATAGAGGTGATGAGACCAATTTCTTAAATTTTGTAACATCATTGACTAGTTTATAGTTTACACGTTTTCTAACATCCTCCATCGTCTTACCAAATAGACTATTATTCTTATACTTATAAAAATCAATTCAAAATTATTTTGGGCTAGTGCACGTTTCTGGCTGTTGCTATCAATCTATGGTTTGAGGAAGGCTTTCTGTCTAAATTTGATAATGCGGTGAACTCTTTTTAAAATCATGCCCATTTCTAAATAAAATTTTAAGATGCTAAAGTGAACTAGATAGTTTTCCTTATCATACTGGGTGAGTAAAAGTTTGCGGCAAGGCTTATAGTCGGGTTGACCGCATGATTCTAAATCTTTATGAAATTGTTTCATAAAGTCGGAAAACATATCTTTGGTCACTTCACCTGATTCGGGTGCGAGTGGAAAATCTACGGTTTTATGTTTAATATTATTTGGATAGATTAGATCTATCTCAAAATAATATCCCCAATCACCTTCATCTGGAATTGCTAGTATGTTAGAAGGGTTAGAGAGATGCTGAATTTCACTATCATCTAACCAGCTAAACTCAGAGTGAGGTAGTGGTTTGGATAGTGAACTACCATATAAATTATTTTGGTCATAATACTTAAGATGAGTCTGATCATCGCCAACTAATTTTGATTTTAACCTATGTTTATTTACAAATGTGAGACCACCGCGAATTCCTCGCTCAAATAAATTATACATCTCTGGATCTTGTAAGAGATGAATGGTCTCACCAGTCATTTTAAAAGCAGACTTAAATGACATGGCTGGCAGACTGACAAAGTGGACGGGATCTAACTTATCTTCTTCTAATGCCACTCGTCGAAACTCCTGAAATACATCAGCCAGCAAAAATACATCTAACTTAAGGTAGGCAATCATATATTCGCCAAATGTATGGCAGTCAAATTTTATCCATGCATCTTGTGCATGATCATAATCTTCGGTCTTACATTCTGCGCCGCTCAAATCATTTTTAAATTTATCTATGGGCGGAAGAGAAGTCTCGCCGAGTTTACTAATCGCACCAAAATATGCATATGGAAAGACTCCTTTCCGTGTGATGACTTCATCGGTTAGATTTGGATATTGTTTCTTAAGATTTTGTGTTAGTGGAAGAGACTTTAGATTTTGTACGAGAGAGGCCAGTGATGCAGTCATAAATTGGTAGGAATCTAAAAATTTTATATCAAAATAGACCGTCTTATTTTCTTTAGTTTTATCGACAGGCACTTTTGCTGTCATGGCCATAAACTTCTCTCTCGTTTGTGCTATTACATCAAGCTTCCACTCTTTCATTTGACCTAAACCTCCTTTTATTATCATATGGCTGTCGTAGCCCTTGAAATTATGGAAAATGACGGGTAATGTACGCCGTTTCATCCTAAGTGAAAAATTGCATTTTGAACATAGTGCGTTTCTAAATTTACCAGTGATGTGATCATGGTCGCGCACTTTCTTAATCTTATCATCATCAAATGTTTTCCTACATTTGAGGCAAACGTTGCAACTATCAAATTTTGCTTGATCATCTGCTGTCATATGCAATGATCTGCGATAGAGTTCACCATCATACTTTTGTTGAAATTTTACAGCCTGTTCGAGGAATTGTAGGAATTGGTAAATACAATCCTCACCTTGCCAGACGTGCATTTTATTTTTTCTATTTTGGAAATGGTCATGCCATACTTCATAGCAGGAAATGGCTGCTGCTCGATGGGTGTTATCATCGATATAGCATTCGATGTCAGCATAGATGACACGAAGAGGACTTAGTTCATCGCCATTCTCTCTATATGAAAACTCCTTATCTTTGGGCATGCTCTCCATTTGTAGTTTACCTCGCTTACACCATTCGTAATGAGTTTCAAATTTGTTTTTACTCCTAAAGTTCCGAATGCATCTGTCACAGTAATAAATCTCTGATGAGCTAGAATTTCTTAGGTGGTGGTATAAGCGAGAAATTTTGGGAATACCGCAGTAGTGCCATTCCTCACTATCATCCTGTCTTACTAATAAAAGGTTGACAACGTGGTTATAACAACTCGAACGCGAGTTGTAGCCGACACCCTTCAATCCCTTTTCCCAAACATGGAGAACTATTTTGATGTTGTTCAATTTTTCAAATTTTTCTCTATCTTTAATTTTCATATCTTCACTATTGCAGTCATCAAACTTTAATTCATTCTCCCACTGTTGATACTTACTCTTACGGTATCGGCTATTCTGTACATCATTATAGTGGAGAATGCAGAGGACGGCATACTTAAAACATTGCGATTCGCATCCTACAGAAATGACCGCTGCTTTATTTCTTAAATTTTTCGGAAGTTTAAAGGAGCCTCGTCCAGAGTAGTTCTCTAATAAAGTGATTTTAATCATGGCGGTCTCAATACCATCAAAAACGAGTCCACTATCACGCTCGTTAAATTTATCTATGTTTAATTTTAACCCTTGGATATGAAAATTTATCCAAGACTCGCAGTCTACAACTTCGGTTGCAGGAGAGGAGGGTATGTGAAACTCCAACTTCTCTACTATTTGGCCAGTATGGTGGTCGATTTTTACATATTTTATTTTGAGATAGATCAGCGCCTTCATTCTAAAATTGACTAAATTGTTGAAGAGCGCACCAATCAAAGATGAATTTTGATGAAACCATTCTTCAAAGTCAGTAATGGTTTCTGAGGATTCCATCTGGTAGTTCCTCACTAAATTATTTATCGACACTTCGGAGAGTCGGATAGAGGAGGTGCTGTTAGTATAACTATCGTCACTGTGTGTATGTCGAAGTCTAAGTGAAGATAGTTCAAAATGTGACTCAAAAGACTGAATGCATAAATCGCAAGAAAAGGAGACATCGTTAACAGAATCATCCCCACCTTCGGAGATTGATGCTGACTTAGGTCTACAAACACCTCGCTTGATGTGTCGGACGAGATCACGCTTCCTCGTGAAGATGTGACCACAGTCAGCAGATTCCCGATCGTTGCATTCCCGCGACAATGTTGACATGGAGTCGCTGTTGTTATCCGACTCGCTCGAGATGGGACTGGTATCACCTGAAAGAGAAATCATTCTATCATCTCTGTTCAAGTCTCAGTGTATTGTTACAACCTACCTTGACTCGACAACTCTAAACTTTCCTCGAGAAGGGAGGGCGTTGGTGATGAAGTTGAGGCCTGAAATTGAGGAAGATGCTATTAGCCACACGTTTGAGGGAGATGACTGATGAATTCCTTAACTTACCATTTCAACGAAATTATGCTTAAGGTTGATTCTTCAACAAGATAGAGACTTCACTCAAATTTGGAATTCACGAGAGAGTAGTTCGCTTGTACGCCTCAAATATAGAATTCGCTAGAGAACACTTTACTTACACGTCT
This sequence comes from Prostheceraeus crozeri, assembly GCA_907163375.1. Lineage (NCBI taxonomy): Eukaryota > Metazoa > Platyhelminthes > Polycladida > Euryleptidae > Prostheceraeus > Prostheceraeus crozeri. The sequence continues at coordinate 74,109 of CAJQUW010002627.1, read as the reverse complement.
CAAAGACAGAGTGAAATGATACGGATGTCACTTTACATATATACTTTCATATTCATCATTCATTGGCTGTTGATTTTGATTGGTTGCTTGTTTATACTTAAGAATTAGAAAACATTTCAAAGTTATTATTCACAGTCAACATGACAAGCCCTCCAAAAACACCGAATACAAAATTCTCTTCTCCATGCTCATCACCAAGGGCGCTCGTTGCACCAAACGCTCCAACGAAGGGGAAGGTAGATAAGGTGTACCGACTCGACAATATCAGAAAGTTGTCATTAGCAGCGGATGACGAAGAGGAGAGTGTATGTGAGAAGGAGTGTCCCGACTTAACAGGCGTGAGGTGGAAGTATCTCCAGTACGATACTGACGATGTGATGGAGATCACCAGCTCGAAATTCCTCCACCAATTATGGGAGTGGTACACCCCTAACTCCCAGCCACGAACTATGGCGGAGTGGGAGTACATCGACAAAGTGAGGCTCGCGGTAGAAGAACGATTGAAGCAAGTGAACTGTTTTTGTGATCTATGTGAAGCCAGACTCTGGGACGATATTGACGATGAAGACCTTTTGAAATACATGCCATAATAAATTTTTATTTCATATTATCTTTGCTTTCATACTGACTTACTTGAATGGGGCTTCAGTGGATGATTTAACCATGTATACTTTTTCATTTGGAAATAGTAGCACGCTTAGTCTAACTTGTAAATCTTATAACATTTCATATGGACGATGATGGTAGATGAAATAGTGTTAAATAAAATTAAGATAGCTTACATGATTCTGGGATAGCAATCGACTGCGATCCATGTGTAAAGAGCTTGTTAGACTACGGAAGAGAGAAGTGTGTTATGTTGCGTGTGGCGCGTGAGTGTCCTCCCATTTCATTCCATTCATCAATTCATCTCATTGATAGAGGTAGGTAGAACTCATGGTTCTCATAACGTATGCAATGGATAGTTTATAAGGCAACCTTCGACAGTTGGCTAAATGTCGCCCTGGCGCGAATGCATACTACGTTGAGACAGAGGCAATCACTTGCAAACATGACGCAGAGAGGTTTAACAAGATTGACCATTGCCGAATGTCCCTTGCGGTATACATAGCTACGGGTTTCACCGCCGCCCTTTACAGGAACGCCCGTCGAAAGGAAGTATTACACCGAACTTCATTTGCAACGTTCAAGTTGACTGATAGCAGATTCAACTTAATGATAGTATTCGCCAGTCCGAAGACTGCCCAGGGCAAACCGCGTGGAGGTTCTATCATGTCTTGCCCCATGGTGGCCCTTAAGAGAGCCGGTGGTTCGTTCTCGGGGTGTGTGGTAGGGACTTAGGCTTGCTGTTTCGACTGCGGCTCAGGCAACGGGGCGGGTGGTCGCTTCTCTTGGATGTCTGTAAAGAAAGAAGTAGTGAGTCATCATCTTACATTTTAATTTAGTCATTTTTACTTACAGATCTTCTCGGACGCTTCCTCATAAAGGAAGTTCGAGATCGGATCACGATGATCGAAGGTGAAGTGTAGACACTCCACCCCTTTCTTCACCCGAGAGTAGCATTTCTTCCCTCTTCGACGCTCGTACAACAGAGGAGTTTCTGCTACTCTCCCCTTTCTAATAGGGATGTGCAGACGGCTGGAACGCACCCTTCGATCGCGATCCACCAGCTGCGCCGAACGGTGCAGCTCGTGGTTCGTTTCGACCACCTTAGCCATCTGCACACGGAGTCTCTCCACTTCCTCCTTCAACCTTCGTATCTCCTTCTCCCTACTTTCCCTCTCTGCTAGCAAAGCCTCTTCTCTGGCTTCCCCCTCGAGAGTCTTGAGCCTCTCCTGCTCCAACTCGCCATCCCGCTCGCTTAATCTCTCCTTCACCTTCTTCATCTCTCCGGCCACGTTCTTTAGGTCCTCATACTTTGACTTGTATGAGAAGGCCTCCTCCTTCAACTTCTCCACCTCTTTCTTTAGTCTATCCCGTTCGGCGATCACCGGTGGGCGCTTGACAAAATTGCGACATTGTGTTGCAATTCCGCTCGCAGTTACGGCTGTAGGGGTCTCGCGATCGAGGTCGACGTCCTCGATAGGTTGCGACTGTAGCTCTCCCTCCTCCTCCTCACTATCGCTGCTGGACAGCGAGCTCTCGCTACTAAGCGAGGATACAGCGGCAATCGCTTCAATGGCGGATTGTAGCTCAGTGGCCTCAGTGGTGAAGAGTGAACTCCGTTCTTGCTCGTTGGCTGATTGTAGCTCCAAAGAACGGAGCTCAGTGGCGAAGAGTGAACTCCGTTCTTCTTCGCCTACTTCGCCTGTTTGACACACGCTGTGTTGTGAGTGCCAATCCTCCAGCCGCTCACTTAAGCGACTGACTTTGTGGGCTCCGCAATAGTAGCGACCGACCCCTATCTGTTTCTTGTTAGTGCAAGCGTGTTTCTTGAAGGCGTCAGCTCGGAATACCTTCCGGCATTGACACAGTTTGAAACTGGTCTTCATATTATTGTATTTCGGCATTTCTGAAGCGAAAAACGGAAAACAATGATTTTACACTTAGTGAGGAATGATAGATTTGAGTATAGTGAGTGGCACTCGATCCCGTCGACAGCCCGAAGGCCTTGTACTGATCACTAGGGAAGTGAGAGATCTTCCCCGATACCCGCTATTTACAGCTGAAGACATCATTGTCACTGCCCCGAAGTGGTAACAGCAACGCCCAGTCAAAGGTAGTGAACAGTAGCTGGGATCTAACCCCTCAAAGCTGCCTTAGACTTAGTTAAATTTGAAATCTGATAGCAGATTTGAACTTAGCATACTTGAAAACCTTGAGGAAACATCCCAAGTTATTGCTTTGATCAGCTTGATAGCAAGCCGTAGAGAGCTTGATTCACCAGCGTTTTGCAAAGGAGATGTTTAGAGGCCACCCATGACAAGATAGCTAAGACTCAACCGATTGGCGTTCGAAGTGCTACGTTGAGAAATGTGTCAAATGCCCAACATGAGACACGAGTTGTCCCAGCGGTTACGGTCTAAACTATGACACACTCCCTTGCCACACTTATCACTACGGCATCGTTCGCCGTCCCGAAGGAACACCCTGTCAGTGGAATATTACAGCAAAACTCTCCGTGTCTTGCTCGCTTTCAGTGAGAAGCCGCTTATACCATGAGAAGACTGGCTCAGACATCATTAAAAATGCTTTCATTGACTTCAGCAGGGTCGAAAACCCCAGAAAACCTTCAAAACTAGCGAATTAAAATTTTTCAACTTTTTAGCACTACTTATGAAATTTTATAAGTAGTCTATCACTTAGGGCAGGTCAATAGCGACCGAACCTTTTTTGAATCAAGTCGAACGGACTTGTAGAAGCAAAGTTACAAGCCTTTAAAGTTTTGGAGTCTTTTATGGCCTGGAGACGAAGGCCATCTCCTGGCTAACCTCTAAGTCTGACGCCTTAGCTGATATCAGCAATGAAATTTTCTAAGTCGGTTTCTTATAGAAACCCGGGATTTGGAATGTCCGAAGCTATCATCGGAGCTCAGAGAGACGACCTACCTTTGGCAATCTCTTGTCTGAATGACAAGTCTCTGTCGGTTCCCAGCTTATATAGTTTGTGGCGATCAGCTGATGACGTAATACCCATCATCCAAAAACTTAAAACGCTTCTATCATCGATTCTGGAGGTCCGATTGAGCTGGAAATACACCATTTCAATGTAGAATTTGACGCTGAATCCAAATCTGGCCTCCGTTTTCCCATCCGATGCTTCGTTTTGGCTCTACAGCAGGCAGCCATTGCAAAAATTCTAACTCGTTTTTTCGAAAAAATTTCGTGAAGAAAAATTTTTTCTCTGCGATTGACTTGAAACTCACCATGTTGATAGAGAATTTGACGCTGATTCCAAATCTGAAATCCGTTTTCCAATCCGATGCTTCGTTTTGAAGCTACAGCCCAAAACGTCCCAAATTCTAACTCTGTCGTTTTTCGCCAATGTCCCAAAATCTTAAATGGCGTCTCACATCTAAACGAAGACAGATATGAACAAGCCGAGTCTTTCAGTGAATTTGTCTCACTCTTAGCTTTCAAACGAGCTATGGCACGACAAAATCCGTCCACTGGAAGCCAAAATCGAAGCGAGCTGTCCAGAGGGGGGGGGAACGTCAGCGAAACTTTTTCTCGCCGATTGCGTTCAAATTCACCATACCGATGCAGAATTTCACGCTGAATCCGAATCTGGCCTCCGTTTTCCCATCCGATGGTTCGTTTGGGCTCTAGAGACGAAAACGTCCAAAATTCTAACTCTGTCGTTTTTTGCCAATCTCCCAAAATCTTAAATAGCGTCTCACATCTAAACGAAGACAGATATGAACAAGCCGATTCTTTCAGTGAATTTTTCTCACTCTTAGCTTTCAAACGAGCTATGGCACGACAAAATCCGTCCACTGGAAGCAAAGTTGGAAGGTCGGTGCCGAGGGGGGGGGGACGTCAGCGAAAATTTTTCTCTCCGATTGCGTTCAAACTCACCATACCGATGCAAAATTTCACGCTGAATCCGAATCTGGCCTCCGTTTTCACATCCGAGCACTCCTTCCACTCGAAACAGCCCATTTTACAGCCCAACATTCAGCAGATTGCACGAAAAACATCACACACTATAGCCTCAAGACAAATCCTGGCGGTCGCCCAAGTCCACCACGACACTCTGTCGTTTCAGAGGGTGGGGGACGTCAGCGAACCTTTCGGACCCACTTGGCCGGCACACCACGACACTCTGTCGTTCCAGAGGGGGGGAGTCAGACTCGAAGCACCACGGCGGCCGACCACGACACTCTGTCGTTCCAGAGGGGGGCGCGCCGGTCGAGTGTTCGCCGTTTTATTACTACTTATTTCTGTCATTCAAATCGCTTTTCTTTAGATGAGCTATAACTTCATCACAGTTTTTTTATGTTACTCGTAGCGAACTGAACTAATTGTGTCAAAATCTTGCTTACATACCAATCGAATTTTTCAGTAGGCGCACTGCTAACCGCTGATATCGGCCTCAAAGGAAAAGCATAATTCTCAGCATCCATGGGTTTGTGATCTTTTATCACGAAAACAGGCTGGTTTGCTACTGGTCGGGATTAATTTTTCAATTTCAGATTTTGAAATGAATCTTTTGTCAACTAATTTCATCAAATTGATGAAATTAAAATAATAAATTAAAATTCATCAAAGCCTGCTTCTCAATATTTTTATTTTTGCTCTCCTCTAATTCACGGTAGATTGACTTATCTTTCAGAATTTCTGCGTTTTTAATTAGAAATCTGTTTCCATCTTTGATACATATCCGACTTGCTTTATCAGATGGATCAGCTTTTATGCTGTTTCCGTCAAAAAAGTTGCGAGTAATGTTAATCTGTTTTTTTTGACAGTTTTGTATTTGTTACTATTTTTAGTCACTTTTATTTCATCTTCAATAATCTTGGTGATTTCGGATTTCATAATGGTTAATTCAACTTCCTTCTCTTTGTTCATTTTCGGTGGTATTTTTACTCTGTTCTTATTATACGGTATGTAATCTTGGTTGCTTTGATCTAGCTCGCAACAAAAAACCTCCTGCCAACGCAAGTTGTTAGTTAAAACTTCCAAATCAGTTTTAGCTTTAATTAGCGTTTGGCTATGCAGATTATGTGGAACACGAAACTTAAGTCCATTAGATGGGACTTAAGCAGCCTCTTTCGGAACACTGATATCAGTGTCAATCGTAAATTTGTTGCTAATAGCAACAGTATTAGGCGCGTGGTCCACAGTAATGGGCAAAAGACCGTTCCAGGACACCATAAAATTCAAAAAATAGTATCTTTAAAAACGACATAAATTCATGAATTTGAACCCTTTTTCAGGTTTTTAAGACCTAAATACATGAATTTAGTCCATTCAAAAAGTACCATTTTTTCAAAAAATGGTATTTTTAAAAACGACATAAATTCATGAATTTGAACCCTTTTTCAGGTTATGAAGACCTAAATTCATGAATTTATGACGTTTTTAAAAATACCCAATTTTTCAAATTTTTCAAAATCTCAAATTTGAGAATTACAATTTTTACTCCCAAAATCATGACCGTTCCAGGACACCGAAAAAATCAGAAAAGTTAAGAATCTCAAAATTTGAGAATTACAATTTTCTCGCTTAAATCATGACCGTTCCAGGACACCGAAAATCATAAAAGTTGAGAATTTCAAAATTTGTAAATTACAATTTTTACCTTGAAAATCATGACCGTTCCTGGCGTTCTTACAATTTATCTACTGCTTTGCACTCAGATAAACACTCAATTGTAGAGAACATCTGCTTCTCGCATTTATGAAGAAAAGGCATTTCAGTGTAAAGAGCTGTGACTTCCCACTCAAACATTTGAAAGGAAACAATGTATGAAAGAAAAAACAGCTGCTGCACCCACTTAGACATTTGTAAGACGTGGAATATATAACCAGCAAATCCTACTCCGGCTGCAATGCCGTGTAACAATACACAACAACAATAATCGATATGGCTATTTCAAACAATTGTGCTAAAGACTTATTTAATTTAACAGTGTTTCTTGTCAGTGAAGGTTGTGTCAAAACGCTCTCGTCATATATTTCTCAAAATGAGACAAGATCAATTTGAAGATAGAAGAAAACAATCGTTGCCAGGGAGGATGAAAAAATTACGGGAGGAATTGGAGAGGCATGAATTTACAGATTCTTTGAGTGATTTCATAGAGCCAAATGGTGGAGAGAATAATACAATTGTAAACTTACACAAATTCTTGTTGCATGAAAAAAGAAACAATTCACTCAGTGTTATGTGTAAAATTTTTATCGGTAAGCACTATCTGCTCTCTGTTTGTGATAATGACAAGTCTTATTTTTATAGTGATCAATTACCGAAGTTATTTGTTATGAAATTAGGTAAATTAGCAGACAAATTTCCTACGCTTTGTTGGGTGTCTGTTTCTCTTGTACTTTAAAAGTCACGACCTAACGTTATCGAAAGATTGACTTCATTGTGTAAAGCAATTATGTGACATTCCAAATGATTCCATTCTTCTCCCAAACAATGGTGCGTCATTTAGCGATAATACCGCGCTGACATATTCAATGGAATTTGGATGTTAAACTCCGCTATTGTTATTGCGATACGGCCGCACGACACTTTATTTTCAATGTTAGACCTATTCTATTTCATTATATTCTCTTGAATAATGGTGCGCCATTCAGCTAAAATACTGCGCCATTCAACTAATCAAAAATCAGCGCGTTAACATTAGACGCGCTGTGAAGAAAATTTATCATTCTTGAAACCCCTCTGTTTTATATGCAATGTTATTTCCTGTTGCACATGTAAATACAATAGAGTGTTTCAACCAATGAAACCTTGTCCACCCGTGGACAGAAATCCCATTGTTTAGAAAACTTGTATCTGTGTGTTTTATATGCAATGCTATTTCCTGTTTTATATGCAATGTTATTTCCTGTTTTATATGGAATGTTATTTCCTCTTGCACATGTAAATACAATAGAGTGTTTCAACCAATGAAACCTTGTCCACCCGTGGACAAATTTACATGTATTTCAATGTATCCAAATTGAATGTATGCAAAGTGGATGTAACCAAATTGAAATATCCATGTGTTGTTTTTAATTTCTCATTTACGGGAATATAATAGAAACATTTTATCTTCTATAAAAATGAGAAACATTAGAGACTTCCAAAAAATATACGGCAAACAAACTACGAATTTCGATTTAAATGAGATTGCTAAGCAATTGGGAATAAAGAATTTTCCAATATTGATGAGTAATGAATTACTATTGATAAAAGATGTGCGAAACACTAACTCTACTAATACAATGCAAGAATGTAACGTTTTAATTTAATCTAAATTAAATAATTTCAAAATCGAATAAGTAGTAAGGAAAGACATCATTAGAGAACACTTTTAAATCAATACCCCCCCCCAAGTAGTAAGGAAAGTCATCATTATGAAATAGTTTTAAATCAATACCCCCCCCAAGTAGTAAGGAAAGACATCATTAGAGAACAGTTTTAAATCAATATCCCCTCCCTTCTGACTTCTAGGGGTCCCTTAAGAAATTTTTTTATTATAAAATGAGCAACATAAATGAGTTTTTGAAATTATATGGAACACAAACGACAACGAATTTCGACCTAAAGAAAATCGCTAATCGATTAGGAATAAAGAATTTTCATGTTCTAATGAGAGACGAATTACAATTCCTAAAAAATAAGCCAACAGGAACCTTCAGTTCCCGGAACAAAGTTCCATCAATAACTATAAATTTCATAACAAATCTTCATACGTCAGATGAAAAAGGTGTACATTGGTCAGCAGGACAAAGAAATATAAACTGTTCTAATTATTATTTTGACCGCCCGGAGGCTGAGAACTATTGGTTCGACTCATACGGACTTCCACCTACGAATGAAGTAAGAGAAATACTTGGCAATGGAATTTATAATACGTTTCAAATTCAAAAACCGGGAACTACTTATTGTGGTCAATTATGTCTTTATGTTTTATTTAAATTGCAAGAAGGAGTGCCATTTCTAGATATTATGTTAGAATTGAATAAGGGAATTGAACGAACCGTAGGTTCTATAGCTACGCCTAACAAGGGAATTTCATTCCCGAAACGTTAGTTCCAATAATAATGATAATTAAAAATCAGTTCGTTGTAATTCATTTTGATAAAAACGGCCTCTGATATCCTCATTATCTAAATCTTTAATTTCATAAGTAATCGGATAACTTTGGTTTATTTTAGAAATTTCAAATATTTCTTTAGTCCAATAGCCAACAAAGCCTTTTTCAAATTTATTCTTATATTTAAATATTCTAACTCTATCTCCAATTTTAAATTTCGGCTTAAGTTTCTGAAAATTCGGATTACTCTCATTCAAATTATTATTCTCGAATATTTTTTTTCTTATCAAATCAGGGTCGACAGAAGCATTCTTTGGAGTTTCTTCAATACCAGAATGAACTTTATTATTGTACTCTTCTACAATTCCTGGTAATATCTTCAACCATTTCTGATTTCTTTGCTCAGTAAATTTCTTGAATAATTTATTCTTTAACGTCCGATTGAATCGCTCAATTACTACAGCTTTTCCTGCATTTTCAGTTGAATAAACAGTTTCAAATAGTGGCTGAACGTTTCGGTTATAAAATTCCGACCCTTTATCAACAAACAATTTTTTTGGCTTTCTCTTACTTTCTTTAAAGATTTCTTCAAACGCATATTTAACTGACAGACAACTTTTATTTTTTAAAGGCTTTACCCAAGCGTATCGTGTATATAAATCTATAACGGTCAATGCGTATTTGTAGTCCCTTTCATTCGGCATATGAATAAGATCAGCACTCCAAATATCATCTTTATTAAATACTTTTACTTTCAATAAATATTTAGGTCTTCTATATTCCTTGTGGTTTTCGGACGCGTAAGTTCGAGCGTTGCTCTCAGACACCTTAGCTGTCGTTTCATTTAAACCCTGGCCGAATAATATTTTAGCTTGTAAAGCTTTCTTAACAAACATTCTTTCAATTCTTTCTCTAAATGTAGGATTCTGAATACTATCTAATTCTTGAATCATCTTCTTATCAGCTGCATGTCGAGAACTTAGGTCATGATTTCGATAAGCTAAATCATGCCTGTAAGCGGCGGCATCTACTCTATTTATCGGTTCTTCACCTGGTTTCGGATTATTATTCTCATCTAGTCTTATATCTAATCGAGTTCCTGGTCCGGTATATGAATGACCAGGAAGATGTTTTTCTTTCGAATATTTACTCCAAATAAAGCCAGGAAAGTTTTCTAATGTTTTTTGTATGTCACCTCCAATATGCTGACAATTTGAGTTTTTATTTTTGTTTAATAGATAATTCAATAAATCTAAATTAGAAATTTTTAATTTAATTAAATTTTCGGAATTTTTAGAATTCATTTTAAAAGATAAAAAAAAATTTAAAAGATAAAATAAATGTTTTACCGAAAAGAACCAAAGGTTCTGAGGTTATTACCTTATCATACTAGGACTTAGATATATTCCAGAACCATCTTTAGTTTCTTTAATTTCAATTAAATCATCAACATTGTGGAGAATATTTTTAAGAACTCGTTTTCCTTCACCAACTAATTTTAATTTACTAATAAAATTATCTACTATTCCGTCACCCCTAGCAACTTTCTCTAACTCTCTATTATGACGTTTTTGTTCTTCCAATGCTGCTTTCTCTGATTTATTTTTATTTACTGCTTGGACAATACCAGCTGTCCCACCTGCAACACTTTCTGCTGCAGCTATGCCACCTATTATTAGTGGAATTAATATGAGAATCCCGCCATTCTTTTCTTCTTGTAATTGAATATTCTCTATCATTGGTTTGCTTATGTAATGCTTTTTTTGTTAATCGTAATAGTTTTAGGGGTATTTTGTCAACAATATTACGTAATTTTAATTCAACAGATTTATTATTATAACTTTTCGGTTGCGACATTTTTAATAAAAAAAATTTAAGTTACGATAATTTTAAGTTATCAAAAATTTTAATCTATTCTAGTTATGAAAAATTTTAAGTTACGAAAATTTTTAATCTATTCTAGTTATGAAAAATTTTTAGTTAAGAATTTTTTAATCTATTCTAGTTATGAAAAAAAATTAAATTAATTTATCGGAGCGAAGCTCCTCAGGTTATTAACCGATCCTCACCATCTTCCCATTAAGAACTTCAATAGAATATTTTACATCTTCTAGCAATAAACCATAAGCCATCAATGAAGTTGTGGAATCTTTCTTTTCAATATTAATTGTTACATCACAACCAGTCTTGATAATATCTTCAGATTGTGCACTTAAATCGAAACAGAAAACAGGATATAAATGTCTCCAATCTCCAGGAGTTAATTGTGGTTCAACTCCAAATTCTATACAAAGATTTCGATAAGAATCATATCCTTCCATAAATTGATTATTGGTATCATCGAATCTTAATGGATCAATTGGATAACGGGTTTGATTTAATGAAACTTGTAAACTTCGAATTGCATTAATATGAAAAAGATTGTTGTTCTTATCAAAACTTGGAGAATTATTTCTTTGAAATGTTAGTAATAAATATCTTGGAGTATTCGCAGTTCTAGTAAAATGCCAGTTAAATCTTTGTTCGGAAAAAGTTACTGAACTAGCAGTACGCTTTAGAAAATTTACTGGAATTGGTTTGTTAGTATTTAATCTTTTTGCAATAGCTGTTTCAATCTCTAAACTAGGAGTAATATGCTTGATCCACCATTCAAGTCTATCAATTTTTAAATATGCTTTTTTTCCAGTCTTACCAAAAAAGATTAATTCATTATTTGCTGTACGATGAATTATTAATTTAAATTTCAATTGATATGATATTTTGTCATAATCTAAATATCCAAATAATGGAGACAATGACCAATTAACTGTCTGTCTACTTTTCTTGTTAAACTCACGTCTTTCTTTATATGCATCATTATTTGTTTTATTTAAATGTTTTGCAATATTTTCTACATCTTTCGCAATTCCTGCTGCATCTGTTCCAGCGTGAGTTAAATCATCTATAATTATACCATCATTAGTATCAGGAAACCAACCTTCGATTTCATGCTTTTTATTATTTTCACCAATTGTTACAAATCTAAGCATTGTATCAATTACACCTGGAGAATCACTTATTGTTTCTATATTTTGAGTTGCAACATCTAAACGCATTTGTGTAAATAATCTTGGAAAGAAATTATTCTCTAGTGCAATATTATCGGTATCTGGTAATGGTGTTGTAAAATTGGCATCACTATACAAAGAATATTCACAGTGTAAAAACGAATCAGGTAAATATATATAACTCTGCGGATTATCAACTTCAAAAATTAAATCACCTCCAGTATTTACTCTACTGGAAGATCCGGGATTCATAGCAATTCTTATATAGTCATTCTTTTTTTGATTATTACTGACGAACGGAGGATTGTCTAATCTAAATTTATTTTCGATAAGCGAAGACATTTTTATAAAAAATAATTTGACTTTTTGTTTTTCTCACAGACAGAAAAAATTTTTACTAAAAAAATTACTAAAAAATTTTACTAAAATATAATTTTAGAATTTTGCTAGACCATCTCCGCTATTAATGCCATTACCTCTTATTTCTTCAATTGGTTTTTTCATTATGTTTACTATCAGACGGAGCTCCGCTCCTCAAGGTTTCCCCAACAGCAATGTTAGCAATTATATTTTTTGTTTCCTCTGAAAGTTTTTTTAAATTTTTTAGTTCTATGGAATCATTCCTAAGTTTACGAATAGCTTCTAGTTGTTTTAATTCGTTTTGAGACTTGACAGCATTTGATATTGCACTAGCTGTACTACCTATAGCACACACAACACACAACACAACACACACAACACACCACACAACACACCAACACAACACACCACACACAACAACACACACAACACACACAACACACACAAACACACAACACACAACACAACCACACACACAACACACACACCACACAACACAACACACAACACACAACAACACACAACACAACAACACACACACACACAACACAACACACAACACACACAACACACAACACACACACACAACAACACACACACACAACACAACACACACACACAACAACACACACACAACACACCACAACACACACACACACAACACACAACACACACACAACAACACACAACACAACACACAACACACACACAACACAACACAACACAACACACACAACACAACACACAACACAACACACAACACACACAACAACACACACACACAACACAACAACACCACACAGCTGCTCCTTTTGCAGCAGATGTAATCAAATCTTTATTATTTTTAATTAAGTTAACGATACTTCCAATACCAGAGAAGATCCCAGCTCCTTCCGTGTGAACGGCACCTGCGGTGCCTAGGAACTTTTCTGTTCCGACAGTTTCTCTATTATCATAATGGTACACAGATTTCATAGATGGTTCATGAGCAATTTTTTGATTTGTGTTTATAATGTGTGTTTATTGTGTTTATATTGTTTTATTGTGTTTTATAATTTGTGTTTATTATTTTTTTTAAATTGTGTTTATAAATTATAGGCATTTTTTAGGATTAAATTTGACTTTTGAGAAAAATATCTACGTGTTAATATTTACGTTTGTGAATGGACAACAACTTCGAGATAACTTTATTAATTGACTGTTGCACTTTATCTATTGCGTCAAGCAGCGTGTGATGTACTTTAATTTCTTTTCTATTAACTTGCATTTTCTCCTGATTCATCTTCAATGCCGTTTTAAGTGCATTTAACTTAATTTTAAGAACATCTAATTGTCTTTTAGCAGAATCTAACTGTTCTTTATTTTCTTTAGAGTTTTCTTGTAAATTTTTCTTTAATTCATTTTCTAAATTGATTTTAAGAGTTTTCATTTTATCAACTCTTTGATTAAGTGAGTTCACTTCATTTATTATTCTATTCATCTTTTTCATTTGTTGAGTAATTTTAGAACTTAATTCATCAACACTTTTTTGAAATGTAGCTTGTAACTGCTTTAAATTTTTTTAAATTCTTTCAGGAAGTTTTTCTATTTCATCTTCTAATTGTTCTTTTAACATTTTTATCTGATGTTTATTTTTAATGACTGCAGATTTTAAATTTATAGAAAGTAATATTAAAATTTTTGATTGTTCAGAAATCTTTTTAAAAAGTTTTGCTATATCTGCTTCTAGCTCTCTATCCTTTTTATCAAGTTTTAATAATTTTTCGTTTAATGATTTGTCATTAAGTTTTAGCAACTTTAATTCATTCATCAGTGGAACCAAAACATCGTTTATATATTTTTCTTTTAAATCATTGATTTGTGTATCAACATATTGTTTATTTGTTAACTCTGTATTTTGTTGCGGAAGAATAGAAAGATGCAATGGACCAGATAAAACGTCTCCAGTTTTCATGATATAATTTTCTATCTCTATTTCTAATTCACGATTATTCGGGATATATGCACCTCCACCAACATTTGGTAACATCATTTTTTAACAATAAAAAAATAAAATTTTTTCTAATAAAAATAAAAAAATGGATAAAGCAAACTTAAAAAAATTATGTTCGTCCACATCATCCTGTTCTTCTTATTCGACGAGATCAACGGGATTTGAAAATAAATGTTTTGATAATAATAATAATAATCCATGTATAGATGTTAATATTTTATTTGAATTACAAGCCGAAATATTTAGAGAACAGACTAGAGGTTTACCTTCTATAGAAACTAACTATTGTATTTTCCCGGGAGATCCATTTATAAAATCTATGGATATTGATAGCAAATATAATGATGCGGCTTATGCAGAAATAAATAAAGAAAATATGGTTATAATAGGTCATAATAATGTATATGGGTTTATCAGAGCAGTTTTGCCGATTAGTAATACTGATTGGATAGAAAATAAAATTATTAATTATATCAATATTAAAGAATTAGTTAAAAAATTAAAATCTTTTTCCAAAGAAAAAATAAGATTATTTGTTGATGAACAAAATCAATATAACATTCACATAGAGAGTAAAAAACATAATGAAGAATTATTATGTCAAGTTTATTATAGAGACACAATTTATAAACAAGAAACATTAGAAATGCCGCAAAGATATGATGATGATACGTATATAGGATTATATTCCAACTTAAATATTAATTTATTAAAATCTTATATAAATGGTTTAGCTCAACAAGAGAAAATTTATATGTGGACAACACCTTATACTATTAACAATGACCATAATCATAATAAACGAACCGAAGGTTCTAGGGCTTTGTCCGATCTTAAAGAATCTTATGATAATAATGATAATAATATAGATGATGATAATATAGATGATGATTCAGAAACATCTGAAAAAGGTGTAAATGGTAAAAAAGATTATAAAAATATTAGTAATTAAAAAAATTTATCTAAATTTCATTTTCTTACAATTGAAAATAATAATGATGGTATAGTTGAAGATACTGTTAGACAACTATGTGTCGGGTCTACAAAATTAAAATTAGGATTTACATCTAATCAATTTAAAATTTTATCATCTTTAATAAAAACTAAAAGTGATTCAGATTATGGTGGTGTTATTAAATTTTCCAAAAGAGATCAAAGACCAATATTTTTCTCTATTATATTATTATCAGATAAGAAATGTAATTTAGAATTAGATATTCCTATCAGGGAATGGTATCCAATCCCAAAAAGTGTAATTTATGATGATGATGAAGAATCAATTTATGATGATGAAGAATCAATTTATGATGATGAAGAATCAATAGTTAGTGAAAATAAATTTAAATTATCTTTTGATAAAACATTATATGATGAAACTTAATATGATAAAACTTAATATGATAAAACTTAATATGATAAAGAAAAAAAATAACTAAAGAACGTGTAATATATAATAATATAAAATAACACTCAAGTCCTTGATATTAAAATGTTTATATCTAAAATTAAAACACAAATTTTTTCTTAAATTTTCTCTAAAAAAATAAAAAAATGGAAAATACCAAGTTTTATTGTAACTTATGTAAAAAAAAGTTGCACACAAAAAGAAGTTATCAATCTCATTTAAATAGTAAATTGCATTTACAAAATGTAGAACGAGTTGATGAAGGAAATATATTAAAATTAAATAGTTATAAAACTATCTAGAAACATTGTCTACTGATATAAAAGTTAAAAAAATGTTTGATGATTATTCACATTCGGAATATAAAAAAGTTTTTAATAGTGAAGATGAACA
The DNA here is from genome assembly GCA_907163375.1 of Prostheceraeus crozeri. Classification (NCBI taxonomy): domain Eukaryota; kingdom Metazoa; phylum Platyhelminthes; order Polycladida; family Euryleptidae; genus Prostheceraeus; species Prostheceraeus crozeri. Next base: position 58,223 of record CAJQUW010002627.1, on the reverse strand, counting down.
TGTACCAGATGGAAGATATTTATTTAGCGATACTGATGAATTTAACGAAATAGATGAATTTGATGAAGCCGTAACAGATATAAAATATTTATTTAATCAGTCCGTTGAACATAATGAAACCGATGAAACTTTTTATAATGTATTAACAAACTTTTATAATATATTTAAGAAATCTTTCAAATGTTATGTGAATGTAGAAGTACTTTATACAAAAAATGGACCTGATGGAATTCCTGAAGAAATAATACAAGGACATTTTACAAATTCACAAGAAATTCATAATGTAAATGATATACAACCCATATTTGAAGAAATGATACTTAAATTAGAAAATTGTATAATTGAAGCCCAGTTACGTGAATCTGGTTGGAGATTTCTTAAAATACTATCTAGTAATTGATAAATATAAAAATAATACTGGTGGTAGTTATGTTCCTTTGCCTTTCAGTTCACCACAAATAATCAACATAAAAAATGAAGATGATTATTGTTTTCTGTGGAGTATTATAGCACATTTACATCCTGCAAAATATCACAAAGAAAGACTAAGTCATTACAATAAAGAAGAATACATAAATGAATTTGATCTTTGTGATGGCTTAGATGAATTTCCATATGATTATAATAGGTTAAAAAAGTTTCATAAAAAGAATAAAAATTTAATAGAAGTAAATGTTTTTGAATTAAATGTGAATTATGTTTCTATTGGTAAAATTACTCCACTTTACTCAGATTCAAAAAAAATTTATTTGAATAATAAAAATTTATGTCAATCAGAAATAGTATATAATGATAGGGGAAATTACATGCATCATAATATTTTTTACCAAGGAAATATAATATGTACTGAAAAATTTGAAATTATAAAAACACTATCACCAATAATGATTAGTCATAATAATTATAAAGGACGTAATTATAATTATGATTATGACACCGATTATTTATCTTTATCTTTAGAATATCAACAAAAATTACAAAATTTAAATGAAATTTTACAGAAATGTAAAACAGATTATCAACAACAAACAAAAATATTAGTACAAGAATATGGCCATAAATATCAAAATAAGATAGAAACGATTCAAAAATTAAATGAAGACAATAAAGAATTAAATAATGAAGAAAATGAAACCAATCAAAAAATAAATGAATGTTTAAAAAAATGTCTTCAACAATATAAAGAACAATATGGTAAAGAATATAGTTATCAGTTACAAATATTAAATCAAAATTTTCATCGAAATACATTTAATCTTACAAAAGAAATTGATGAAACACATGAAATATATCAAGATAAATTTGAAAAACTAGAACAGACAAAACAATTTTCCAGCACAAGCGAATATATTATATTATCAGGGTCATTTTATATTGTGTAAAGATGTTTCTATATTCACAAAAACTTCAGATAATGCCAATTTTCCTTGTCTCCAATGTATGACAAGTTTTAGAACTAAAGAAGAAATGAATAGACATTTGGAGAATTGCCAACAAAATGAAGCAGTCAGAAACACATTTCCTAAAGATGATTATTTAGAATACAATAAATGGTATTTTAAAAATAAAGTACCCTTTACTATTTATTGTGATTTTGCAGCATATAATGTTAATATGACACAAAATCGAACGGAAAGTTCCAGGGCTTCGCCCGATTCTGAAAATTATAATTCTGAAAATGGTACGGGCCAAGCCCTAGAACCTTCGGTTTGTAATTATGAAAAAAGTGCATCTGAACAAAGTAAAGAAAAATATTTATTTGAACAAAAACCATTATGTTGGGGAATGTACATTCATTCAAATTATCCTGAATTATTTAAATCAGAATATTATCAATACTATGGTGAAGATAGTTCAGAAATGTTTACAAAGAAAGTAGAAGAATTACAAAATTATTTTTCACAATTGCTTGAAACAAATATTCCAATGATGCCATTAACAGAAAAAGAAAAATTAAATTTTATTAATGAAACAAAATGTTATTACTGTGGAAAAGAATTTACAAAAAATTATAAAAATGGCAAAGGTAGATATCTTGATAAGGTAAAAGATCATGATCATCTAAATGGATTATATAGAGGTGCAGCACATAATTCTTGTAATCTTAATGCCAATAAATTTAAATATAACTTTGTTCCTCTATATTTCTATAATGGTTCTAAATATGATTTCCATCTAGTAATGAAAGATTTATTTTCATCTGAAAAATTACAACAACAACAAATAAATGTACTATGTAAAACAGAAGAAGAATATTTTTCAATGCAATTAGGTTGTATCAGAATCTTAGATGCATTTAGATTTTTTACTCCTTATTCATTAGATGTTATGGGAAAAACTTTGAAATCTGAACAATGTAAAATATTAAATAAATATAATTAAAAACCTTTTAAAGGAATATTTCCGTATGAGTACATAGCCTGCGGCTCACAGTCGAAGACTGATATAACTGGAGATTTTAATTCTGTGAATAAAATTATGGAAGAAGAACAACTTCCTCCAATAAATAAATTTAAATCAACATTAAAACAATCACAATTATCTGACGAAGAGTATGCAGAAGCTGAAAAGAATTGGAGAGAGTTAAATTGTAAAACAATGTATGATTATACAATGAAATATCTTCAGATAGATGTATTAATACTAGCTGATCTTTTCGAAAACTTTCGTGACATGTGTTTATAATATTACGGAATAGATCCATGTTATTGTTATTCTACACCAGGTTTAACATGGCTAGCAGGATTAAAACATACTGGTGTTAAACTTAAACATTATAAAGAAAATACATATGATAAATTATTATTTTTTGAATCTGGAATTAGAGGTGGAGTTTCATCAGTTTTAGGTAATCGTTATGTACAGTGTTACAATAAAAAAGTAAATCCTGATGATTATGGAATAATGAAACCTTTATCTCCAGAAGAAAGTGATCAGTTTATAAAATTGTTTAATCAAAATATAGAAGGACTTATATCAAATGAAGATAGTCAAGCAGCAGTTGATGAAATCATGAGAGAAAACTATTTGTTATATTATGATTTTAATAGCTTATATTCTTCTTGCATGATACAAGAATTACCAACAGGTGAAATGTCATGGTGTAATATTCTTGATTATCAAAAAACATATGATGGAAATTATAATCATGGTTATATATATGAAGTTGATTTAGTATACCCTGATGAAATAAAAGATAAAACAAAATATTTTCCTTTCTGTCCCGAAAACAAAATTCCTAATATAGAAGATTTTTCAGATTATCAAAAATCTTTAATTCCTAAAAAATACAGACCAACAAAAAAACTTATGTTAACACAAAGCAATAAAGGAAAGTATGTTGTTGAAGGAAGAATGCTAGATTGGTATTTAGATCATGGAATGATTCTCACCAAAATACATCGAAAACTATTTTATCAAAAATCTAGGTGGTTAAAAGATTATATAGAGTTCAATATTGAAAAACGCAAAATAGCTAAAAGAAATAAAGATGATTTTGGAAACGTGTTCTTCAAATTAATGAATAATGCATTTTATGGTAAGACTTTAGAAAATGTGCGTAATAGACAAAATATTGAAATAGTTTATGATAAAGATAGGTTTCAAAATTTAACAAGGAAACCTACATATAAAAGAACTACTAGATTTAGTGATGAACTATGTGCTGTACATTTACGTCGAATTAGCGTAAAACATGATAAGTTTAATTTCATTGGTTTCACTATATTAGAATTAGCTAAACTATTTATGTATAGATTTATATATGATTATTTAGCACCTGCTTATGGCAAAAACTATAAATTACACTTTACAGATACCGATTCTGTTTTCTTAGAATTAACAATACCGTATAATTCTACACTTCATGAAGAAATAGATAAAATAAAAGATATCATTCATCCTTCTGATTTATGTAAAGTAAAAGATGAATTAGAAGGAAATGAAGATTTCATAACAGAAGCTATATTTTTAAAATCTAAATGTTACTGTTATGATACAACTAATAATATTAAAACACATAAAACATTAAAAGGAATTTCAAAGGCATCAGTGGCTAATCAAATAACATTTCAAGATTATAAAAATGCATTATTTAATAATGAAATAAAAACAGCATGTAATTATAGACTTAATTCAAAGAAACATAAAATGTATTTAAAAGAAGAACATAAATTAGCATTAGATCCATTTGATGATAAAAGAAAAATTTTACCTGATGGAATAACTACTTCACCTTTTTAATTTTCTAATTTCTAAGATAGACAAATTTGATATATACATAAAATAAAAAAATATTATAACACTATATTTGTATATTTTTATCACTCCGCGAAAATATTTTCTATAACTCTTTCATGAATTTTTTTATCAATATTAATTGTAATGAAGCCATAATCTTTTGACCAAGCATTGTTACACGATTGTTTAAATTCATCTTTATTTCTTACACATAAATCTCTTAACAAATCACTTAAGTTTCTTGCATTTATTTCAAATAGTATAAATATATTTGCATTCTTTCTAATAACACTTCCGTCTAATGAATACATACTTTGTGTTAAATAAAAAACACTACAGTTATTATGTCTACCTCTTGTGAAATAATTTCTCTGAACTGACTGATTTCTATCATTAACACAATCATCAAAAATTACACAATGTTTCATTGTTTTATCTAGTTTACTAGGATCTTGCATATTACCACTATCATCTATTAGTTGTATCTTTATATGCTTATTTTTATTGGTTTCAACTAACTGATTATTTTTTGTTGCTTCTTCACACCACGAACTTATTTCTTCTTCATCTTCAGATTTTTCATATTCTTTGAATAATGAAGCAATTGCTGTTTTTTTAAGATTATTTTCAAATCCATATTTTAAAAATTGATAGACGGGTTGTTCTGCCGTTGTTGTATAAATTATAAGATTGTTATAATCCAAAAAATTTGGAGTCGTTAAAATTTTAAATAATAGATATGTTTTTCCACATCCTGATCTTCCACAAATAACTGACAAAACTTTATTAGATAAATTTGGATGATGATTAAATTTAAGTTTTCTTTTATTAAATGGAGGTAATTCACTCATTTTTTAATAAGAAATTTTATTTTTATTTTTTTATTTTTTGTTTCTAAAGAAGAAGAAGAAAATTAAACTTCTCTAGCTTCGCGTAGGAGTTTATACCTCTCGAACGGGAGTTTATACCTCCCGAACGGGAGTTTATACCTCCCGAACCAAAAGATCTATCATAATCTCTTCACCTCCAAAATTTATTTCTTGTCCTTTTTCATCAGTGATTCTAATGTTAATGTTGTTAATAGTTTTTCTTGTAATAGGGAAATATATTAATGTTTGGGGAAATACATTTAATCTATAACCAATGGGTACAGTAAAAGCTGGAAAACTGAATATTAAATTTGTTAATTTACCATTTATATATCCTCCTTCAATAATGTCACAATGTACAACAATTGAATTTATTTCAGTTATTTTTGGAATCTTCTCACCTAAATGATAACCTTGACTATAGGTTTGTTTATTAAATCCTAATAGCTTTGACAATGATCTATCATGATTAAAATCAACTTGATGATTTTCGTCTAAAGTAAGAGAAAATTTATTAACTGCCGGTTCAACTGCAAAATGTAATTGTTTCTTATCTTTAAATGGTATACCTAAATTTCTCTTAATTTCATTTGATATTGATTCAACTTCGTAAGAACCAGGAAGAAAAGTTAGCACTTTCCACGTTTTGCCTTTATCAGTAGAATATCTAAATTGATCATTCACATCTTTTATAACATTTTGAATAGTGTTAAATGTGGAGAAACTAGTCAATGCAATTTGATAATTTTTATTTTGTTCTAAATGTAGAATGGGTTCTAAATTACAAGTGTGTGATGAAGTAGTTGTTATAATTTTTAACGTCGTACTAAATTTTGATGAACCCAAAATCTCTGTCAAATTTTCTAAATGATTATTAATTTTGTCTAAATCTGCTGCACACATTTTTTAGTTAAAATTTTAAATAAATATTATAGATAAAAATCGTAGATAAAAATCGTAGATAAAAATCGTAGATAAAAATCATAGATAAAAATCATGAATAAAAATCATAGATAAAAATTAGAAACAACATATTTCAGCTACGGGCGAAGCCCTAGAACATTCGGTTCGTTATACTTTTATAATCCTCTTCATTTAGAATCTTCTTTTCTAACAGTCTTTTCAATATAGCATGAATTTCATTGAAACTAGAATTATGTCCTTCTTTTATTGCAGATATTAAAATATTTAATCTATTTAGTAATTCTTGTGGATCATCTGGTAAAAATATGGTTGTTTCTGTTTCTGTTTTCTGTTTTTCAGATAAACCTTTCCCTACTTTAACTCCCGTTGATAATAAATTTTCTAATTGTTTATAACGTCTAAGAGATTTTACTGCACCAACTCTGTCTAACATAGCTTTATATTTTATGAGATCTTCTACAGCATAATTATTTAAATCTGCTCCTCTTAAAAGATTAACAAAATTTCTATCTAAATTAAAGGGAGATTTATCTGGTGAAAAAATTATACCTCGAAAAGGTTGTGGAAATATTTCTTTTTGTCCGAGATAAAATCTAGGTATTGTTTTTCCATCTATAAATGAAATAGAATGTTCAAATTGCATAGATTTTGGTAATTTCTTATTAATGTTTGATTCTAGTAATCCATAGTCATCTAATATAGTTTTGTGCTCTGGATCTGTTATATCAATTTGTTTATCATTATTTGTACTTTCTTTTTCAAGAGTTTTAAATGGTTTCATAGTTTTCTCAAAATCAGTTTTTACTTGCTCGGTTTGCTGCATTTTTTCAAACATATCAGATTGAATACCAGCTTTTATCATTCTATGTTGAAGATGATTTTCTTTCATAATATTTCTTTGTTTTATTAACTCTTCTAATTGTTTTATTCTTTTAAAATTATCAGCTCTAATTTTTTCCATTTTTAAAATATAATATTTGAATTTTGTGGTAACATTGGAATACAGCAAAAACATTTTACTGAACAAATTATTTTTTTATTGCTTTGTTGTCTGACATCTGTTCGTTTAAAGTTTTCTCGTTTAAGTTTTGTTTAATAAAGTTTTGTTTAATAAAGTTTTGCTTAAATTTTTGCTTAAAGTTTTTAGCTCTTCTAAAAAAAATTTGTCATTTTCTTCATTAGAAATTTTACCATCACTAGAAATTTTGCCATCCTTTTTATTTTTATCATCAACTTTTTCTGTCTGTGATTGAAATGATATTTGATTTACTTCATTAGCTATTTGATCAAATTTTTCAATCTCATCTAACGTAATAACATTATCATCACATACTCTTTGAAAGTAGTAATGTAGTTTATCATAGACTTCTTTAATATGTAAATGCTTAGTTTTTAATGATTTTCGTTTCTTAGTTATTAAAGATTTATCTAACATTGTAACAAGTGAAGTTGCAAAAACACCCGTACCTGTTAAAGCTGTAGCAACTACTGGAATTACTAAAACACCTGAAGATATAACAATTGTTAAAGCACCTAAACTTATTGTTAAGAATATGCCAATTCCTTGTGTTACATTCTTAACTTTACTCCATCTCTTTCTTAATTTTTTATAATGCTCTAATCTTAATAATAATTGAGATTCCTTATCTTTCATATAACGTACTCTATCTTTGTGTTTTTCTTTGTTCATTTTTTCAATGTTAATCTTTTCAATGTCCATTAAAGTAGAACTACGTTCATATGATAACGAAGGATATATTCTTGAGGTTCCTTCCATTTCTGAAGTTCCTTCCACTTTTGTTTCTTCCATTTTTAAAGAAATATTATCAGTCACATGATATATTTTAAAAACCTGAAAGATGGATAAAATTCATGAATTTGAAATTCTTAACTTTTCTGATTTTTTCGGTGTCCTGGAACGGTCATGATTTTAAGGGTGAAAATTGTAATTCTCAAATTTTGAGATTCTCAACTTTTATGATTTTCGGTGTCCTGGAACGGTCATGATTTTAAGGGCGGGTGAAAATTGTAATTCTCAAATTTGAGATTTTGAAAAATTTGAAAAATTGGGTATTTTTAAAAACGTCATAAATTCATGAATTTAGGTCTTCATAACCTGAAAAAGGGTTCAAATTCATGAATTTATGTCGTTTTTAAAAATACCATTTTTTGAAAAAATGGTACTTTTTGAATGGACTAAATTCATGTATTTAGGTCTTAAAAACCTGAAAAAGGGTTCAAATTCATGAATTTATGTCGTTTTTAAAGATACTATTTTTTGAATTTTATGGTGTCCTGGAACGGTCTTTTGCCCATTACTGTCCACCCTACGCAACCAAAAATTGTCGAAGTAGACAAAGTGAAAACACGGCGCTTACTCAAACGAGTAAGGTATGTAACTTTGTCGATAGTTTCTGTCAGTTAAACTCTTCCACTTTCTCGGATGTCTTTCGAAGATGGTGTCCTCTTCTCACCATGTTCTTCGATTGTTCCAATATCTTCATAGTGTCTCCAGCATCTAGTCTCCTCGTGACGGTCAAGAAATTGCATCCAATATCACGTTGTAGTACCTTCGCCTTTTCATCTTGAGTTTTGATGTTGTTCTGTATCAACATCAATGCTCTGATGCGAATGACAAATGTGTAGCCTTTCAAAAACTTGATAAAAGATTCAGAGAGAACGGCTGCAAAAAAAACCAATGTGATAGAGTTCTGAAGAATACAGAGAAAAACGATGACAGAAAAAAATAAAAAATCTACCACCAAAAATGAAAAGCAAGCGGTTTTGAAAATAGACTACATCAATGAGAGATGTACTAATAAAATTAACAAGATAGTGCGCAAATTTGACTTTCCTATCAGAGTTGTTAACAAAAGCCTGCGAAATACTTGTATAAATTCCTCGAATACGAAAAACAGAGAAACAAACTGCAAAATTTGTGAAAATACACGTATACCTGACATTTACACCTGTGACGACAGATTCATTGTCTATTTATTTGTTCGTAAACATTGTTGCAAAAGCTATATTGGTCAAACTAGAAGGCAGTTCCAAACTAGATATCGCGAACACGAATATAGTCTCAGAATGAATGACACTAGTGCGCTGTCTGACCATTCTAAAAGTGACCACAATAATTCTCTAACTATCAATGACTTTCACGTGATGATAATGAAACGTTGCAACACTCCTGTAGAAGCTAGAATCATTGAAGCTCACAGACCTGAGCTAAATCGCAAGTATGAAATAGCCAGTTGGTACGGCCGTGGTCCACTCTTGACGTATGCAGCCACCGTTTAAGCCCGGAAAATGAGAGGAGTTGCGCGAAAGCTTGGTGTATTTACATCCCTAGTCTGGACCTTCTTCTGTTGGTCTCAGCTTTTCAATAAACATCAACAGCAGCTAATAATTTTTGAGGGAGATTTCTTCAAAACTCCAAACATGCGTGACTGCTCCAATCCCTAAAATCACCTCAACCACACAATTTTTCACGAAATTCAGCCCCATCTAGTCATAAAACGCAATTAAAAATTCAAATTGGCTGCGCTGTGAAGTTAGACTTTTGTGAAGTTGGCTGCTCTGTGAAAGTTTCCCGACTTTCATAATATCAGTTCATCAAGCAACAAAGCCCATCAGAATCGATGAAACATCCATCTCTAATGATGTGCCACGCAAAATATGAGTAAAAACAATCAATCTTCATATTAAAAAAATCAAATTTTAGATGCTTTTTACACCAAGATGTGAAGTTAGCGTACCCAATTTTCCAATGAATATTGTTCAGCACCCAAGTCGTTGTACCATATAAATCACACCAGCTGGTGTACCATGTCAATATTCAACAGAATCAATCAAATATTTGTAGTCATTCACTGGCTCAATAAGAAAATTATTAAACATCAAAAGCACATGCCAAAGTTTATAATTGAATGCCGAACACCCAGCGCAACCATGTCTTTTTATTTCGAGTGTGTCAGTCCTGAAATTCATGCTTCTAATACAATTTAGGGTCGCTGATTATGTGCCACTCATCAGTTTTACCAATTTCGGCCTCTTTCACTCACAAAGCTCAATTCAAGGTTCAAATACCTTGAACCCTCATTCCAACGAAACCCCTTTTTAATTTCAAATTACTCAGCTTAGACAACGTTTTACATCAAATGACTTGTACCATCGGGTGCATATCCACAGTGTACATATCTAATTAACTTTTTGGAATTTCCTTCCAGAGATAATTTTGTTTTATCAGAACTTTTAATTGAATCCGTACAATAAACTATTTTGCTTCATAAGGGATCGCTGATGGCGGGAGGACCATAATGAATCAGTAATGCAAGGAATATCTGTTTTCTCTCCCGAATAATTTTAATGCCAGCAAGTTAAATAATTGCGAATAAAAAATATATGCACACAGGCGACGTTTCGGGTCCAGACCCTTTCTGAAGGCAATGCATCAATAAAATGACATTTATTGACACCCGAAACGTCGGCTGCGTGCATATCTTTTTTATTCGTAATTATTTTGGTTCATTTGTGGTGCCGCAGTTTGTTGCGAACGACGTTCCACTGCACACAAGCATCTGAAGTTTTGAGGGAGTCAATCCACAGCATTTATTTCAAGCTCGGGTGGGCTCTTATTGCAACTTCTTATAATTTTGAGTGCAACTTTTCAAAGCTTTAAATGCAACCTTGGGTTGCCTTAGTGTTTCCAAAATAGATAAGTAATATAGTGTTAGTAATGCAATAAATAGTGTTAATGCTGTAATTAGTGTTTCTGCCTAGTAATATAGTCGGCACAGTGTCAACTCTAAAAGTTGAGGCAAACATTGAAAATTTTATATAAAAAGATTCATTTTCTTTGCGAATATTACGTTCATGTGGTTTAAAACCTATTCGACCAGTATTTGAGGACTAAAAGTTTTGAAAATTATCCCTGTTTCCTACATACTGCCTAGACCAGGGGTTCCCAACCTTGGGTACGCGTACCCCTTGGGGGAACGCGAAGGAATTTTGAGGGGTGCGCAGAATATGGGAGATTTATTATCAATCAATTTTACTTTGATTACTTTCCTATTCATGGGTCAGTTGAACTGCTAAACTTTGGGCGCATTCGGCATTGGATTGTCATCATCTCGCCTTGAAGCAACCGTTGTTGTTTAGCGACCACCAACCACATACGTATATGAATCCGGGTTCTCCACCATGGTAATGTTTAAAGGAAACAAAGAGTTTGTTTGATGCTGGAGTATGACTTTCGCTGCGCTTGTGTTGTTGCACACGTGCGCATCAGTTGTCTCGATAAAATTTTGTGTTATTAAATTACGAATTTCGTATATGCATTTCTATGCGTAATTAAATTTTAGGTTGATTGAATTCTTGCTATTTTTTACATGAATAAGGTACGCGGAATAATGAAGAATCCTATAATTTTCTATTTTAGGGTACGCAACATGAGAAGGTTGGGAACCCCAGGCCTATACGATGTGCAATGCAGGCGTGTGCATATTTGAGTAGCAGATAACGTGTAAAATATCAAACAGAATGGATCTTTCTGACAGGAGTCTCAAAGTATGTTTAACTTAGAATGAAATTAAGCTAATTACCATGGAAATTTGCGGTGGCACTTCTTGTTCGTTGTACGAAGTTCCTCAAATTATTCATATTTTGACTCGATTTTCGAGTTTGTAGAAGCTGTTGCATGAAACGATAAAGCAATAATAAATTAGGATAGCCTACTTAATAAATTATTGGATATGAAAATTTCAAGTAAGGAAATATTCTAAATCCATGTATATTCCAGGATGTCCATTAATTAAGCAATTAAGTTACAAGAGTAAAAATTACCCTGTGAGATTACAATTTCGCTAAGATTACGTCGAATTATTTTCGAACACAGATGTATAAAAATTGTTCATTGTCACTTTTACAACTTGTAAATTACTTGCAAATTACAAGTATGACTCTGCGTAGCTCTTCTAGAGTAAGGGATTGTATCTGAGCTCCTAAAGCACTGGAGTGGAGTATTTCAACTCCGACACAAATCCACTGACACAAGAGAAGCAATACAACAAAAGAATATGATTCTTGATTATATAAATATTTCAATAGTATCATAATAAGATGCCTGTTCTAAGTTATATATATAAAATCTACACATGTTTAATAGTGTGATTAATAACTGACTAGACTATGCTACTTAACATCATTCAAATTTAGGAAAGAGTTATATTCTTTTGAAGTCAATGCAAATGCTTTAGTAGAGAAATACGCATTTACTTCGGTTAAATTGTATAACAATTGACAGATCTGTTGCACGAGATAAACAAGGAGATAGCAGAATCACCAAATTTAATTTACACAAAGCCATATCAACTGATTCTTTCATAACCGGTGGTTCGAGTCCATCAACCACAGTGAAAAGGTGGTTCTTTGGTGAGTACAGTGATTGATTCGAGTTGATGACGCTTATGACAACAATAATTTCACCTAGATTGTCACACTGACATCTATACCATCATCCTAGATTTTCGCAAATTCAGTTTTTGCTTCTTCCAGTAGGAAGCCCTCTGTAGATTTTTGTAGCAAATAATAAAACAAAACAACCACTTTTCATAATTAACTTACAGTGAAATCATGTCCAAGGTCTTTCTGTAGGAACATTTGATAATAACAAAAACATATTCATATATACAGGCAGACCACCCAACCAAGTGCACCAGACCGTATTTATAGATAAACTAGCTTTTGTATTCTATTAATGATCAGACATATAACCAGCTATCGATTTAGAATGCTTCGATTTCAGACAAATAATGTAGATTCCAAGATTGCTTCATAGGATAGTTGAAACATAGTGCTGAAAAAATCAACAAAAATACTGTTGGAAAATTCAGCAGATGATTTTATAATTTCTAATTTGGCTAAGGAAATTTCTCTAACTACCATGCTTCCAACTCATAAATTATCCGAAAACTTTGACCTCTGTCATCTCCTTTATCTAAATATTCCAAAGCATATTGATATTTTCAAATATGTATTAGTTTGTCAACTTAAGTCATGCGAAGTGGATCATGTCACGAATATATAATCCTTAATTAGGTTTTACATCAACACGGCAATTATTTTATACAGTGATAGAATGCACACAATAGGTTTCATCTGATAATCACTGTAGTTTTCTTCACTACTCGAAAGCTTAATGCATTATGCTAATAATATTGCTTACCAGGATACATTTTTCTAAAGGAAGATAATGCTCATAATTGAGCTATATTATTGATGAAAAATTGATCTTATATTAAATGAACATTATTGCAAACTTTAATTTAGATGTAAAAATGTCAACTTGTATATTTGCGATCAATTGAATTGATTTTGCTAAATTGTGTAGCCCTATAGTGATTGAATGATATTTCTAAATTGGAATTTTCCGACAATGGTCGGCTGCCAAGGAGACAATTATGTAGTCAATGATTTACATTCGAGTGGGTTATTTACATACCCTTTCCGTCAAGCTTTTAACTGTAAGTGGGCCTATTCCAGAGATCAAAACTGGCTCTTATGAGACACATATTAGTACTTCTCAATCAAAACTTTCCACTGTAAATATCTAAATCAATAATATCTCAATCAATCAATCAATCAGTAGTGCCGTGTCAGAAGCTGACGTTGGCGACAATCAGGTGTTCTTTTCGTCTCTTGCACATTCTTATGATGGTCGTGGCTCTCTTGCTAGTCGCTCTCTCAAGCCACCCCACTGTGGACAATCGTTGACGTCCGCGCTCTCTCCTTCCTTCGATTTTGACGGTAAGGGCAATATCTTCGTATTTCTCCTTGGACATGACCAGTGTTTTTGAGCGAGCGGTATTTTTTCAAGTTTTTGATGAGCGGATGAGCGAGCGAAAATTGAGCGAGCGAGCGGTGATTTTTTGTCGTGAGCGAGCCATTTTTAGAAAAAACTAAAAAAGATCGAATAATCAAAAAAGCGAAATATTTGAAGTTATTTTAAAAATGTTTCCTAGTACATGCATGTATATAACTCGATTGATAAACAAAACATCCTTACTTTTTTCTCTTCTGTGGATCTCTCACTCTTGACAATATGCATTGAATGCCTGTCTGGATTATACTTGTGGATGTGAACTTAGCAAGAACAAGGTCTTTGTGATCGATGATGTGCTGAACATCTGACCATCGACACATTATTTAATCACATCTTTTGAATCGGTCCCCCAATCATCGCTTCGCCCCATAGATGTACTAATTGTCTCCGGAATTCCACGAAGCCATTATGAGATGCCTTAATTTGAAAGAAACATTTCGTTGCTATAACATATCCACATGCAGATCCCTGAGACATTTCAGTATCGTCAAAGGTGAAAGAACTACAAATTGTGGAAAAATTGAAACCAAATTGGGCCTACACACGGACAACACGAATGTAGGCATATATGACTTCCACTGTACGGTACATTGATTTTAAGACCTTCATTTTAACCCCATCCACATTGGACTCTGAAGGGCGTTGGACTGAATCGGTCTCCCCTTAACTTCCGTACCATTGTTTCAAATCAAATGAAATTCCGCTTTCGCTCGCTCATCGCTCATTTGCTCATAATCGCCCTTTCGCTCGCTCATCGCTCATTTCCTCAAAATCATCCTTTCGCTCGCTCACCGCTCAAAATCATCGAAAAATGCCGCTCGCTCGCTCATTTCTCGATAATGCCCTCCTTAATTCTACAAACCTTTTTTATATTCAAAGCTAATTCCATGCTTTTATTCTAATAGACACCATTTAGACGTTAAAGGGAAATTCATCATTTCATTTTAGGTAAAATTTGAACCACAATGAAATAATGTAGACCATCATACCAATGTATTAAGAAGGTAGTTATTGTAGAAAATTAGTTGAAACAATATATTTTGATGTACATAACCACAGAATTCTTTTTATATGTATAGAAATGGGCAATAATCTAAACTTAATCTTACAGGCTGATCACATGAATCAGTATATACAATTCTTAGCGCAAAACTTGGAGAAAATTCGCAAGGTGTGTCAAGAAACCATGTAATGCAATGACAATTGAAAATGAACTTATATGAAATCGTGACAAATTAATAGATAATTCCTAAAGTAGCTAAAGATAAAATACATGACTTATGAGTGACTGAGAAATTCACGATAGAAACATATTTGTGGTCTAAGCTTTCTTATCGCGATATTCATTTACTGCAACGGATTCATCTCCATGTTGCAAAAAGCAATTCAAGATTTGAAATCACCAAATTCGGCAGTTCTTTTTAAAGTTGAAATTTTACCGAACTTAATGATTTCAGTGAAAATTTTGAAAATACGCTTAACTTTAGGTCACAAAATTGTAGATCGGGCGACTTAGTTTTTCGAGGATCACATAAAAAATCGGGAGACCGAATCGTCCCTCTCCGGTGTGGATAATTATTAAGTCGTTGAAAATCTTCTAATTGTAACATTGTTGAGTTTATTTTGCTTGCATCCTTTTTCTGATAGCCTCCTTAAGTTAGAATAATCTTTGAAATGTCTTCTTGTTAGTTATTGATCTTTAACAGCTCATTTGGACAATATACCAGAACCATTATTAAGTGAAAAGGAATACAGCATTTAATGGTGTCCAACATTTAAAATAATGAGTAGTAATCAGTTGGAGTGATAAATCTTGGGTGACCATGCCGACTACGCTCTGCCGCACCCTTCTCTCTATTTCTTGCCACGGTGAGTGTCATTGCAAAGACATCTCTTTCAACTGTGATTTATATGCTGTACTTACATGTACAGTAGAATTCGCATATATCAGCTTCGGCTATATCGGCGGTTTGTCTATATCGGCGGTTTCTTTTTGTCCCGGCAAAATTTTCTATCTTTTCCATGTAATCGAGTTCGCTTATATCGGACTCGGCTATATCGGCGATTCGCCTATATCGGCGCATTTTCGCTGTCCCTGACAGAAAAAAGTTCGTTTATAACGGCGGATTTCCTGGAAATCCTCAAGCGATGTGTTTTGCCTAGAAGAGTCACTAGAATGACAGTATATGTGGACGCGGATGGCTGTAGATTCTGTTAGGACTCTCCGATTCTAACTATTCTAGTGGCATGTGAAAATTTAGATCTTCTACAATTCATCTCGATCATGTTTGGGGGTTTGATCAAAATTGTAGAATCTAGCAGCCGAGGAAAGATAAGTAGGCTTGCCACTGTATCTCACTGATAATTCTCACGTAATTAGTCTTTCATTCGACGTGATGATTGCATTGTTAACGCCTTCACCTACGATGCTATTGTCAGACCTGACTTAGTGACTGTTGCGTCATCAAAGGAGCACAAGCTACCGTCGAAAACATTGTTGAGTTCGATGCATGTCCTCTCTCTAGACAGAAAGCGGCTCGCCACCCCATCCATCTCTATGATTTCGCCTGCACGTGACTCTTAGCAGCGTCTTGATTGACTTAGATTGGCTGGCTTCGCCAGCACGTGACTCTTAGCGGCGTCTTGATTTATGCATACTCTTCTTTGTTTTGTGCTTCATATAGCAGGTAAGCATGTAGGCATGAAGAAGCTTCAATCTTCTTGATTCAAAAAGCATACTCAGTTTTTGACAAACATACTCGTAGTGATATCCGGCTTGCGATACTTACGTTGCAAGCATCAGTTCAGAAAGCCACAATTTTTAGATATCTATTGAATACATAGACACAATTACATGTACATGTACTGTACATGTTGGACAATAAGTCAATATGTACATGTATTTAAGTATAGCAACGCAATAATTCATGAGTCAATACACGCATATACATTGTATGATGCATGGCATGATCTCAGAGCTCGTGTAGATTTCACAAAACTTCAAAATTCAGGGAGTTCGCATATATCGGCGGTTCGCGTATATCGGCGGTTTTCGTCTGTCCCTTGAGGCGCCGATACATGCGAATTCTACTGTAATTCTTTTTTCTTCACTTGAGATCAACATGTTGGACAAAGAATTGTTGGAGATCAATAAATAATAGTTAGACAATTTAAAATTTGATTTTTCCAACTCGTTTCAAAGAAACCATTAATCAAGGTGTCAAAGTATATATTCTAGCATTTTAAACAGCTTTCGTAATAGTACTATCTCGATTATACAGCTACGATGATTTTGTAGATAAAATATGAAGTGCTGAGAGTTGATTACAACTAAGATATTAAAAATCGAACCATGCATTTCAATTGTACCATACAGTTCAAATACATTGAGCTCAATTTAGGACATTATACTTGCAATTAGATCTTTCGTTGTTTTATGCGTAAGGTTATTCATTATGCAACTTTCCAGGAGGTAAGTAAAATATCGCTCTTTCAAGTCTATTACGATTTTTTTCAAGTAAAATTCCTCGATGCGCTTCGTCTCCATGGCCAGTCTAAAGGCTCTTCACTTTCAGTGAATTTTACTTCGCAAAAAAATCAAAATCGTACTTAATTTAAAGGAGCGATATTTTCCTGCCCCGTGGAAGTCTACACAATATTTGCAGATAATTTGCTCTATCTTCGCATGCAGTCTACTGTACTATTTACTTGCGGTGTACAGGCTACAAAGAAACTTACTACGATATGCAGTAAGAAATAAGCAGTGCTTATGGAAAGTGGTCGCAGGAGTGTGGGAGTCTGGAAAGATGTCCAAATGTTGGACATTGGCAGATGGCTCGACTGGGGAGTTGAAGTTTGCAAGCTCTCATGGAACGATTGGTGGAACATGGGCTGCTGGCAGTGAAGCGGAAGCATCAATGGACATAATGATGTGCTCCATGCCGCTGCTAATCTGACACGTTGAGGAATCCGCACCGACCCACAATGTTATCTGTGTGACATGACAATCCTCGTCGTGCCCTCTCTGGCTATCATGTGGCACTATAGAGAGCAAGGCACACCCACCGGTGCGGCTTGGTCCTGCAAGTGATTGTGGAAGCAGTCTCTCTCCCCCACCACGTTTGTGAAGTTAGCGGAACCACTCAAAGGAACCACTACTATTTTCAAATTTGAATTTCTCTATAGCGACTGCGAATTTGTGGAATCTGATCAGGGGCTGAAATTGATAAAGTAGAAGTTGTTTCGAACAGGATCTCGCTGTACTAAATAATGATTCCGCTCGGCAGTTCCGCCAACTTTACAAAAGTCTCCCCTACAGGCAAGTAACAACGGGAATTGACTTTGTGCCGAGTGGTCAAACAAAGAGACGAAAGACTCATCGTGCGATCTGTACCTCAGAAGTAGGAAGTGATCGGAAGTGATCCACTTAAGTGGATAGACAGCTGCCAGATGAAATATCCCTATCTGACCAACGACCTCATCTAGTGTTGATCGACGCGATAGGGAAGAAAATGATTATGGGCGAACTAACTGTTCCATAGGAACAGAGCGTTAAGGATTCCCATGAAGAGAAAACTGCGGAATATAAAGAACTGGCCAAAGGGATTCAGAAGCAAGGGTGGAAATATGAGCTCATGCCTTCTGAGAGTGGGATGCCGCTATTTCGTTGCTCCATCGGTGAGGAAATTTCTTGTTAAAGCGGGTGCTCGAGTCTAAACACCACCATGAAGACGTTGAGTGCAAAAGTGGAGGAAGGTAGGACCTGGGCGCAACGAGCTGCTGCGGACCGACCATCTTGACAGATACTTAACTTATTGGGCCGAAATCTCAGTGACGGCTGGCGTCAATCTGTCAGGTTTTTTTGTGTGCAGCATTTTCTGTTTCACATAATTAAACAATTTCGTTTATCAAGCGATTCTTTTTATAGCAGACTTCCAACACTCAGCAATTGATTACTACTGGGTTGATTACTCAGTACTCAGTCACTCATAAGTCATGTATTTTATCTTTAGCTACTTTAGGAATTATCTATTAATTTGTCACGATTTCATATAAGTTCATTTTCAATTGTCATTGCATTACATGGTTTCTTGACACACCTTGCGAATTTTCTCCAAGTTTTGCGCTAAGAATTGTATATACTGATTCATGTGATCAGCCTGTAAGATTAAGTTTAGATTATTGCCCATTTCTATACATATAAAAAGAATTCTGTGGTTATGTACATCAAAATATATTGTTTCAACTAATTTTCTACAATAACTACCTTCTTAATACATTGGTATGATGGTCTACATTATTTCATTGTGGTTCAAATTTTACCTAAAATGAAATGATGAATTTCCCTTTAACGTCTAAAAGGTGTCTATTAGAATAAAAGCATGGAATTAGCTTTGAATATAAAAAAGGTTTGTAGAATTAAGGAGGGCATTATCGAGAAATGAGCGAGCGAGCGGCATTTTTCGATGATTTTGAGCGGTGAGCGAGCGAAAGGATGATTTTGAGGAAATGAGCGATGAGCGAGCGAAAGGGCGATTATGAGCAAATGAGCGATGAGCGAGCGAAAGCGGAATTTCGATCTGCTCAAAAACACTGGACATGACTAAGGAACCGTATTTGCTTTGCAAGGATGGTCATCATCAGTTGCCTTGATGTACATGTGCGTTCGAGTACGGCTTCGTTGCTAACTTTCTGTATCCAAGGGATGCGCAGCATCCGCCTGAGGAACCACATCTCCGCCGCTTCCAACTTGCCTGCATCGTCTGATTTATGGACCATGCTTCACATCCATAGAGAAGTACCGACCACACGTAACACCTAAGTAGCCGGACTATCGTTGCCACGCCAATGTTACGCGAAGCAAGCAGCCTCTCCATCTTCTTATATGCCATCTTTCCCATACCAATCCGCCGCTTGATATCTTCGTCACACCTTACATCCGACGTGACGTTACTGCCCAGGTACCGGAAGTGAGACACCTGCTCCGAGAACACCTCTTTTACGAGGATATTGATGCGAAGAGTGCTACGCTTCTTTGAAAACACCATTACAAAGATTTCTTGCGATTGATGTCGAGTCCTTTCGCTTCACTTTCGTTTGTCACTTTATCGACGATAGCCTGTAGTTTTCCTGTGTCAGCAAAAGGTAGCGTATCGTCTGCGTAATGCAACTCTCACACCATACATTTCTTTGACCTTTCTCATGATCATCTCTGTGTATAACGAGAAGAGATGAGGGGACAGAACACAACCCTGTCGAACACCTCCTCTTTCCACAGTAGTGTAATCGCTTAAAACTCCATCTATCTTCACTGCTGCCTGCTGATTTCAGTATAAGTTCGTTATTAGTTGGATGTCCTGACCATCAACATCTAGAGATCTAAGTAGGGCCATCAAAGGGCGTGTAGTACTTTGTCGAAGGCCTTTACATAGTCTGCGAAACAAACGAAAAGATCTCTTTGCACTTCGATGCATCTTTCAGTCAACCTTCTCAATACAAACATAGCATTTCGCGTGCCTTTATCTGGTGCAAAGCCATACTGTTCCTCTGCTATCTCGCTTTCTGTTCTCCCACGCAAACGTTTCAGAACAACTCGAAGGATCAACTTTGTTAGGTGGCTCATAAGGCTGATCGCACGTTGTTGGTCACATTTTGTCACACCTGGCTTTTTCTGCAATGTGATGAAGACAGACTTACACATTTCTTGAGGAAAACATTCGATCGCTATGCTTGCTGGCTGGCGGTCGGATAGCTTGCGACCTCCGCTCACGCGATCTTGGTCGTTTGCTGACTGTGTCTCTATCTTGCTAATAATTGTGCAATATGGTCAATTCTCGACGATTTTATTACAGTGTCAATGCGATTCTACAATTGCGCCCTAATACATGCCGTTGTGTTAGTCGCACGGTTCGTCGTAAGCTATTCTACAATTGTTCGGCATATCCCTGTCGTCACTAATTCTCGATCTTGTGTAACATCTACTTCTGTAGTGCCATCTGCTACTGTGGTTCATCGTCATCTTGTGGAAAAATTGGTGGTCGCTCGGCTTCGAGGAATAATCCACATCCCAACGTAATGGTATTAAATGCACGTTCAATTCAAAATAAGTTTGATGAACTTTCTCTGAAAGTATCTCAATAACGTCCGGATATCACTGTAATAACGGAATCATGGTTGGACACATCGGTACCCGATAGCTCTTTGGCGATTCGCAACTATTCACTATTCAGATGTGATCGCCCTGTTGGTAATGGTGGGGGCATCGCATGTTATGTCCGTGACATATTCTCAGTTGTTCCAGTTGAAGTCAATGACGTTGTTTTTCCTGGTGGACCTAAATCTGAATTTATGTGTTTATTTATCAGAAACATCAATACTGCAATCATCATTATCTATCATCCTTTTTGGAGAAATAGCCTTGCTCATCAGTACGCCATAGCTTGTTTTTCCTTATTGGTGGATCATGTCATTATTAGATTTGGTTCAAACATCCGCTTAATTGTGACAGGTGATTTTAATGATCTTAATAATTATTATGGATCTATCGGTGACATCCTTTCATTGTCCCCCGTTGATTTGGCGACTAGAGGCTCTCATATCCTGGATCAAATTTTTGTTAAGTTTGCTATTGATTTTTTTACTGAATTTTCACCCCTAGCACAGCTATGAGCCATGAAAGAAGCTAGGGGTTACTCAATGAAAAGTAAAAATTGTATTATTTTAAATAATAAAATAAAAAAAAACAGATCTTCTAATCTGATTAAACTGTCCCCATCAGAAACCTATTCGCACGCCTCTTGAAAGTATCAAGATTGTATTGGTCAGGGAAAGTGGTCTGGGGAAGCTGATTCTAAAGTTGTGCCGTGCGAACAAAAAAGCTTTTCGAGCGACTCACAGTACGTGCGCGTTCTAAGCTCACATTATAGCATGTGAGTGCATTAGCTCTGCGTGTGCTTCTGGAGAAGATCTTAGGTTTGGGTACGCACTCATTTACTGCAGAGCTGCTTCTACCGAAATAGTACCTGTAGAAGAGACTGAGGGAAGCAACATCCCGTCTGACGGAGAGCGGCTGCAACTTGCTAAGAAGTTTTTCACCCATGAGATTCTTGACACGTTTCTCAACCCGTTCAAGGAGGTTAAGATGCGTTTGTGGGGCGCCTGCCCACAGATGACAACAATACTCCATCAGAGGACGAATAGTGGATTTGTAAAGATAGCAGACAGTCTGTGGTGGAAGATAGCTGCTGGCACGATAGAGACTACCAATGCGTTGAGCTGCCTGCTTGCTTATGGATTGGATGTACGGTTTCCATGACAAGTCTTTCGTAACCGCCAATCCAAGGAAGGAGATGGAATCTTGTTCTCTGATCCTATTATCTGACATCTTAATGCTATGATCATCATCTCCTTTAAGTCGTGAGTGCAGAATACTCTGAGTTTTTTGAAGGATTGAAGGAAACAAGCCAATTGGCGCCCCATTCTGAGACCCTGCGTAAGTCTTCATTAAGAACGTCGCATAACTGCTGACGTTGCTGAGTGTTTTTAGCGAGTCGCTCATTGGAATTGAAGAGTGTTGTGTCATCTGCATACATCACCAATTTACTCACTAGGCAGTCTGGGAGGTCGTTGATGTACAGCAGAAAAAGAGTGGGTCCAAAAATTGACCCTTGAGGAACTCCTGCATTGACAAACTTGGTGGAAGACTTTTGGCCATCTAAGACGACAGATATCTGCCGGTCACTAAGGAGAGAAGCAAGACGTTTGTGCAGTTGATCAGCAACTCCATAGGACTGATTGATGACAAAGCTGTCGTGTTGGCGCCTTTGGGAAATTCTGACCATTCTATTGTTCACTGGTTTCCTTCCGGGAAATCCCCGGTATCAATTGTGAAAAAGAAAGTACGAAAACTTTCAACTGGTAATTATGCTAAATTTGCCTCGTACCTATCCTCTACTGATTGGCTCACTTTAGTTTCCTCAAGTGACTCTGTTGATGTAGCTGCGAGAGTTTTGAATGAATATATGATGGCGGTATTTCAATTTTGCTTTCCGGATCGAAGTCCGAATCAGATCAGATGATCCCGACTGGATGAAACTTTCTTTAAAAGTTCTTATTGACGACAGGGATCGAGCATTTCATAATCGGAATATGGGTAAATATAAACGTATTAAAAAAGAAGTCATTTCGCACACAAAGTTTTTAAAAAGTGTGTATTTGAATGAAGCTGTTGACTCGGTAATTTGAAACGAATATGGTCTTCAGTTAAGAAAATTTCTCGGTTTTCAAAAATGGACAGTCGCTGTAAATTCTCGGCTGATGAATTTGCGGAGTTTTTTGCTTCGAACTTTAATTCGTCTGTCGATATTGACTACATCTTTGATTCATCGAATTCATGTGATATTGAAATCAGAGATGAGGAAGTGATGTTTGAATTAACTCGCTTATCAAAGAACACGGTTGGTCCGGATGGTTGCCCATCTTTGGTTTATCGAGATTTTGCGGAATTTCTTGCTCCAGCCTTAACGTTCATTTATAACTGGAGTCTACGTGAGTGTACATATCCCTCAGTTTACAAGGAAGCTAATGTTTTTCCGATTCCAAAATGTGACAAACCTACATCATTATGTGACTTTACACCTATTTCTATCATGTCTCGTGCTTCAAAAGTTTTTGAACGTATTGTTGCGAAGAAGTTGATTCTTCCACATGTTAAGAATTCTATTGGTCCTGATCAATTTGCTTTCTTGCCTCGTGCTGGCTCGGGCACACAATCTTGGTCCAAGACAAGATTTTGAGACATTTAGATTATGGATCTGGGGCAGTGCGTTTGCTCTCAATTTACTTGTCTAAAGCCTTTGAAAAGCTTAAGCATAAACTCATTATTGATGCATGTGCATCATTTAATATGCCTGATTTTACAATCAAATGGATTTATAATTATTTATGCAATCGTAACCAGCGTGTCGTTTTCAAGGATAGAAATTCTGATTGGTTCCCTATATGTAGTGGGGTGCCACAAGGAAGTGTTTTAGGGCCAATTCTATTTGTTATTGCGTCTGATTCGCTGCGCCCTGTCTCTCCTAACACATCAATTGTAAAATATGCAGATGATATTTTGATTATACATTTTTTGAAGACATCTGCTGATGATAATTAGCAACGTGAATGGGAAAACATTGTACAGTGATCAGCCTCTACTTCCCTTCCCATTAATTTTTCTAAATGCTCTGTGATGGACGTTGTTACTCGATCTTCACTACAGACCAGTCTTGTAATTACATCCGACGACCAGTATGTGAAGCAGGTAGATTCATTTTGCTATCTTGGGATAGAATTTTCGAGTGATCTGAAGTGGAACCTGCATGTCAAGAAAATTATAAAGAAGGCTTCTCAGAGAATTTACATCATCCGTAACTTGAAACGTTCAGATTGTGATCCTAACATCTGATTGTGTGATGTTGAGATGTTATTGCGCTTTCATCCGCTCTGTTTTGATGTACGGGTATGCCTGTTTTTGTAATGCTTCCCACTATCTTGTTGACGAAATGTTAAGACTGGAAAAGCGTATCTTTCACATTATAAATATCCCTCATTCATCTAAAGCTTCACTCCTTACTACAGCCGAGAAAACCTGCACAAAACTCTTCCAGTGTATCGTCAGTGAAGCTGATCATCCGCCGAAGGTTATGTTTTCTCTGACACCTGATGTTGGTATGTCAACCAGATCATGTGCTGTGTTCCGAAGACCTCGATGTAAAACTAGACGTTTTAGCAATTCTTTTGTTAAATTTTGTAAAAAGTCTTTTATTATTTCTTAGTTCTTGGCTTGTGACTTTCATCTTATGTTTGACCTATGCACATCACTTGCTGTTGTATTGACTTCGATATTGTGTTAGTGTTCATCGATTCTGCAAAGAAGTGAAACAATAAAGAATTTATTTATTTACTTATTTAAAACGACTTTCTTCATAGATCTGATTGGCCGAAAGAGTGATCTTCTCTATGTAGAATTTTTCCATCGCATCAAGCATCTCTACGACGATTCCGTCCGGTCCTGCTGCTCGTCCTTTGGACATGTTCCTTAGCGCAAAATCGATCACCTCTTTGAGAATTGGATTTCCGTTTGCATTGGGTTGTGGTGGAGCATAATCTCGTTCCCCAGCAAACAACTCTCCAATGTATTCTTTCCAACGTTTCTGAATTTTGTACCGTTCCATGATATCACCGTCCTTAGTTTCAATGCAATTGCAAACTACACTTTTCTTCTTCTTCGTTACTTTCATAATTCTGTCATGCATCAGTTGTGGATTTCTACGCTCTAAGGTCTCAAGCTCTTGGCACTGCTCATTATAGAAGCTCTCTTTTGCATCTTTGCACTTATTTCTGATACTTCTGTCAATTATGCGATAGGCACTTAATCCTCTTTTCTCCTTTCTCCTCCATTAGAGCAAGAATCTCTTTTGTCATCCAGTCGTCTTTCTTCTCTCTTTGCTGCTTGGGTATCACTTGCTGAGCCACTGCATGAAAAGTTTGTTAAACTTCTTGAAACTGATTGTCTGCAGTTTGCGTTTGGATATCTTTCTCTAACCTTCGTTTCAATTCATCCCGAACTATTTCCAGACGCTTTCGTCCTTCTGCAATTGTCGCATGTTTAACCACGGTGGCCGTTTGGAAGCTGTTTATCTTCTTCAGCTTTAGTCTCATTGTGGCGACCAGTAACACGTGATCAGTGTTGCAGTCAGCCCCGGATGCCCTTTTACCTGTAGAATGGAGTTGCGGAATCTCTGATTTACAGCTACGTTATCTATTAGGTTCTTGGTATTTTCGTTGGGACTGCGCCATGTCCATAGATGCCTTGCATTTAAATAATATCTAATAATCAAATGATAATAGTATTATCTAATGCATGTAATAGTAAACATATATCACATCAATATTCTCAATCTAAATTGATGATGTGCGACGATAAATGACATTATTGGATAAATCTATGAAAATATTCCATAAAAGCTATCACTATATACAGCCTACTTCAAAGGCCAATTATCAAGATCATGCTCCATGCACGTCTACTAAAATATGCAAACCTAGTCCAAGCTTTGAATTGAACTGGAAATAGTCAATGTTGAAAGATCTAGATTTTGTTTTCCTCTCCGTTATTTTGTAATAAATAGCGAACACGAAAATAAAATCAATAACTTTCAACATTGGCTATTTTCTATTCAATTCAAAACATGACAAATAGCCAAGACAATTTATCTAAAACCAACTCCAAGCTTTACGATGCAAGGTTCTCATTGTTTTGGATCGTTGACACCACTTTTTCGCTCGTTGAATTTATGTGGGCATTCCTATTTACTGACGCATTTGCAAGAAGTCACGAGTTGTTGAAACACACGAGATAAGTCGATACCGCATAGCTCAGCACAAAGAAGCTATGAAAATACATGCATATAGCGCGTGAAGTTTGACGTCATCAGTATGACTGCAGTAATGTAAACGGTAGTCAAATTATTTACAAAATAGTGCATTTCTGCTAGATCTGTTATTCTTCTTTCCATAAAGTTTCAAGTTGTTGCATGAAAATAGGTTACACATATACGATCATTTCAGTACCATTTTAATGTCTTTATTAGTAGATGCAAAATAATTATTATACACATCAACTTTTTGCCTAGTTACTCGTACTTTGCGAAAATCACTGTGAAATTGACAGTGTTACAAAAATTTAACTGAAAATATTCAATTGTGTATATTGTTATCTCAATTTCTTTGGCCTATTTATCAACATTATGCAATGCAGCTCACTCATCTCCATTAACTTAATAGTTTGTTTCACTAATCCAACATCAATCTTCTAAGACAACTCGGTAGTAGGTCTCCCGTGAGTCTCAAGCAAGCCAGCATGGATTGATGTCGCCGATTCCTTGACTGATAAATACGATGACATTCATTTGTAGCATGTAACCCGCTTATACTCTCAGCATGCATCAATTGAAACTCGTGTAAAAGCTTTTGCACCATGGCCTCAAAGTTGCTGTAAAAAATTGTACATGTACCGAAACGCACTACGACAAGGCTTAAACTTCAGGAATTGCTACAACATCACTTTTTTGGTAACAAGGGTACGTACATTTTCCAATTCCTTAATAATATAAATTAACACAAGATTATGCAATTGTCAACATCTGGATTCAATTGTCAACACATGGATGATAAAATGACTGAAGTGAAGGGCAACATGACATAAAGTCACGTTGTCAACAATCAAAAAAGCCTGTACTACAAAACACTTTTTTCGTTGCTCTTCCCAAAAAAACGAAAAATAAAGGAATGCCACTCGATAAAAGCGAAAATTCAGACAATAATAAATAAAATAAAATTCTCATGCATCTATTTCTTAATAATAATAATATATATATAATATTTATAATATATATATATAATATTTATAATAATATATAATTTATAATAATAGGGTCATTCCACGCCACTTCAACAAATCGGTGTGGCTGACTTTTTCAAATTCCGCTGAAACTCACATATTATCTTTACCTGGGTATAACTAGAGGATCCCTGAAGTATTTCCGTCCAATTTTGTCTAAAAGTGCATTTAAATGACCTTTAAAGATGAGGTACCGCGCTAATTTTGACAAATTTTGAAAAAACTATGTGAATTTCAAATTGCTCTAATTCTGGTCTCTTTGTGAAACGGGTGCTGAAATTTTCACTGTCCATCCTTCAAGACACATATATTATGGAGAAACAATCACAAGTTTCAAAATGATATAGAGAAAAATTCTAAGTGACCTTGAAAATTCGATTTTTTTGAATTTTTTTTTGAAAAAGTGCATTTTTTGAAATTCTCTAGAAAAATATATAAACAACATAAAATTTAATCAGTATTGCAGGTCAACTATACTGGTCTTGGAGATACTGAGAAAAATTGTCAAAAAAATCTCACCATTCTGGAAATGACTTTTGCATCCCATTTAAGTTGCTCAAATTTTCAAATTTGTACATCTTTGACCATGTCCTGCCAATTTCTCTATGGTCGAAATTTTAATTTTTTTGATGGATCAGTAGCAGCTGGGAATGAAGAACAAGTATCCAAAGTTTCATAACCCGTTTTTGATCAGAAGAGTGAGAAATATGAATTTGAAATTTACTAAAATAGTATGTTGCTACTTATAAGTAGGTAATAAGTAGTAGTACACTACTACCCAACTTCTGTCATTCTTTTGCATATACTCACACACTATATTTAACAATACTATTGTAACTCAAGTCCACTACGTGAGAGAGAGAGAGACTTTATTTATTCTCGAAAACACATTAGGCGAACCTTTTTACGTGCGACATAATCTACAGACACAAACAATCATGTACATGACTTATCTTCAATTACATTGAACAACGATTTAGTCCTGAAAATGGCTCATCAAGCGTTGCATTGGGCTGTTTACATAAACATCTCGTTTCGGGTCCATCGAACATATTAACAAGGAAGCTAGTAGGCTATGTCGGTGAATGAGTTATTGTGATTGGTCATATTTATTAGTTATCTCGAGCTTCGCGCTCGACTTAGCGTACTGTGCAATAACTAACTTATTCCACGAGATGCGCACGCATACTCATACTTTCATACATACTAAATTGTTAGAGCTGGGGAAATACTAGCGGCGGTGCTGCCTTTCAATCAATGGTCTCTTCTCACTCTCACATTTTAAAATTGCGTAATGCGGCGATAGATGGAAGATAGAAATTCTCGGTTAGGTTAGGGCATCCCTGATGTGGTCACAAACTGACAATAAAAGATCATCAGAACCACAGAAAATCAATAATTGCGTAATGTCTTGTGAATCGAGCTGGAAATAGATGCTTTTAATACACGCATTGTCTGCCAGAAACACAGGCCAGAAATCAAGGCATATAACTTGAATGAGAGAGACAGATAACTCTGTAGAATTTGCGTCATGAAACTTGTGAGAGGGCCAACCTGTTTGATTGTAGATGAGGAAATTATTAGGTAAGAGAAATCTGCACTCTGGTCAATCGGAGACGTAATGCAGTCTGAAATGTGACATTGCGCAACATGAAAAGGGAAATCTGGATTTTCATACTATTCATACAGCTTTTCATCCAACGCTATGAATTTACGTCGCTGAAAGGATAACTAATCTAGAGTTAAGTTATCGCACGGTGCGGTCACTTATTCCCTTCTCGTGGAATAAGGTTTAATACCAATTGTGGCGATTCTGATGTATCATTCGTGAGATTTGGACACTATTTGCGCAATCATCTCCTTTCATTCTTCCTATGGGAAACCCACTCCCAGGATGACTCATCCTGTGGGAGAAAGACATTATCCACAGACAAAGGATTGCGCAATCCTCTACCAAAGCCTCGGGCAAAGTTTCAATGAATCATTCGTCCTATCTTCATCGCATGAGCCGGGCGGAAGAATCTGAAGCGGCGCAACCAGTGAGTACAAATGGGTAATTATTATTCTTAGACAGGTTGCTGTAAACTACTCAATGTAATTGACTGTGCGTTTTAAGCATATTAGTGGAGCTAAGTTGAACTCGAAATTCCGCTGAGAACAAATTCATTTTTCACAATCAGTAGACCTATCGTATGTAATACGTTGTACAATTCAGAATAATTGCTTTGTACGTACTGTATATATGTATGTATTGACTGTATATTTACCTTCAACAAATGAATAAAAAATTGCACAATAATTGACACCTTTAAACATGGGCCTCGCACGTATGACTACTGTTTACTTTCAATGAATCCTAGTCAAAACGGTTTCTGCTTAATAATTGCTCTTTACCTTGTGCAGACACTGCTGTCAATTTGCCAATGTTGTAAACATGGTCACTCTTCATCAATTTCCTGAAGCTTGGTTTGGCGGACGATCGTAGGCAGACAAATACTGATTAGACAGGGGCAGACATTATTTGATGCTCCGAATAATTTGAGCACAACAGGTTACCACAGATTTGTATTGTTGGTGACAGTTCAGAACTGATTTTTACGACCATTTTGACCAGACATCCTTTGAATACAATATTTTTTCTCATTTGTACACAAAAAATAGGCATGCATTCATGTTAAGTAAATGTTTATTGCACGAGGCCTTTCCTCCGCTCTCTTCAGGTGCAACGCGGCAAATGACATAAAAGTTACAAGGCAGATTATCTTTTCTCACCCATGCGTCTGATATTCAAAGAGTCCTCCTATAGCCTCATTAAACAGCTGTCCCCTATTTTCCTACTAATTAATAACCACACATTGAATAATTGATCACAGGTTTATGACAATTTGGCACGTGCCTAGATGGACAAATGCTAGTTAAGAATGAAAGGACTCATAAGGACCT
This sequence comes from Prostheceraeus crozeri, assembly GCA_907163375.1. Taxonomy (NCBI): domain Eukaryota; kingdom Metazoa; phylum Platyhelminthes; order Polycladida; family Euryleptidae; genus Prostheceraeus; species Prostheceraeus crozeri. The sequence goes on along the minus strand of CAJQUW010002627.1, from coordinate 27,922 downwards.
ATAAGGACTCATCAGTGAGTCTACGCTACACTTTCCGACATTAACGCAACTCCCTATCTACATGTAGCAGCCGCACGCTGATATTTTCATTCGAAATTACCATGTTGTGCTTCTGCACGTGCATCATAGTAGTAGCTCTTGATCTTACAAACGGCATTCCGCCTTAGAATGTAGATTATTATATAGATATTATATTATATAGATTATAGATATTATATAATAATAATATAGAATAATAAAAATTGAGGACTTCGCATTCCAGCCCGCATTCCTGAAGGACAATGCTCAAGGGCCACAAAAGAAAAATCACTTTTACTACATGTCTCATTAAAATGTTTTGATACAGATGTAGTGTAAAAAGAGCGTATACTTCGGATATGCTCGGAAATACGTTCACATACCATTCGTGATGTCTGGCCTACATACATTATATTACAATTTTTACAAATAATAAGATAAATTACTTTACAAGAGAGTCTGTTTACAATTTGATACATGTGTTTCTATTTACAGTATTTACAACATATTTTGAGGGTATACCAAATGCACAAACAGAGCAGTTTCTAGGACATAGTGAAAATTCAGTCTCCCACTAATCGGGGGACTGATTAGTCAAAGAAAATACCTGACGAACACAGTGACGTATCAAACTTCTTGTATACCCTTGCCGTCTCCACTGAGACTGTACAACAGCTTTAGTATTTTTAAAATCTTTAAAGGAGGCACTATGAGTCACAAAACGCAAAATTTGACCGAAATTGATAGAACGGAAAACATGTTTGGGATGATACAATACAGGTGCTAACAGAGTATGGCTGTCTGTTGATTTAAAGCCAATACGATGCAAAATTCTTTGACTGGATTTGTACAACTCCAGGTCTAAAAAACGAAGTGAACAATTACTCAAGCAAGACTCAACTTTAATGCTTGGTGAAAAACTATTTACAGAAAGAAGAAAACTTGCAAGGCAAGATTCGTCATACTCCCAAATCATAAAAATATCATCGATGTACCGAATCCAGAAGGAGGGTGGGTATTCACAATTATATACATTTTCTTCCCACTCAGACATAAAAATATTTGCATACGATGGTCCGAAGGCACACCCCATTGCAGTACCTTGGACTTGCAAAAATAACTCTCCTTTAAAGACAAAACTGTTGCTAGTTAAAATTAACCGGAGCATCGTTAACAATGACAAGTCAGGTCTCCTTTGATCTGGATGCTTTAAAAAAGCTTTACTGACAGCATCTATACCCTCTTCGGTAGGAATATTTCTGTACAAGGAAGACACGTCTAAGGTGACAAGAACAGACGATTGAGACACCCTTACATCACTTAAGAGACTTATAACATGCACTGAGTCTCTTACATAACTTTTACCACTCTGGGCCAAAGGCTTAAGAAAATACTCCAACAGAGTCGAGCAGGTACGGGTGACACTATTTGTATCGGAAATAATCGGCCGACCCAGGTGGCATACAATCATAATGCCAAATATCTTTATGAAATTTCGGTAACATATAAAATTTACGTGACCTGGCCTCCTTTGAAGGCTCTAACGCATTTACTTCACGCTTTGACAAAAAACCTATTTTCTGTAATACACCTAGTAAATGTTGCAGGCGACGACCAACATGAAAATCTATGGGATTTTCCAAAGGTACATAAAATTCATTATTACACAATTGACGATAGCCTTCAGCCTCATAATGATTAGCTGGAACAACTAGCCAACCATTACCTTTATCAACAGGAGCTATAGTCACAGAATCCGATAAAATGAGACGAAAAAGGAAAACGTATGGATAAAGCGCCTGAGCACTCTGTATCCGAATGGGTTAAATCGTGAATTATATGCTGTTAATGATACCCATCTTGTATTGCCTTTTAGTTCATGCAGCCAACGTGTCATTCGTTATTGTCATAAAAAGCGTTTTGTGACGTAAGAACTTGCCCATCGTACACCACTGAGAGAAATCTACAAAGCTTGTTGTTCAAGAAGTGAACATCTCTCTTATTATTGCAATTTGCTGTGACTCTAGATTTCAGTTAGTGTCTTGCAACGCTAAGTGCATGTGGAATTGAGAAAGAGAATAAATCTTCTTCAGCAAAATTTTTTTGTCTCTTCTCACAAGGTTGGATAGTAGCTGGTGCGGCGTGGGAGCCTGGAAATACTCTTGAGTATTTTCAATAAATATATATATATACATATATATATGGGCAATTCCACGGTAACGGAACTTCAATTCGCAGAAGTACTCAATTTCACGAGTCTGTCAACCCTGAACAACTGATGATACAGGACTCCGACAAGTTGCCATCGCGCATTCATACGCTATATTTTTTATTTCAGCAGTTGTTCGTTCATTTTATTAAGTTATGAAAGTAGCAGACAGCGTTAAGTTCAGGGTAACGGAACTTCAAAATGCAACCTTACATTGAAGTACTCTTGCGCAAATGCAAAATGCTCTGAAAGTAATAAACATATATAGCTAAAATTTCACGGACTAGTAGTTCACGCGCCACACTTTTCGAAACTGTTTTTTGATTGCTGATATCTGCATCACACAGCCAGAAAATTTGAAAAATGTGTGGGTAACGGAACTTCACCAGGGCGGTAACGGAACTTCACTTGCGAATTCAATCGTTTTAAAGCACATTATTTTATTTGTAGACATCAAGTAGACTTATTTTATGGTAGAGTTCAGTATTGTTAACAGTACAAATTCATTTTTTCTATGACAATTAGCTCTGTTGCTATATAACGCATTACTACGTAATGACTGAAATTTCTCAACTTAAAAGAGTTTTTATACATTTTTTTCCTCAAAAGTTGAAATTCTTGTAGCCTAGCTAACCGACTTTCATTATTATCTGAATGACTTTATTGCTTGTAATGTTTTCTCCCTAAAATGCGAGTCCTAATAGTTGCTAGGGTAACGGAACTTCATTGCTATTCAACAAAATTCATGACGTAGCTAATAACTAGTTTTGATAGTTTTTACATAGCATATCATTAGCCAACTTAATAACACTGCAAATTCACATTGTACTATTCAATTGCTACAAAGTATGCCTGCTGGTACTGGATGATAAAAACGCAAGATACTGAATAGCATATTATTCATGCTTCATGTTTCAATAAAATTATATCTATAGGAAGTCTATCGGAACAATTACAAAAGAAATGGCAATCACATGGCCTTGAATTGGAATGCAAAAAGGAAAATCAGCAAGAAAACATCAAAATCATCAGTGCAGATCGTCAAATAGTAGAGCGATGCGACGCCTCTGAATGTCAGTCTTAGGTGCTTGTATTCCTTCAACTGATGTTGAAGAATACCACAAGGTGTCTGCAGAGGCAGGCCATTCCCAATGTCCATCCACCAACTTCATGCACTTCACCTGAAAGGATAGAGTAAATAATGATTAATTACATTGTCCTATTCGCCATTATGCTTATAGGCCTACTTGAAATTCGAAGTTGTTGTCCTCGTCTTGCCTAGAATCCAACAATTCTCCAGGATAGCACCGGCCCATGTACCTGACTTTGACCCAGTCGCCTTTGTTTAAATTCGGCCGTGTTGACAAGCTCGCAGACTGTTCCATATCATCTTTGATTGGTGCTTAATAGATGTTGGTTAAGTCAAATAAATTTATCATTTCTAGGGCTCATTCAGATAATTCATTTAGATTTTTCTCATTTTTAGCTGGTATTTCGATTTCGTATTAACTAGGTTTTACATGTAATTCAGTCAGACTCATCCTATTATTTGATATTTACAATTATCAAGACCGCCAATTAGGCCTTCTGACGATGAGCAGGTACAGTATAAGAGTTTGTGTAAAATGAATAAATACCGGTACATAGTAAAATTCATAGTACTCCATAGGCCTATATGTCTATCGGATTACTTAGTGTAGAGATCAAGTAGGCCAATGGCTCTACTACACGTATGTTGCGATTTAGGAAAAGGATACTTTCTGGATGGGTGTCATCATTCACAGGCAGTTCTAATCTTCCGGATTGAATGATTCTTGATGTGCTTCCTCGATTTGGCGTACTGACCGCCGTCGATTTGGCGTAGTGACTCGACGCTCTTTCTGAGAGACTATCTTATTTCCTTTGAAACTACGCAGTTCTTCGCCTGTCATTCCTTCTACTTTGTTGACTTTTCTGACTCTATCTTTCGCTTTCATGCCTTCATACTTAACAGAATTTAACTTAATCCTATCACGATATCTTTGCTGTTTTTGTGCCGGAGTTAGTCTACACATGATCCTGAAAAAGCATAACCTTGTTTGAGAAGTGAGCCTATCCAGAGTATGGCCCAATGACCGACATGTGCAATTATATAGGCCTACTGATGACAATTACTACACGTACTATTGATGGAAATCATTAACGATAACGCTAGTATCATTGACGATAAGATTGATTTTAGATCTTCAATTTATTTTGAACAATTAGATCATACGCTATTATAGTATTTATGGTATGTTGATAGGTGCATTTTGTTCTATAGGCCTTTATCTAGGTATCTGAACAGAAGTTTTGCGTACTGGTAGAAGTATAAAGTAGTGATATGATATCAATACTTAACCGCAAACATGTGATTTAAAAATATCAGCTCTTCGCCCTTAAAATGGCTCACATTCATACGTCTGCACATCACATAACCACATGCTTAGGGTTATCAAAGTCATGCTTAAATGCGATTTACGTCGGTGCTGTGGATGCTCAATCCAAAATGTTACAAACATGGATGCATGAGAACGGTAATCGTTCAAGAAAGTAGGAAAATTTGAAATTCGACCACTTCTGAAGCGAGTAGCAATCAAGTGTACAGTACGACTCACTACCAGGCTATTTTTATCTATGCAGTGCAATACATGTACTGTTTTACATTTATTCAATAGGCTAACTGTGTTGGACATGCGTAATGTTAGGTCGCTATGTCTACGTTTATACACAACATTCATTCCCACTCTCAAACTTACCGGCTTCGGTGACTCCAAACAATGGAATGATCCCGTCATGCAGAAAAGCTGTTACCATTGAATTCTTGGAAAAGCGACACCTCATTGCTAAAAATATCTTCCAATGAAATCACGTAGACGTGAAATTGCGTTGTAACGCATCTGTAAGCGTTGTGACGGCAAAACGAACGCTCAGAACAACTTTTGCGTGGTAACGGAACTTCACTTGCGATGAAGTTCCGTTACCATGATTTTACTATGATGCGCTTATCCCACGCAAACCGTATTTCACACATGTCTTACTTAGCATTCACTGGCAGAGAATCCGAAGTATGGAGTTATACAGACGAATAGACAAGTGGCTAATTGAAAAACAAGTACTTTTGAGGTAACGGAACTTCAAAAATTTCCATAGTATTTTGAAGTTGTGTATTTTCTGAACAATCGACCTTAGAATTGAAGCAATAGCGCTTCCATAAAGTTCAACGTATCAGCTAACTACTGCCATAGGTTAGCTCACTTGATCTCGATTTTAAAACCTCATATCAACTCAAAAAAGAATTTGTGTCAAAAAAGCAGGAAATCACAAAAAGTATCCTAAACTTTAAATTCGTCTCCTGCTTAAGCTATTCAGATTTATGCAAAACCAATTTCAGATTCGAAAAATTCAGGGAATTCTGCGTCGGGTACCCTGGGTCAACAACTTGAGTCGGAATGTTTTAATTTTAGGGTGTAGGTTGACATCTCCGTGGAATTGCCCATATATATATATTACATAATATTATTATATAATAATAATAATTGAGGACTTCGCATTCCAGCCCGTATCCGCAGAAACTTACGGTGCTTACGGCGAACAGACATTCTCCTTTCTGAGGAAACTTGGAAGCCGTATTGCCGCCAAGACCGGTGAGAAAGACGCATGGCTTTACTTGCGCCAACGCCTCGCTATTGCCATTCAAATAGGGAACTGTGCATGTATTCTTGAGACCCTTCCGGCATCCGGAGCTGCACTTTCCGACTTACACTGACTTTTGATTTGCTTTGCTTTCTTGTGTTTGTGTTTTAATGCTAATAATGGCTTTTTTATAATAATAATAATAGGAATTCTTTAACCAAGACAAGGAATTCTTTAACCTTTTACAATTTTTTCAACCAAATCATGAATATATTTCCACGGTTCGACTATAAACGGGACCTTGTAAGGCTTCTTAGAAATAGGCTCCTACATAGCCACAAATAGAAAAAGGGCAATTTTAAATATTTTCATCTAAGTTTCGATTATTGACTGTAAGTTTCATCAAATTCACGAGACAGCCTGATTATAGAGTACAGCTTTCTCGATGCTGTGTATGCTATGCTGTTTCTTTTACTTTCTCTGTGCCATATTTTCTGTTTCCATTTCATTTTTTCTCGGAAAATTTCAGTCAATTATTTCTGTTCAATGCTTGACAGCCAGTAGCATGCAGAGTAGGCTTAAACAGCTTCATATTAATCGCTTTACAAAGTGTCTGTAAATTTATAAGTCCAATAACACGGTTTAAAGTAAAAATAAATCAATAAGATGTGTTTCTGGTAGGCATTGGAATCCATTGAATCATATTTCACTTTCACATTTTTCAAATTGATAGGTGGACGTCCGCCAGGACATGCAAGTATTTTTGATCAGAGCGGATTACTGTCACAAGATGAGATGACATTTATAGGAAACACTCGACAAACATCATCGTCTGATGATCCACTTGGTTATTGTGGCAAATGGAAAACGAATAGAAACAAGTGTATTTGTAGAAATTAGCAAGTGAAACAAGTTGTACATGATCATGACAACGGCAGTAGCTGCAAAACGTAGGATCAAGTCATTTTCATTGAACGAGACAGATTTAAGTGACATTATTGTCCGATCGGACTTCAAGGGCACCTTACAAGTTGAGTTTCATAGAGACATTTATACGAGTCTGAAGCTATCCACACTGCCTGTTAGGAATGGCCAGGATAGGCTGTTCGCAAAAGTTCAGCCTTTAGGCCTCTCTTGAAGGTGACCACTGAAAGAGCAGCTTTCAAGCTTGTTGGAAGGTTATTCCAGGTGCAAGCCGCAGCTATAGGGAAAGCTCTAGCACCTACTGTCTTCAGTCGGGAAGTCGGAATGAGAAGTTGGTCGCTGTAAAGAGAGATCGGAGATGGGTTGGAAGACACATGCTGGAGACAGGAAGACAGATAACTAGGGGCACCACCCCGAAGACATTTGTAAGTAAGGACTGCTAGACGATATGTTACACGGTCTCGTATCGATATCCACTGTAGGGACTGGAGTAGGGAGGTTGCGTGCTCACGAAGTTGGGCGTCGAATAAGAGTCGGGCACTGCCGTTGAGAACTGACTGAAGTTTTGATAAGGCACTGTCAGGAAGACCATAAAAGAGAATGGAACAATAATCAAGGCGTGAATGGATGAGAGAAATCATGACTAACACTGAGTCTCACACTGACACTGAGTTTTCAACACTGAGTGAGGGATGAATCGTCGAATGGAACAGAGTTGTCGCCGGGCACTAAAACACGCAGCAATAGTCTTAGAAACGTGTGGTTGCAATGAGAGGGATATCGTCGTTTGGACATAAACCACATCATGTCCGTCTTGGAGTCGTTAAGCAGGAGACGGCTTCTCTTCAACCAAGCGTGAACCTCAGATAGTCAGATATTCATCTTGATGATCAGGTCATAGGTGTCGGCTGGGCAGCTGAAGCAATAGATCTGAATATCATTGGGATGCATGTGGCACAAAAGACCATGAGATGCAATGATGTTGGGGAGATCGGCAATGTATAGGAGAACAGAATCGGACTTAACACAGAGCCTTGAGGAACGCCATGAGTAGACTTGGACGGTGTTGCATTAGAAGACCCACAAACAACAGTTAGGCGACGATGTGCCAGGAAGGACTGAAACCAGGACAGGACTTGGTCTTTCAGGCCGAATGACAGATCGAGGCGGCGAATCAGGATGTCATGATGGAATGAATCAAAGGCAGATGATAAATCGAGGACAGCAATGAGACATGAATCACCTTTGTCGAGGGGTAATAAAAACATCAGGTGTTACTTTCAAGAGGGTTGTTTCTGTTGAGTGAAGATTCTTGTAAGCGGACTGCTGATCAGGGAGAAGGTTGTAATTGTGGAGATGCTGTAGGAGTTGACGAGAGACTGAGCGTTCGAGGACATTCTCTAGGGTGCAGAATTAAAGATTGATCTGTAGGATGAAATCATCGGAGTCGGGATTGCCTTTTATATTTTGTCAAAATTCTACATCAATTCAAAAGTAGAGTTGAGAGAAACAACTTTATTTGACTGTTTTTTCTTAAAGAAGATTTGTGCATGTCATTATAACATATGCACCTGCTGTTGTTATATGGAGCATTTGTGCACCGTGTCACAAAAGATTGGGGTGGGTCTGGTTGGGTTGGCACACCGACAAATCCAGAATGATATTTTCTTAGAAATTCTGAAAATAAGCTCGCCTAAGCCAGGACCAGGCGCTCCACATTCAAATTCGGGGTGCCAGATCCGACGTCGACCCGTCAAGGCGCAACAGATTTGAGGTTGACGCACCAGACGTAAAATAATTCATAGAATTTCTGAAATTAGGATTGCCGAAAACAGTGCCAGGCGCAACAGATGCGATGTTGGCGCCACAGCGCGCCAGGCGCAAGATCTTATTTTAGATGTTCCAAAATTCGGCGCGCCATCGCGCCGAATCCGGTGAGCGCCTCTCTCAAAAGTGCGCCGGATGTTGATGGGAGAAGTTTCATGCTTGCACCTTTCCTGACATCCAGAGCTCCCACCTTGAAAATCACGGGTCATGTGTATTCTGCTTGTGTCCTCAGAGCGATGAGGTACGGGAGTGAGACATGGGCCGTGAAAAGAGATCAGATCATGAAAGATCCTTGAAACTCAAACCGGCGAGATGAAATTGTGTCCTATCATGGCAATCAAGAAAGGAAAATATCGCACCTGCAATTCCTTGATGAATGCCGAAGGAGAGATATTTTACCCGAAGGATTCTCATCTGAAGCAAGTTCAAAGATAGCCTGCTCAGCCACTAGAGAAAAGCAGACATAATGGCCAACCAACAAACCAATGCATGGGTGCAATTAACAAACGATTGTCTCTACGACGATTTGAAAATGTTATCACACTTCCAACACTTCCCATGTCTCTGAGGGAAATAGGAATATTGAAAGAATACCAATTCCATCTCTGAACCGTAAAGAGACAAAGTTCTCCTCCTTGTTGCCCAAAAATGAAGTTGCTAGAAGCGAAAGCGAGGATCCGAAGATCGAGGGATTTCTGAACCTGTCTGAAGTCCGATTAACCGAAGATGATTCCGCATCCTCAACAAAGAACAGCATATGTTCAAACACCGGAGAAACAGACAGTCAAAGGTCAACATTTCTTCCTTGAATGTTCTTAAGTGAGAAATCAGCTGACAAAGATATTCGAAACGTCCCGAAACCTGACTTGCTGTTCTTAACTATATTTTTATCCAGAATGCCTTTTCTTGACAAACTTTAATACATATTCATCATACTGGGTATGGCCGACACTCACAACAAACTCTTCAGATCATGAACATTCAAAGAAGAGAAAATGCAATGGTGAGAAGAATGTGCGGCAAAAGGCTGACCGATGGAAAGACCCAAGAAAGAAAATGAACCTGCTATGTACTTCCGATGTTCTACGAAGAAGACTGCGGTGGTATGGACACATTCTGAGAAGAGAAGAGAATAATTGGACGGAAAGATCTTTCCACCTGGAGGTCGTAGGCAGAAGACATAGTCGCTATTCTTCTCCGAGGATCTTCGCACTCTGGACCTGAATTCAATGGTTCAAGATCGACAGGAGTGGAGGCACGCCACCAGAAAGCTGCAACCGCCTGACCACGTTCAACGTGGACAAAAACAAAAAACGCGGAAGTAAGTGTAAAGAAGTTCCTTGCTCGTTTGACATAAATCTTTATTGGAGCAAAAGTACCACCTTACACCTTGCCTCCAGCTTTTCAACTGAAGCCAAATTACAAATTACTTTCAAATTTGGTGTTGATAGCAATACTTGATTTTTGAAGTTCAAGTCAAAAAATATCTTAAAATTTAAGCGGTCATGACAAACATTTTTGAACACCTTTCAAGAGAAAAAATAGCATAGCATCTTAACATCTGGCAAAAATGTTTAACTGCCAATATATATAAAAACACTAGCGAAATACATCAAATTACACCTAACATGTCATTGAAATACTTTAACACAGAGTTCTTAATCATCTAAATCCCTATAGCCCTTAAACTTGACTTGCTATTGCTGAAACCAACGATGCATAAATCTATGCTATTATTGAAAGCCATCTCATGCTGGCCACTAAAATACATTAACACAAATATTGCCGTGTAATCATTATAACCTGAAAACTTGACTTACCATGAACAAAGCCAACTATGCACGAGTCTATGATCTTAACAAAATACGACACCCATCTTCTGATATATCAGATCAAAATGAATACTGAAGGTCGAATACAATCATTAAGTCGATAGAATTAATAAATATTAATTGAACGCACATAAACAATAATGAAGATATTGAAGACAACCTGAAATATCGTTATGCCAAATAAACATTATGTAATAATGTCACAGTAAGCAAGTCCCCTTGTACAGATTCCAGTTCGGATTGATACTCCTGACAAAAATTCGTCCCGTGCATAAACACACTCGCATGCAAATTGCACGGTTGAAACTTAATTACAACTTACATGCAAATGTAATTTCCTAATTTGTTTACAAACTTAGAATTGCCGGCTGAGACCTTGACGAAGTTCATGTAAAAAGCACACATTTTTGCAAATAATCACCTTTTCGAGTTGCCAAGGTCACATCGATTTGGCAACTCGAAAAGGGCCATGAAATGTTGCACATCATCACTTTCGTAGTAGTAGGATGTCACCAAGCATCCTAAACTTGAAGATACCGGTAAACTTGGGTATCAGATTGGCGTCCACTGAATGTCTAAGTCATCAAAATTGAAAAAGAGTCGTGCACTGAGGATTCACCGAGCCATAGGTTGAGCTACAATTTGTAGTACTATCTAATCTGTCTTAATCTGGATAGAAATCAGGTTATCAGTTTTGAAAGCCATGCACTATTTTTTTTCATAAAGTATCCTAGGAGCATTCATGATCCATAGCAATGAATGCCTGAAAACAAGGATGTCTGCATCGAAATCGGCCGTTTATCATTTGATCATTGGATTGGCACTATAGGATGTTAATTTTTTTGTACATACAAAAAAATTAGGTTACATCAACTCCCCAAGTTTGTTAGAATGCTTGACTCTATAGTAAATATCAACAAAGTATTTGTATTGGCCTGTTGAAATGACATGTGCTAATTGATTTGGAGAATGCATAAGTAGAATACCCTAGGTGTTTTGCACCAGATATCAGAACGATCATGAATTTCAAAAGTGCAGTAGTAATTGTGAAAATGATCAAATATTGACTTGATGACGAAATTTGCAAAGAATTTAAGTATTTGAACTTGGGTGACGTGGAGGGCTGTTTTCAAGGCGTATCCGCCGCTGTGAAATAACACTTCAAGATATTGATTTTTTCAGCTATTGACAAGGATGAGGTGATATCTAAGGCATGTGGTTGGCTAGGTATCATGTGTTGAGAAAAACGTATTATCGTGCGGCAATGGCTATTACAACGGCCGAGCCGCTGCACTTTTGTTATTGTGGATACTACAGTTTGAGTTGGCAATTCTGATTGCCTCTAATAGAAATAAGATAAGAAATTATCTACGGTCAATTAAACATTAAATTCAGTGTTTTGGAGTCACTTATACAAGAAATCAATTTGCTTCACTTCTTCAGACATTACTTAATGTCTCGAAAACTGAGAAATGGGAAGCATACAAAACATCGAGGTTTGATGCTTTCTGATGCATATTTCTGTTATATTAAGTAATTTGGAGTCTCTTGGCTGCGATGCATGAGGCGTGGTAATGCTCATGGAAGAAAATTGTACCGGCTGAACCAGTGTAATATAGCTGGAAGACTAGAAGTGCACCAGCTCAGCCGGTGCAATAGCCATTTGCTTATGAGGCAACATAGTATAATTAAACTATTAGGTATATTCAGTCATGCCGGATAAATTGCATTGTAACAGACCGAGCTATGAGACCCTTAACCCAATTGATTACTACAGTAAGAAACCTACCAGTCTCCGTATCACGATCCGGTTACTCCAAGTTCACCACGTCGAATCCTCTATGATGTGGACGAGCACCGGAGCAGCCACGCGAACGTCACTCGAAGATGCGCCTGGTTAGTTATTAACCCTGCCCTACCAGTTACCAGGTATTATAGGTAATACTCGAACTCGAATGAATCTGTGGGTATTACCCAGGTACGTTATAACGGTTGTGGGTAGCAGTTAATAAGCTGAAATAGAAGTATCATAAAACCCCAACCTCCTAATTCAGCTGAAATTATGTCTTGCTAACTTCTTACATACACTGTAACCCGCAAATGCGACGGCAAAGTTATAATGCTGCTTACGATTAATTAAGTAGCCGCAAAGGAAATATCATAAACCTATGTCATAAACCTACGCCACTTGCCTAAAACTTCTTAGTTCAGTTGAGAGCAGTGACTTACCATCAGCCATATAATTTTAAGAGAGCAACGTTTTTGTTGACCGCGGACGCTAACCGCCGTGAGCTTTGCTCATTGCATTTATAATGAAATGGTACATTCTAACACCAGGAATACTTAATTCTTGTTTATCTTATGTTTGCCTATACTTTTACCCAGAAACCATCCAAAACCCTATAAATCGGAAGCCACCAATACCTTACAATTATGTACAATATATACATGTCCGTGAAATCCTCAATTATCTTTTGAATGTGATATAACTTTGCAACCCTTCACCAGAAAATTGCGCCAATGCTCCCAGATTTGTGAGCAATACCTATATACAATTTAGTTCTTCACATCAATAGTAAAGATACCAACACCTATAATTAAAATATTTACGCTATCTACTAGTTATAAATTTACTACATATAAACAAATAAGCAACCCTGTTACAGCATCACTAAACAAAACTATTTTGATTGATTTAATTTTGTTAATTCAATGTTTCTAAATTGATGGTTTCAATTTGTCAAAGCAATCATTCTTTTTTGTTGGCAGCATGATTAGACCATATTACATATCATAGCTCATTTTGATGTGGTCTGATTCTTTCTCTTATCTGGTAATTTGTAGCTGTCAATAAAATAATCAATTACAGTACACAGTACATTGAGGCTGGCATCTGTCTTTACTTGCAACGAGAAACCGCTTCTGTGAAGAGCCTGCCTCATTTCTATCAAACATCATCTAAAATAAATTGTCAGAATAATGGTTTCTAGGTCATGTAGTTATTGTCCATTTAGTGTCCATTTAGTGTCCATGTTGCTAATGATGTAATTGTAAGCATATATATAGCGTGTATATTTTTCAAAAAAGTAATGGTAATCAAAAATACAGAAATTCATCAGAAGATACAAAGCAAATTATACATGTTAGAAAGCATTTCATCAATTACATATAAATCAATTACAATCATACACTTCATGTTTGTGTTAGATTCTGCACCTGAGGTGAACAAGAGATGAATGAAGTGCGTTACATGCATGCTCTTGCATGCATTTTTATAGTCCACTGCTTAATGTTGTTAGTTGTAGCCAGTCTTTACGAAACTACAAGACAACAGAAAAACTGCATGAGGTGTCGTAGTGATCTGTAGTCGAGCTGAACAAACGTGTGATTTGAGATCGATGCTTTCGGCTTTTGCATGCTCGAAAATCTTAATTACTCATAGATAAAGAAAGGAAACAACAAACTTTTCGACGTGACAGAAGGCAGCTATGATGATGCCGAAGTGAACTTGTGGGTTTATACATATTACATTGTCTCACAATTGAATTCGGAAATGGGAACATTGGTCTGTATGGAGATGACGGACTCTGTATTCGTCGAAACAGCTTTGGATCTTAGTGTGATAGCGCAAGAAAATGATAAATTGATCTATTCAAACTTTCCATCTGAAAATTACAGTTGATTGCAACATCAAATCAACTGACTACTTAGACGTCTCTTTTTAAACCAAATAATGAATTACTTTACATTCATACTGACTCCAATCACCTGAAATCTATCATAAAACAAGTTCCAAAAATGATTGAAATCGATTGTCGAATTTGTCATGCACAGTGTTTTATCCACTCCTGATGGTTCAGGAGGGAAATTTTCCTTAAGGGGGGGGGGGTTCTGAAAGTTCATGTATCTCATCAGGCAACGAGAAATTGTAATTCCTTGTGTACTATATAAATGAGCTTCTACATATGACATGACAATGATCTGATCTGTTTATGAATACTTCAAAAACATGCCTATGTCAGTATGCTTTTTTAGGCCCATAATTTCAAGACGATAGAAAAGTTTTTGATTTATAACTTTCAACTAATCACTTGTTGCAGATTAATGATTACTTCATTGTCTGAAAGTTGTCTGTTTGCTGCCATCCCATCGATCGGCGCGCGTCAGCAGAAGCGATTACTTGTCGCTGCAGCGGGAAAGGGAAGGATTATAAATCTTGCTTTGTCTATGGATAGATAATTCCCGCTCACGAGTGAAGCCACGGTCTGCAGCCAGCGGAGCGTCACTTAGGCGATTTAAAAGGCGATCTTAAAAATTTACAGTTATACATCCTGCATCTAGTGCATGATTTTAGTTATGTCTTCCATCACAGGGGGGAATTCTGACATTTAGGGGAGTTCCACCCCAAAACAGGGCTGGATAAAACACTGATCATGCAGTAAAACTGAATTTGATTAAGCGAAGCCAATTTACCAGAATGCGTTGGATCAAAGTTGTTTTTCATATAACTTAAGTTACAACCCTAATAATGAAACGAAGCCCTACAGAAAAAGAAACCTTATTTGGTTCAATCCGCCATATAAGCTGAATGTGAAAACAAACATCGGAAGACTGTCCCTTGAGACAGTCTTTAAGACGAAACACGTCGGGTCACTTTATTTTATTTACAATAAAACCTCGTGACATAAAAAGGGAGAGATCTTATTTTTGATTTCGATCAAGCAATGATGAAACATCGGAAGAATTTTCTTGTCTTTGATTCAAATACATTTCCCTCCGAATCACAAGTATCTCAGCCTATTTAACAAAAATAACGTGAAACTGAGTTACAGCTGTATGAACAACATGCAATCAATTATAAAAAGTCACTATTCCAAAATTTTGAATAAGTCGAAAGTTGAGAAAAATGAACAAACCAAAAACGGAGTCAAATTTCTGAACATCAAAAAGAAGCAAACCAATCAGCAAATATGCTATCAAAGTCCAGAACAAACAATACCCGAGGAAAGTCAACGAAAATGTAACTGTAGAAGTAAAGAGCATTGCCCTTTGCAAGGAAATTGTCTACACAGATGCGTGGTATACAAAGTCATAATAAAATCAGGAAATTCAGAAAAAGTATATTTTGGCTTGTGTGAAGGTAATTTTAAAGGAAGATATCATGATCACATCAAATCATTCAACAGCAAGTAGCACAAACATGAAACATAACTATCAAATTATATATGGAAATTTGAAAGAAGGAAACAAACAATTTAACATCAAGTGGAAAATCATGTGTAAACCATATGAAAGTGGGAATCGACTTTGCAATTTGTGTCTAACTGAAAAATATCATATCGCTGAGGCAAAATCTGAGACATTGACCAATAAGAAAAATGAAATAATTTCCACATGTAGACATTAGAGAAAGTTTTTACTCTCTGAGCTATGATACAGCTATACTTTTTGAATTCCATATCATGCATAATATGACTTTGAAATTCTTTCTATATTTGTTGATGTCTGATGATCGGTTGCAACCTCATTGCAGTCCGTGAAACTTTTGAGCTACATACAATAAATATTGTTCTGATTTCATTATCTACTTTCATTATTCGATATTGAGCACCATACACCTATAGTAAGCATATCTATATATATAAATATGTAAATATAATATATATATGCACATGTTTTTAGCCAGTTCTTTTTGCATTGCTGTTAAATTTGATTTGTTGTTATTTATTTCATCCACTATCAATTTACTTCTGAATTTCTCTGTTGTCTTTTTATCTTGTAGTTCTTTTTTGTGTAGCTTTAATTTCGTTTACTTGGCAGCATGTCGTTCTTTTTACATGTTTCATTGAATATTAAATCATGTTGAATCTTAATTTATTTGTGGTATACTTTTTCTGTTTTTCTGAATTGATCTTTTTCTTCTTTTGATAACTTTGTAATGACGATAAATGAACACCATTTTATCGCAAAGAATTTTAATTTATTAGGCGACGTTTCAGACCTTACTTGGTCCATTTTCAAGCAATTGTAAATTACAAAAAGTTGTTCAAGTCTAAAGACTAGGTACAAAATATTTGTAAACAGCAACCTTAGAAATTGGAATACATCAAGAAATCTACTAAAGTCAATGTAGATTCAATGATATGAAAGATAGAGATCATAGCATTAGTTGATATTCAGATGACGCGTTAATCCTTTATCCCTCTGATTAAGTTTGGGATCTTGTTCTTTAATTATTATCGCCTCTGCTATTTGCAATGTGTTGGTCTCGTTGAAGTTTGCGATAATTTCCATATTGTTGATGATATTTTTGGGCTTTTCTTTGTGAACATCGAACCAGTGTGTTTTTATTGAGCCATTATTTTCATGCTGTTTGCTTCTCACGGATAATAAGTTCGTTGTATAGCCAATATATTGGGCATTGTTACGAGTGCCCCCAATGCAAGTGTATCTGTATACAACATTATATGAGGATTGAAATTTTTCCATTTTTTTTTATTGCATTCATTAATTTGAAGTTTTTATAATATACTCTCACATTTATTTCAGATTTTTCATCCGTTGGTTGCGTACTGTCATTGACAATCTTCAACAGTCTCTTTTCTTCAATTATGTAGTTGGAAGTCATTTGACCTTTAAAATAAAACAATATTTTGTTCTTCTTATCTTCACTTTCTGCATTATTCATGAATATTTGCAATAATACATTGAATGTCATCTAATGCTATGATCTCCATCTTTCCTATCATTGAATCTACATTGACTTTAGATTTCTTGATGTATATGTACATACTTTTTACTCCTATTTCTAAGGTTGTTGTTTTCAAATATTTTGTACCTAGTCTTTAGACTTGAACAACTTTTTGTAATTTACAATTGCTTGAAAATGGACCAAGTAAGGTCTGAAACGTCGCCTAATAAATTAAAATTCTTTGCGATAAAATGGTGTTCATTTATCGTCATTACAAAGTTACCAAAAGAAGAAAAAGATCAATTCAGAAAAACAGAAAAAGTATACCACAAATAAATTAAGATTCAACATGATTTAATATTCAATGAAACATGTAAAAAGAACGACATGCTGCCAAGTAAACGAAATTAAAGCGACACGAAAAAGAACTACAAGATAAAAAGATAACAGAGAAATTCAGAAGTAAACTGATCGTGGATGAAATAGATAACAACTAATCAAATATATATATATATATATATATATATATATATATATATATATATGAATTGAAAATTAGTCATGTTTATTATATATTATATTATATTTGATAAATATACATGTATATTGAAAATACTGTGAGTATTTCCAGGCTCCCACGCCGCACCAGCTACTATCCAACCTTGTGAGAAGAGACAAAAACTTTTGCTGTGGAAGACCGGTTTCGAGATTTGTTCTCTTTCACAATTCCACATGCACTTAGCGGTACAAGACACAAACTGAATAGAGTCACAGCAAATTGCAAGCCAAAGAGAGATGTTCACTTCTTGAACAGCAAGATTTGTCGATTTCTCTCATTGGTGTATGATGGACAAGTTCTTACGTCACAAAACGCTTTTTGACAATAACGAATGACACGTTGGCTGCATGAGCTAAAAGGCAATACAATATGGGTATCGCTAAGAGTATACAATTCATGATTCAATCCATTCGGATGCAAAGTCCTCAGGCGCTTTATCCACATGTTTTCTTTTTTCAGCCTTTTGCCTTCTGAAGGACAATGCACAAGAGCCAAAAAAGAAAAATCACTAATGCTACATGTCCAATTAAAATGTTTGGACACAGAAGTAGCATAAAAAGAGCGTATACTTCGGATATGCTGGGAAATACGTTCACATATCTATCGTGATGTCTGGCCCACATACATTATATTACACTTTTTACAAATAATAAGATAAATTACTTTACAAGATTTACAAGAGAGTCTGTTTATAATTTGATAAAGGTTTCTATTTACAACATATTTTGAGGGTATACCAAATGCACAAACAGAGCAGTTGCCAGCACATAGAGAAAATCCAGTCTCCCACTGATCGGGAGACTGATTAGTCAAAGAAAATACCTGGCGAACACAGTGACGTATCAAACTTCTTGTATACCCTTGATGTCTCTATTGAGACTGTACAACAGCTTCAGTATTTTTAAAATCTCGAAAGAGGCACTATGAGTCACAAAAATCGCAAAATTTGACCGAAATTGATAGAACGGAAAACATGTTTGGGATGATACAATACAGGTGCTAACAGAGTATGGCTGTCTGTTGATTTAAAGCCAATACGATGTAAGATTCTTTGACTGGATTTATACAACTCCAGGTGTAAAAAACGAAGTGAACAATTGCTCAAGCAAGACTCAACTTTAATGCTTGGTGAAATACTATTTACAAAAAGGAGAAAACTTGCAAGGCAAGATTCGTCATACTCTCAAATCATTAAAATCATAAAAATATCATCGATATACCGAATCCAGAAGGAGGGTGGGTATTCACAATTATATACATTTTCTTCCCACTCAGACATAAAAATATTTGCATACAATGGTCCGAAGGCACACCCCATGGCAGTACCTTGGACTTGCAAAAATAACTCTCCTTTAAAGACAAAACTGTTGCCAGTTAAAATTAACCGGAGCATCGTTAACAATGACAAGTCAGGTCTCCTTTGATCTGGATGCTTCAAAAAACTTTACTGAAAGCATCTATACCCTCTTCTGTAGGAATATTTGTGTACAAAGAAGACACGTCTAAGGTGACAAGAACAGACGATTGAGACACCCTTACATTACTCAAGAGACTTATAACATGTACTGAGTCTCTTACATAACTTTTGCCACTTTGTGCTAATGGCTTAAGAAAATACTCTGACAGAGTCGAGCACGTACGGGTGACACTATTTGTATTGGAAATAGTCGACCAGGTGGCATACAATCATCATATATATATATATATATATATATATATATATATATATATATATAAATGAAAAGAAAGACAAGGCCAATAAATAAGATCTTATTATGACAATATTTCGACTGTCTCTTTTACAAGTCTGATGGTAAAAGAGGCAGTCGAAATATTGTCATAATAAGATCTTATTTATTGGCCTTGTCTTTCTTTTCATTTATTTATTCTACCGGCCAATGGCGAAATTCATCATCAATATATATATATATATATAAGTAGTTAGTTTTGCGGACGCACTGATAGTGGATAGGTACCTGGATAGGAACATGTTCCGAATTGCCAATCGGAACATGTTTCGATCATGTAAATAGGAACCGCGTTCCGATTGATAGCCGAATTGACATCATACTTAATGATTCGGTACACTTAGTTGTGTGTTGCGATCGGAACGGCTTGTTCCGAAATTGAATTAGAGTATGTGAATTAGAATAGGGATGCGAACATCTATTTCGGAACTTAAGCAGATGTTTGTTTTGAGACTGCTTGCTCAAATGCGACAATTGTGACCATTGTGACTATGATGACAATTTTATTTATTTTCATAATGCGTTTACAGATTAGAACTTATGAATGTTCTATTATTTGCTAATCAGAATCCCATTTACAGAATTTGTGAAATAAAAAGAAGAGGTTTACAATGTAAGTGTAATTAACCATAAAAAATGAAAGAAGGCAAGTCACGTCCCTCGGGGGACTCCGTTAACTTCAAGAAGTCCTCGGCCCATTCGAGGAATGTTGCATTGTTTGTGAAGTCGTGTTCACACTCGTGTATAGGACACTTCGCCGACAGTCCTTTTCTCCTTTGGAGTGCTGTCACTATCAGCGTCTTCCAGAGTTCCACCTTGCATCCGCAACACAAATTAACATTCGTATCCAACGCTCCACCCAAAATTACTTGTCTTTCATTTTGGTAACAGAACAGTTGTTTCTGGGTACTCATCATGAAATAGATTCGTAATAGATTCTTAATGTCTACTCAAGTCACGAGGATTAGAACTTGCTTAATTGGAACAATGATATCCTTATATATCCCTTTAGGGAAAATCGGAACCTCTCTGATTGGCTGTTGGGAATTCCTTTGTTTAAAAAGTATATAAGTCCTAGCTGTGTACCAATTCTCATCAAAGGTTCTAATCCTCAAGTACCATATTATCAGCTATCTTATCTATATTATTCCAATCACATTGAAAATGGAACGTATCACAGCACCTCCCACTTCTCCTGTTGAAAGGACGGAATCGCCATGCGAACCCAGAGTGTTAGTAAGAGGACCTGTAACTCCTGATCCAGAATCATCAGAAGATGAAAGCGTGTTTCTAAGGAGGAGTGTCATCGAAACACCGGTGGAAGCTCTTATAACAGTCAAGACACGTAGTGGAAGTCAGGTTCGAAATGCTCCACGAAAAACAAACACGAAGCGGATATGTGTGCGATTAGAGCCGGAAGAAAAGAATTTGACAACTGCGCTGGAGTTCAGCGTAATGGATCCAGCCACGCCTCGCCGCTGCCCTGGTGCCCCCAAAAAGACAAGAGTATGTGCTCGTGTTGACCTGAAGAGACTGATTCCTTTCCCCAATATTGACAATATGTAATTTTTTATCTTTAATAACACTTACATAAATGAACAATCTTGTTTTATAATTTCACAAATCAAATTTCTGATAGGATTTGAATGGGAACTGGGGATAGATACATTCATCTCTGAAATAGTTATCCATAAGTATTTCTAAGTTTAATATTTCTAAGATATATATTTCAATTCACTTGTTTGAGACTTTGAAACAGCACCGAACATACTAGAACAAATTTGAAATGAATATTAATGTGTAATTCAAATGATAGTCAAATTGGATGAAAGTTTGAATAGATTTACAGTGTTTTTCGAATGCTTTTTTCACCTTAGGATGATATCATACATATTGCATACAATACATCATTAGCTAGAGAATGAAAAGACCTTTCTAATGATATAAGGTATGTACCCATTCGATGAAAAAATCCCTGTTGTATGCAAGTGTATGCAGGAAGAAAAATTTATGATTTCAAATTTCTAAGTTTCTCAACTAAATTCTACCTATCTTTCAAAGGACTATAGGTGCTTCGGATGGTGTCATATATATTGCATACAATACATCATTGGAATCAGAATGAAAAGAGCCTTCGAATGATATAACATATGTACCT
This sequence comes from Prostheceraeus crozeri, assembly GCA_907163375.1. Classification (NCBI taxonomy): domain Eukaryota; kingdom Metazoa; phylum Platyhelminthes; order Polycladida; family Euryleptidae; genus Prostheceraeus; species Prostheceraeus crozeri. The sequence continues at coordinate 6,302 of CAJQUW010002627.1, read as the reverse complement.
ATTCAATGAAAAAATCCTTTTTGTAGTATGCAGGTGTATGCAACTGGAAAAATTCTAAGTTTTTCTCAAAAATGACTAAGTTTTCATGTTTTTTAAAATTTTCAAAGTTAAAGTTTCGAAATGACCATAATGTATAAACCTCCACATGAACTTGACCTTGACCTTGACCTTTGACCTTCATACACTTCATACACGGCGGGGGCCCTCAAGATATCTCGGGCGCTTGGCGCCCTCGAAAATTTATTTACCCATGGGCTCCGGGTGCCATAGCTATTCTTTTTTGCATAACTAAACCCTAACCCTAACCCTAGGTGCTTTTAAATTTAAATTTGGCGCGAAATTTGAATTTCGATTTTTGCACGTTTTATGATGCAGTCTGGATTTAACTGCTTAAAACTTGGTGACTTTTTCATTGTCATTTGACTTAAGATGATAATTCAAATTATATGAAATCCTCAACTTTAGTAAAATTTTTAAATGTTTAGAACTGCAGGGAATCCATCGTCATCACATGTTAATTGGTTTAACTTCGCGGTTACATGTACCACTCTAGCATCAAAGACTTCGATGGCACTTTTCTATTTCATCATTAAAATATATCAGCTGTTTAGTTTTGTTTGAATTCAATAGTTTGCTTTTCTATACCAATGTGATGTTATGATGTCATCCGGTCTTTGTTCATGGTTCCTTTGTTAGATTCATATATAAAGAAATTATAGAGCTCCGTTCTTCACTCATTTTTGAATTATTCTGTGTGCATGGCAGACCTCGTTCTCCGTCTCTCCGTTTCATCGATTTATAACTGCAATTCTGAAGTGAGTTCTACATTCTTCTATTCACTACTTTATATAGTTTGGGAGTAGGAACATTACTAAGTTCTTGTAACCAGATAGTTTAAAACATGTGGCTGGATCTTAAGTTAGGAACACTATATGTTATATTATTAAACAGAATTATTAATTTTTATAATTAATTATAGGATTTTCAAAACCTATAAAGCACACAAGCTTATATGATGAAGTGTTTAAATAAAGATAAACATTTCCAAGGTGTGCTTCAAATTTGTAAATAATTCAAATGCTAATTTTGCTTTCAAAGTGACAGTCTGTGGACCATTTACAAATTAAAAGTTGTTTAACCAAAGTCAGAAATGTTTATCTTTTTTAAAACATCAGTTTCGTTTCTATGATTTCATTTCGAAATAAAATAATAATCAGCTGATTTCAATTTCATGTTCATATGTAAGCAACCCTTTTCATGATAAATTCAACATTTCGACTTTCGGTTTCTATCTCGAAAAATATATATCTCTGTCAGAAAATTAATGACTGTAGAATTACTTTCCAATATTAATGCAATAGTTACTTAAATGAGTTCATATTTGCTAACAGACAATGTAATGACCAACGTTTTCCATGACTTACAGAAATGGTTCGTCATGCAAGAATTGCACGCCAACGATTAATTTTCCACTACTGTGAAACTTGCAAACAACCGGTGCGGCATGCCAACAAGAGTGGCCATAAAGACTGTAAATTCAAGGAGGGCTGCACGAATGCCTACTGCCTCACCTGCAGAGCCTACGTGCGAAGCACAGAAATGGGCAACGATGAAAACTCTAAAGCCTTCATCATCCGGCATGCATCCTGTGCGCAGGAGAATGGCAGGGGTGGACGTAACCTAACATCGAAAGCTGAAAAAAACAAATTGGCTAGACTGTTCGCGAAGGAGGATAGGGCTGCAGAAGGAGTTCTTAGTCAATGCGCCGAACCCTCAAAACCGCCCTCAAAAAGAAAATTCAAATCAAGAGAATTCCTGGACAATGACTCTTCACCAAGTGATTTAGAGGTGAGTACTGATAACTGCACATGCTAAATTTAAAATAAAAAATGAATAATGTCAAGAACATTTGTTTCGCTATGTATGAAGTAAATTTAACTTTTAAAAACATTTCAGTTTGAGAGGTCTCCAGCGAAGAAAAAGACTGTTGTCAAAAAGTTGCCTCAAGTGAGAAATGTAAGTCATGTTGATAAAAATTAATCACCTTTGATGTAAAATAATATGTTATTTCTCTTTACAGCTGTTTAAAATTCTGCCACCGGTACCCAAGATGAGTGCGGTAGAAGAAACAAGTACCCCACGTCCCGTAAGTACAGTTGTTGTAGTCGTTACTATAAGTTCCTCTCACCACTTCTTAATGTATCATACATAATCCATTTGCTCAATTATCCTTCTATCTTTTTCTACCGTTTCAGGTAATGAGATCCTTATCCCTGAAAAAGTCCACGGTTAATAGCGTCGCCTCAACACCTGCGACTACCACTTCCGTTGAGGACAATGAGGAGCGTCCCTACACGATACGGGAGTCCTCATCCGATGAGAGGGAGGATTCAGACGAGAGTAGCGACTCGTCCTCTTCAACATCGACCACATCGTCACCCACATCTTCTGATGAGGATGAAGCAAGGCATTCCCTTGTAAGTACCGAACTTAATAATAATTGCATAACATAATTAATGACTAAATCTCATGATTTCTCTTGATAAATGCTGTTCTAAAATTATAACAGTGATATATATTTTCAAAACAATTCGATTTAGGTCAATTTTTCACCGATGGCTCCTGAGGTACGATTTTCACAAATTTTGTTAGAACTGCAGTGCTCTATCCTCATTATAAGGACATATAGATAGTAAACAATTATTTCTTCTCATTATAAGGATATATAGATAGTAAACAAATATTTCTTCTCATTTCAGGATATGTGTGATTTCACATCACAAGAAATCTTCTCCTCCCGGATCCGTGCGTCGCCAAATTGCAGCGTTCGGCTGCCCCTTACACCGATCCTTCAATATCGAACTCCTGTCCCCTTTCCTGATCCTGCTCCTGCTACAGTCCCTGTTACTGCTCCAGTCCCTGTTCCTGCTCCTGCTCCGATCCCTGTTCCTGCTCCAGTCTCTGTTCCTGCTCCTTTACAATACAATGTCGACCTAGATGATACGTCCGAGAATGATGAGCGGCTAGAAGAGAAGTTGAAACTGTACCAGCAACGCCTGAGGATGGCTGAGGAGAGAGAAAGTAAGCTCAGGGAGGAGAATAGGGGTTTGATTGTGTCCGTTAGAAATTTAACACAGTCAAACCTACTATTGTCCTCCTCTGTAGCCAGAGGTAGTCGTCAGTTCGAGCGTGAGACGCTTATGCATTTGGTATTTCGTGATGGGGACATCACAAGAGTGAAGCTGTCTCGCATAGAGGACACGGCCGACTGCTGTGAGCAGTGCCACCATGTCAAACTGTCGCACAGCGACATGGTCAAGTGTCAGAAAATGTAAACTTTTTACTTTTTGACTTCAAATGGAAAAAGAAATTGTTACAAGTCCTGTCTTCTTATTTCATCGTAGATTGGAACAAATGTCATTGGCTAGTAATCGTTGTGACGTCATAGGATGATAAAAAATATATATAGGCTGCAAAAATTATAATCCTCACCAGTTTAATAAACATGGTTGTCTGTTCTAAATGTGGAAAATCGTTTACTCTTAATGGTGATTTGCAACGCCATGAAAAGTTTTGTAAGTTAGGAAAAACTTATCAGTGTAGGAAGTGTCCATATGAAACGAAACGGCAGGATAATCTAAAGCGGCACAATCTAGTCTGTGATAAGCAACCAAGTAATTGTAATTTAAATTCAAATCCTCAAAGTATGTCAGCTAATGATTGTCAAATACCCTAATCTAGTACTGCTGAATCAACGTCTAGATACAGTAGAAATTGGATAACTCGACACCTCACGGTGCCTCAGAAAAATGTCGACTTAGGCAAACTGTCGAGATAACCGAACACGCACATATGAATCCGTAAAATATCCTGCGATGAGTATAAAAGGCGTCTATACGGCAATAAAAATCATGCTGTTATTAGAAACAGACGCAAAACAGTTAGCCCATACGTAAATCACACTGTAAATTAAGTGTAAATTCCATTTACGTGTAATAATCTGAAAATCACGGAAAATCATGCTCAACTTACTGACCATCGTTCCGTGTACCATAAAGTAGAAGTAGGTAGGGCCTACGGTATCGGTACATGTTGGCGAAGGAAAAAATCTGATGTATCATATGACATTTGTATGTACCATGTGATCAGACAGACCAAAAGTGAATTCAGTTTCTCTTCTTGAAGAAGTCGGTTACTTCTGACTGCTTGAGTGACAGCTTCTTGATCGAAGCATCTATCAATTTATTTTCGATCTGTCTGGCATAGTCAACGAATACAGATTCCGAATCAAGGCACTGTAGAAGATGTTGTATTCTGCGTATCATTAGAGTACCCTCCACAATAGTAGGTGGAGGTTCGATTGTTGGCTCATCATTATCATCAACATCCTCAGGATCATCTGCAGGAATCAAGCTCACCTCTATTTCATCCGTCGTGATGATCTCTCGGCAATCGATTTCCTCATCCGTATTGACGTAGTCGTCGAAGTTGAAGTCTGCTGGAATAATTCCTTCGTTGATCATGCAACTCCAGATATTTCGATGATCCACCTCATGACTTTCACCATCAGGCAACAATTCGATGTCCCTTGGAGGATGAAATCCAACTTTCTTGAAACAATTTTGAATAGTCACTTCAGACACATTGTTCCATGCTTGTTTCAATATGTCCATGGATAACTTTATGTCAATCGAAAAATCCAGTTTGTTTTCGAATGCGAATAAACGCCTCTTCGCAAGATCGTGACGATAATGGGCTTTGAGACATCTGATCACACCAGCATCCAAGGGCTGTGTTTTCGAGGTTGTGTTCGGTGGCAGATAAACATGTCTGACGTTTTGTAAGTTCGGGACGACCGGATGAGCAGTACAATTGTCCAACACCAATGCGACTTTCCTGTTCTGTTTGGCCATCGTTTGATCCAGTTTTCTCAGGTATTTCTCGTAGATCTCACTGGTCATCCAGGCTTTCTTGTTGTTTTCATATTGTAGTGGAGGCTTCTGAAGACCTTTGAAGCACCTTGGATTTGCGCTTTTCCCAATCACCAACAATGGGAAACGCTCCCCAGTCATGCTTGCAGTGACCATCACGGTAACTCTTTCCTTCGATGGACGGCCGCCAACACACTTCTCTTCTTTAAAAACATGGATTCTATCAGGCAGACATCGATAGAAGAGACCAGTTTCATCACAATTCAGAATGTTTTCTGGAGCATAATCCTTCAGTAGGAGAGGTAGACGGTTGTTTAGCCAATTCGATGCTCCTTGTAGATCAGGCGATTGTCCTTCACCGTGAAGTTTCTTCGCGACGATGCCGTTTCGTTTCTTCCATCTATTGATCCAGTTGATGTCAAGATTCACGAAGTCAGGATATTGCAAATTTTCGGCATATTTTCTTGCCTTGGTGAGCAACATCTCACCGGAGATTGGTATGTTCTGTTCGCGAGCCAAGGGAAAGAATTTTGTCAATGGTTCGTCCACTTGATCAAAGTTATGAGCCTTGAACCGTTTCGCATCGGTCGGTCCAACCTTCTTCAAATTTCGAGACAATATTCTCTGCTTTCTTAATGTACCCTGCGATCGTACTTCTAGGAATACCTTTCAACTTCGCTATGTCCGTTTGCTTCATTCCACCTTGGTGTAGTTTCAACGATTTCATATTTGAGTTTTAAGAGTACTCATTGTTGTTGTTAAAAAAGGAGTAGACTAGCGTAAAAAAGAAGATGCACGTGTAGGTCGATGACAGCCGATTGATAGTGATGACCAACAGATAATGATCGAGTTAGCGATCAAGTGGGAAATTATAAGATCAGGTGGTCTAAGGAAAGAACTCAATTAAGCCTATGTTTGATGCCTTCGCAAATGACACAAACAGATAATGAGCGAGTTAATTAACGATAAGTAGAAAATTGTAAGATGAAGTGCTCTAAGGAAAAATTCAATTAAACCTATGTTTGCTGTCTTCGCAATTGATACCTTTCACCTTCACCTTCCTGAACAATGGACAAATGTAAACAAACTTAGTCGTCGATCCGATCGCCGCAGGTTACTACGGGACGGAATTTACTTTTGATGCCAATTATGAATTACATCACAATGGAATGATGAGACCAGATAAGCGAATGAATGCCCGATTAATTACCGAATTTCATGTTGAGTTAGGCAAATTGTTGACTTACGCGAAGACGAGATGCACAAATTTTCTTGTGTGTGATAGATAGGATTTTTGGCGGGACTTGAACAAAATGACGATTTAAGCGAATAGTCGAGTTATGCGATGTTGAGTTATCCAATTCCTACTGT
>CAJQUW010002626.1:0-55491 GCA_907163375.1 Prostheceraeus crozeri | reverse complement strand
AAAACTACGTAGGTTAGAAGCCTGTACATAAGCTGATAGCACATATAGGTACAAGCCAGGGATGCGGAGTCCTATCAATTTGATAGGACTCCGACTCCGGGGGGTTGATAGGACTGCGGCCTGTAACTAGACCCGAAATATAATACAAACAAATCATTTATCCTCGTGCCTAGGAGAATACAACGGTAAGCAACGCCAAGGGTTCAGCCACCAAATATTAACTTTCTTGTTTTTTTTCGTGAGAAGCAAAAAAATTATTCTATTTTTGTGAAACGGATGTACTAATTAATCATTTACTCTTTGAGAGACTATGTACCTATATCTCATAAAACAAGCTGAGAAAATAGTCTCAAGACATGCATTCTGCTATAATAATTCACTATTGATTTTTAAAGTTATATGTATCTGAGCGGATTAAAAACAATTTGTGCAAGAAGTTTTAAAAATATTCTGTTATTGCGAACAGCATCTATCTGTATGTATGACTTAAATCATTACTTGTGAGCGTTTAAATATGACTTGCCTTAACAGCGAACTTTTTATCCAATAAATTAAGTGTCAACGGTTCGGTCGTTCTTTCTTACAGTCCACACACAGAGTGATGTACACCCTATGCCTACTACGAATCCGCGTGTGAGCCGAGTCTTAGTTATTTCCTCTTCTTGTCAGACAGGATCAAAGAAAAACACATGTTGATTTAATGCAACGCAGATTGCAGCATGTACTAAAAATGAAATTTTCTGTGTTTTCTCTTATCAACTGAAAAGTAACTGTAGATCCATAATTTTCGGCATGACATGTCTTCAGGTCATTTCCTGTCATGTGTGTGATATTATCAAGCTTCTGATCGGCAATGTATGCGAGAATGTGGTTCAATGTGGATAAAGTGGGCCAAGATGTTGATGCTTGCTGACAGTAGGAGGCTTGCCAGTAGTAAGCAAGTGACAAACACTCGACCGGCGCCCCCCCCCCTCTGGAACGGCAGAGTGTCGTGGTCGGCCGCCGTGGTGCTTCGGGTCTGAGTCCCCCCCCCTCTGGAACGACAGAGTCTGTCGTGGTGTGCCGGCCAGGTGGGTTCACAACATGTTCGCTGACTCCCCCCCCCCTCTGCAACGACAGAGTGTGAGACTCGGATGTGTTGGTCTCGTATGGGTTGACGTGACCGACCGCCTAGGTTGACGTGGCCGACCGCCTAGGTTGACGTGGGCGACCGTCTAGGTTGACGTGGGCGACCGTCTAGGTTGTCGTGGATGGTGAAATGGCTGCCAGATTCGGATTCAGCGTAAAATTCTGCATCGGTAGGGTGAGTTTCAAGGCAATTGGCGAGAAAAAATTTTTCTTCAAAATTTTAACAGAGTTAGAATTTGGGACGTTTTGGTGTGTAGCGCCCAAACGAAGCATCGGATGAGAAAACGGAGGCCAGATTCGGAATCTACGTGAAATTTTGGGTTAGGAAGGATGTTTCCAGCGAAATCGGAGAGAAAAAATTTTCGGCTGACGTCCCCCCCCCTCTGGACAGCTTGCTTCGATTTTGGCTTCCAGTGGACGGATTTTGTCGTGCGATAGCTCGTTTGAAAGCTAAGAGTGAGACAAATTCAGTGAAAGAATCGGCTTGTTCCTATCTGTCTTCGTTTAGATGTGAGACGCCATTTAAGATTTTGGGACATTGGTGAAAAACGACAGAGTTAGAATTTGGGACGTTTTGGGCTCTAGCTTCAAAACGAAGCATCGGATTGGAAAACGGATTTCAGATTTGGAATCAGCGTGAAATTCTTTATCTGTATAGTGAGTTTCAAGGCAATCGGCGAGAAAAAATTTTCAACATTTTTCGAAAAAACGACAGAGTTAGAATTTGGGACGTTTTGGTGTGTAGCGCCCAAACGAAGCATCGGATGAGAAAACGGAGGCCAGATTCGGAATCTACGTGAAATTTTGGGTTAGGAAGGATGTTTCCAGCGAAATCGGAGAGAAAAAATTTTCGGCTGACGTCCCCCCCCCTCTGGACAGCTTGCTTCGATTTTGGCTTCCAGTGGACGGATTTTGTCGTGCGATAGCTCGTTTGAAAGCTAAGAGTGAGACAAATTCAGTGAAACAATCGGCTTGTTCCTATCTGTCTTCATTCAAAAGTTAGAGCGGTTACAAGATTTTAGGTCGGAGCTCGCTCACCTGAAAAAATCCTAAGTGTCAGAGTGGCTTTGTATGGGTAAAAATTTGAAAATTTTCCAAAGTGTGGAATTTCGACCTGGGACCGTCACCAAAACATTTTTCATCAAATTTTGAAATTTCACTGACGTCCCCCCCCCTCTGGACAGCTTGCTTCGATTTTGGCTTCCAGTGGACGGATTTTGTCGTGCGATAGCTCGTTTGAAAGCTAAGAGTGAGACAAATTCAGTGAAACAATCGGCTTGTTCCTATCTGTCTTCGTTCAAAAGTTAGAGCGGTTACAAGATTTTAAGTCGGAGCTCGCTCACCTGAAAAAATCCTAAGTGTCAGAGTGGCTTTGTATGGGTAAAAATTTGAAAATTTTCCAAAGTGTGGAATTTCGACCTGGGACCGTCACCAAAACATTTTTCATCAAATTTTGAAATTTCACTGACGTCCCCCCCCCTCTGGACAGCTTGCTTCGATTTTGGCTTCCAGTGGACGGATTTTGTCGTGCGATAGCTCGTTTGAAAGCTAAGAGTGAGACAAATTCAGTGAAACAATCGGCTTGTTCCTATCTGTCTTCGTTCAAAAGTTAGAGCGGTTACAAGATTTTAGGTCGGAGCTCGCTCACCTGAAAAAATCCTAAGTGTCAGAGTGGCTTTGTATGGGTAAAAATTTGAAAATTTTCCAAAGTGTAGAATTTCGACCTGGGACCGTCACCAAAACATTTTTCATCAAATTTTGAAATTTCACTGACGTCCCCCCCCCTCTGGACAGCTTGCTTCGATTTTGGCTTCCAGTGGACGGATTTTGTCGTGCGATAGCTCGTTTGAAAGCTAAGAGTGAGACAAATTCAGTGAAACAATCGGCTTGTTCCTATCTGTCTTCGTTCAAAAGTTAGAGCGGTTACAAGATTTTAGGTCGGAGCTCGCTCACCTGAAAAAATCCTAAGTGTCAGAGTGGCTTTGTATGGGTAAAAATTTGAAAATTTTCCAAAGTGTGGAATTTCGACCTGGGACCGTCACCAAAACATTTTTCATCAAATTTTGAAATTTCACTGACGTCCCCCCCCTCTTATCGATTGCATATTCACAGGGTATATAAGAACGGGATCGGGAGAGGAATTTCACTAAGTTGAGAAACTGACTACAGGTAAGTCGTTTCTCTTGAGGTCCGATATCGGACTTCTGACTTTACATTGCTGATATCAGCTAAGGTGTCAGACTTATAGGTTAGTCAGTATAGCATGACTGACCATTTGATGATAGTAGGCCGAAATCTTCAAACGGCTATAACTTTGCTTCTACAAGTCCTTTAGACTTGATTCAAAAAACATTCGACAGCGTTTGCTATGCTGAAGGTGACAGACTACTTATAAACGTTTTATGAGTAGTACTAAAATACTGAAAAATTTAAATTCATATTTAATGATAATAATTAAAGTTTTTGAATAAAAAGCAGTCGTTTATGAGTCTCTGTGACTTGGGTCGTTTCCTCTTGTAAATAACTCCACCGGTTTTCATGTCAAAACTGGGGCCCGGATACCAACACAGTGATATGACGCACGCTCTGTCCGATCGAGGTTGGATTTGTGGGTCGAGGCCTTGGAGCTGGGATAAGATCCCCTCTGAGTAATGCCTGTAACGGATTCAAGAGCTTAACACCCAAACGGTTGCTGACTTGCTATCAAATGTTTGGTGACTTAGTCTTTCAATACATATCAGCAAGTAGTATCCTATAAACACTTGCTATCAAATTTTACTCTATCTTTACAGAATTATCATGACGAAAGCGAGTAACGCCAAGATGCTAGTGGGAAGTGCAGTTGTGGCAAGATTGCTAGAGGTAGCGAACTCAAGAAACATTTAAAAGAAAAAGAGGGGACGATGGGCCATGAGAGGAAAGTGATGTTGAGGTTGTGTGTGTCTTGTCGGAAATGTGTGATGGGGATGAGAAGGAATTTATGAAGGCGCATTTGCAGTGTGAGAGTGGGAACATCGGAGAGAAGGGGTTCAAGGCATGGTTTGAGGGAGAGTTGTTGGAGAGGGAAGAGGTGACAAAGGCGGTGGCAGCGATACAGGACGTGATTGGGGAGAAAGTGGTGAGGAATGCGAGTGAGGGGAGTTCGAGTGATGGGAGTTCGAATGAGGAAGTTGAGTTGAGAGCGAATATGAAGAAGAAGGATGATGTTGATTTGGATGCGGTGATGGAAGATTTGTTTGGGGACATAGCGGATTTGAAGGAAGAGTGGGAGGGGGAGGAAGTGGCTAAGCCGATGGCAGCGTCATCGCCACGGCAGCAAGAGGCGTATGACACGGAGGTATTTGTGAGAATGAAGGATCGTGTGATGGCTTTGGAAAGTAATAATAGAAAAGTTTTGAAGGAGAATGAAGAGCTGAAGGTGAAGGTTGAGGGGTATAGGGCAACAAGGGAAGAGTTGGAGAGCTTGAGAAAGAAGGAGAAGGAATGGATGGCGGAAAGGAGCGAGTTGATGAGGAAGGCAGGTTTGGTGGAGAGTTTGCAGGCGAGTGTGTCGAGGAAGGATGAAGAGATAGAGCGGATGCGAAGCGTGGTGAAGGAGACGGAGGAGGTGAAGGTTATTAATAAGAGGTTGACGGGTGAAGTGGAGCGACTGCATGAGCGTTTGAAGTGTCGAAAAAGGAGAGTGTATGAAGTCCATCTTCCCCTCTTTGAGAACAATGTGTGCGACGCCCCAACCATCACGGATGATCCCAACGTAACACAGCAGTGTTATGAGGGCGACGGAGTCCGATGTCTCCACATGAGTATGGACGTTACCGGCCAGCTTGAAGACTTCGTCGTCCGAAAAGTTCGGAAGAAAGTTCCCAGTAAGCTTCCTCAACATGATCATTTTTGTAGCTCATCTAATCTCCTATTCTTTTTCTTTCAGAGTTTTTGCAGAAGTGAGAGGAGTGTCGGTGGACGGAGAACGACCCATGGGCTCTTTTAAGGGCCAACCTTCTAATGCAGCTAAAGCGGTCCCAAGCCCGCCACATATCCTCGGATATGGAATGCAGAGGGGAAGAAAAATAATGAATGGAATGAAATGGGAGGACACTCACGCGCCACACGCAACATAACACACTTCTCTCTTCCGTAGTCTAACAAGCTCTTTACACATGGATCGCAGTCGATTGCTATCCCTGTATCAGAAGTGTAAGCTATCTTAATTTTATTTGATACTATTTCATCTATCATCATCGTCCATATGAAATGTTTTAAGATTTACAAGTTAGACTAAGCGTGCTACTATTTCCAAATGAAAATGTATACATGGTTAAATCATCCACTTAACCCCATCCGTAGTCTAACAAGCTCTTTACACATGGATCGCAGTCGATTGCTATCCCTGTATCAGAAGTGTAAGCTATCTTAATTTTATTTGACACTATTTCATCTATCATCATCGTCCATATGAAATGTTTTAAGATTTACAAGTTAGACTAAGCGTGCTACTATTTCCAAATGAAAATGTATACATGGTTAAATCATCCACTTAACCCCATCCGTAGTCTAACAAGCTCTTTACACATGGATCGCAGTCGATTGCTATCCCTGTATCAGAAGTGTAAGCTATCTTAATTTTATTTGACACTATTTCATCTATCATCATCGTCCATATGAAATGTTTTAAGATTTACAAGTTAGACTAAGCGTGCTACTATTTCCAAATGAAAATGTATACATGGTTAAATCATCCACTGAAGCCCCATTCAAGTACGTCAGTATGAAAGCAAAGATAATACGAAATAAAAATTTATTATGGCATGTATTTCAAAAGGTCTTCATCGTCAATATCGTCCCAGAGTCTGGCTTCACATAGATAACAAAAACAGTTCAGTTGCTTTAATCGTTCTTCCACTGCGAGCCTCACTTTATCAATATACTCCCACTCTGCCATAGTTCGTGGCTGGGAGTTAGGGGTGTACCACTCCCATAATTGGTGGAGGAATTTCGTGCTGTTGATCTCCATCACATCGTCAGTATCGTACTGGAGATACTTCCACCTCACGCCTGTTAAGTCGGGACACTCCTTCTCACATACACTCTCCTCTTCCTCATCCGCTGGTAATGATAACTTCCTGATATCGTCCAGTTGGTACACCTTCTCCACCTTCGCCTTTCTTGGAGCGTTTGGTGTAACGAGCGCCTTTGGTGTTGAGCATGGAGAAGAGAATTTTGTGTTTGATGTTGTCGGAGGGCTTGTCATGTTGACTGTGAATAATGACTTTGAAATGTTTTCTAATTCTTAAGTATCAACAAGCAACCAATCAGAATGAACATCCAATGAATGAAGAGAATGAAAGTATATAAGCAAAGTGACATCCGTATCATTTCACTCTGTCTTTGAGACGCATAAGTGAACTGTTGTCTAGCGAATTCTGTATTTGAGGCGTACAAGTGAACTGCTCTTTAGTGAATTCCAAATTTGAGTGAAGTCTCTATCTTGTTCAAGTATCAAGCTTAAACATAATTTCGTTCAAATGGTAAGTTGAAAATTTCCTCTCTCATCTCCCTCAAACGTGTGGCTAATAGCATCTTCCTCAATTTCAGGCATCAACTTCATCACCAACACCCTCCCTTCTCGAGGAAAGTTTAGAGTTGTTGAGTCAAGGTAGGTTGTAACAATATACTGACACTTGAACAGAGATGAAAGAATGATTTCTCTTTCAGGTGATACCAGTTCCATCTCGTGCGAGTCCATATCAACATTGTCGCGGGAATGCGACGATCGGCAATGTGCTGACTGTGGACACATCTTCACGAGGAAGCGTGATCTCACCCGACACATCAAGCGAGGTGTTTGTCAACCTAAGCCGGCATCAATCTCCGAAGGTAGGGATGATTCTGTTAACGATGTCTCCTTTTCTTGCGACTTGTGCGCTCAGTCTTTCGAGACACGTTTTGAACTATCTTCGCACAGACTTCAACATACACACGCGAACGATACCTACACCAACGGTACCTCCTCTATCCGACTCACTGAAGTGTCCATAAATAATTTAGTGAGGAACTACCAGATGGACTCCTCAGAAACCATTGCTAACTTTGAGGAATGGTTTCATCAAAATTCATCATTGATAGAAGCGCTCTTCAACAATTTAGACAATTTTAGGATGAAGGCGCTCATCTATCTTAAAATAAAATATGTAAAAATCGACCACCATACTGGACAAATAATAGAGAGGTTGGAGTTTCACATACCCTCCTCTCCTGCAACCGAAGTTGTAGACTGTGAGTCTTGGATAAATTTTCATATCCAAGGGTTAAAATTAAATATAGATAAATTTAACGAGCGTGATAGTGGACTCGTTTTTGATGGTATTGAGACCGCCATGATTAAAATCAGTTTATTAGGAAATCATAGTGGTCGAGGCTCCTTTAAACTTCCGAAAAATTTAAGAAATAAAGCAGCAGTCATTTCTGTAGATTGCGAATCGCAATGTTTTAAGTATGCCGTCCTCTCCATTCTCCACTATAATGATGTGCAGAATAGTCGATACCGCAAGAGTAAGTATCAACAGTGGGAGAATGAATTAAACTTCGATGACTGTAATAGTGACGATATGAAAATTAAAGATATAGAAAAATTTGAAAAATTGAACAACATCAAAATAGTTCTCCATGTTTGGGAAAAAGGATTGAAGGGTGTGCGCTACAACTCGCGTTCGAGTTGTTATGAACGTACAGTAAACCTGTTATTAGTAAAACAGGATGATAGTGAGGAATGGCACTACTGCGGTATTCCCAAAATCTCTCGCTTATACCACCACTTAGAAAACTCTAGTAGAGAGTTATATTACTGCGACAGATGTATTCGCCACTTTAGGAGGAAAACTAAATTTGAAACTCATTACGAATGGTGTAAGCGAGGTAAACTGCAAATGGAGCGCATGCCCAAAGATAAGGAGTTTTCATATAGAGAGAATGGTGATGAATTAAGTCCTCTTCGTGTCATCTATGCTGACATCGAATGTTATATCGATGATAACATCCATCGACCAGCAGCCATTTCCTGCTATGAAGTATGGCATGATCACTTTAGGGGTAGGCAAAATAAAATGCGCGTCTGGCAAGGTGAGGATTGTATTTACCAATTCCTACAATTCCTCGAACAGGCTGTAAAATTTCAACAAAAACATGATGGTGAACTCTATCGCAGATCATTGCATATGACAGCAGATGATCAAGCAAAATTTGATAGTTGCAACATTTGCCCCAAATGTAGGAAAACATTTGACGATGATAAGATTAAGAAAGTGCGCGACCATGATCACATCACTGCTAAATTTAGAAACGCACTCTGTTCAAAATGCAATTTTTCACTTAGGATGAAACGGCGTACATTACCCGTCATTTTCCATAATTTCAAGGGCTACGACAGCCATATGATAATAAAAGGAGGTTTAGGTCAAATGAAAGAGTGGAAGCTTGATGTAATAGCGCAAACGAGAGAGAAGTTTATGGCCATGACAGCAAAAGTGCCTGTCGATAAAACTAAAGAAAATAAGACGGTCTATTTTGATATAAAATTTTTAGATTCCTACCAATTTATGACTGCTTCACTGGCCTCTCTCGTGCAAAATCTAAAGTCTCTTCCACTAACACAAAATCTTAAGAAACAATACCCAAATCTAACCGATGAAGTCATCACACGGAAAGGAGTCTTTCCATATGCATATTTTGATGCGATTAGTAAACTCGGCGAGACTTCTCTTCCGCCCATAGATAAATTTAAAAATGATTTGACCGGCGCAGAATGTAAGACCGAAGATTATGATCATGCACAAGATGCATGGATAAAATTTGACTGCCATACATTTGGCGAATATATGATTGCCTACCTTAAGTTAGATGTATTTTTGCTGGCTGATGTATTTCAGGAGTTTCGACGAGTGGCATTAGAAGAAGATAAGTTAGATCCCGTCCACTTTGTCAGTCTGCCAGCCATGTCATTTAAGTCTGCTTTTAAAATGACTGGTGAGACCATTCATCTCTTACAAGATCCAGAGATGTATAATTTATTTGAGCGAGGAATTCGCGGTGGTCTCACATTTGTAAATAAACATAGGTTAAAATCTGAAACAGTAGGCAATGACCAGACTCATCTGAAGTATTATGACCAAAATAATTTGTATGGTAGTTCATTATCCAAACCGCTACCTCACTCTGAGTTTAGCTGGTTAGATGATAGTGATATTCAACATTTCTCCAACCCTTCTAACATACTAGCAATTCCAGATGAAGGTGATTGGGGATATTATTTTGAGATAGATCTAATCTATCCAAATAATATTAAACATAAAACCGTAGATTTTCCACTCGCACCCGAATCAGGTGAAGTGAGTAAAGATATGTTTTCCGACTTTATGAAACAATTTCATAAAGATTTAGAATCATGTGGACAACCCGACTATAAGCCTTGTCGCAAACTTTTACTCACCCAGTATGATAAAGAAAACTATCTAGTCCACTTTAGCATCTTAAAATTTTATTTAGAAATGGGTATGATTTTAAAAAGAGTTCACCGCATTATTAAATTTAGACAGAAAGCCTTCCTCAAGCCATATATTGATAGCAACAGCCAGAAACGTGCACTAGCCCAAAATAACTTTGAAAAAGATTTTTATAAATATAAGAACAACAGTCTATTTGGTAAGACGATGGAGGATGTTAGAAAGCGCGTAAACTACAAACTAGTTAATGATGATCAAAAGTATCACAAATTGACCTCATCACCTCTATTCATCGATAGAGACATTATCGATGAGGACCTTATAGGTGTTAAAATGATAAAATCTGAAGTTGAGTTGTGCAAACCCATCTATATTGGTCAAGCTGTACTAGATTATTCTAAGCTTGAAATGTACCAACTCTTTTATAAAATACTAAAACCATGTCCTCTCGTAAAAGAGGTTCGTTTGTTGGGTGGTGATACAGATAGTTTCTTCTTAGGTATTACCACTCAAAAAGATTTAAATTTCAATGAAGTAGGAAAATCTTTGGAAAGATATTTTGATACATCAAATTATCCTGCTGATCATCCACTCTACTCCATCAAAAATAAGGCAAAACTTGGCTGCTTTAAGGATGAGACAGCAGGGAAGGAAATAGATGAAATGATTCTCCTCCGTCCAAAAATGTATTCTATGAAATTAAAGGATAGTGATGATAGCATTAAGCGCGCTAAAGGCATATCAAAATCCATTGTGCAAAATATGAAACATAAGAATTTCAGGAAAGCCTATAGAAATAAAAATATAACGTTTGTCAATATGACAATCTTAAAATCTAAGTCGCATGAGATCAAAACTCATACTTTTAGGAAACGGGCGCTTTCAGCATGGGAGGATAAGAGGTGCTGGTTAGAACACAACATATCTCTTCCACATGGACATCCTGACACAAACATACCACCACCCAAAAGAATTAAACTCACACTACCACATTCAGGAGACGTCTTAGCATAATCATCCTTAACTTAGTATTTTGATGTTGATTTCTGTAGATAAACATTGTTGTTTTATGTATCGCATGAGATTGTTTTTTTCCTTGTGAATATGTGTCCACATCTGTACATTCCCCATGTGATGACTTTTCCACTGAAAGACATTTTTCCTATCCCTGTATATTTCCACCCTTCACGAAGTAAAAAGACTTTTTGTATATAACAATGTTTATTGAAGTGCGCTCATGTATATATTTTCAGTGGATGTTGTATAAAGTCTGTTGCTTCACATTCATGTACATATTTCAATAAACATATCACAATGACTTCACTTTGTTTTCCGAAACACTAACGTTATGAGGGATTTAGTATCTTTCACATGGATGCACTCTTGTAAACCATTGGTAATTTTGATAGCAATAGAGGGTATAGTTTGTTTGACGACGGGATGATAGAAAATAGATTCAAACATCTTCTCGACTATTCCATATGAAGCGTCTTTATCATGAATGAAATCACGTAAAATGTATTCTTTTTTCTCACCAACAGAAATAGGTAGAATCAAATCACTTTGAATGTAAAGGTGCTGTTCATGTTTATCAAGTGTCATTGGTGTTTCTATACCAATCGTATGCGCAGCAGCAAACACTGTTTGTAGCATTGAAAAACCAAAGAGTTTTTTCAAATTTTTACTCAATTGACATTGAATGTCATCACCCAGTTTCAGAACAACGCGTTGATTTTCAATTGAAAACGAAATGTGGTGTGTCTTTGCATCATATTTACTTTTCATCACATGCTTCAACTTCTGTTGTATATAAGGATTTACTACATGAATGAAGCTTTCAACTGTATGATATAGACGCGGCATTATATTGATAGCAACTTTAGATTCTTCATAAGACTGGTAAATTTTCTTGATGCGATCGCCATAGATGTCCACCCACCATTCATCATTAACTGAATCAGCTTTAGTGTGATATTCATGAGAAGCATACACCACACCGCTTCCAATAATAGGTGTATAATGTCTTACAAAATGACGCAAGGTTGGAGAGAAATAAACTGTAAGTTTGTCATTATATTTCTGAATAACCAACTTATTTTTGTCCGCCATAATTTTCTCTCCATACTTCTTACCCACAGTCTCTTTCCATCGTTTTACTAACTCAATAAGTGATAAATGTTGAACACCACGCTTTTTCAAAATGATGCGTTCTTCGCATTCTACAACATCTTCATCAAATATTTTAAATCTATAATGAAATTTGTTGATTCGATTTGAATAAACTTTTCTAACATTTGCAGTAGCAATTGACGTTAGATGTAGTCCATGACCAAAACCGAGATGCGGATAGAATTCACTATCCAACCTCAGCGTAAGACCTTTAGTAAAAGAATGAAAGCGGAGGAACTGTCTCCCACTCCAATGATAGATAGTAAACTCATAAGCTTTCTGATTTTTATTCTTCATGATGGAAGTATTACCACTGTTGAATGCCTTAATAATTTTCTCATTCCCAAATGGCTCATAAGAATCTGATTTTATCTGAATCCATTCATAGTTCCACTTTCCATCTGATGTTAAATTGTATGGGAACTGAAATGCATTATTCATCGTTATTCCATCATGGGTGCGAGGAGTTAATATCATTTCTTCCAAATCATTCACATTCTGAATATTGCTATCATAGCAAATACTAGAAACGCCAACCTCCCATTCACCTTCTAAATGCAGTGGGCGATTTAATTCTACTCGATAGTCTGATGGTTTATTTTTGGGAAATTTATTCATAGAAGCATTACTGGGCAAGTAGATTAGAAACGAGTCCTTATTTTCACTTTCCATATTATTCACATTGGAAAAATATATTAGCATACGTTTGCATTAACTCTTCATTCGGAAATGGAGTGTAATACTTGTCACAGCATCTTTATGAAAAGGAATCAACGCACCAGCATCATCATAAATGGCAATATCAATTTGTGGGATGTAGTTTGATTTCAGCTTTGTATAATGCACTTTCTTGAAAGTATGCTCAGATAAAATACTGCAGCTTTTTGGCTGGTATGGTATCATTGCTAGCAATGGAGCTTCAACATCTCCCACACGTACATCTTCACCAATATTGGAATATATCTGAAAATAGTTAATACGACGCGATAGCGACATGTCTGCGCTAGCTTTGGTTACAGTACCACTTTTAAAGATATTTTGATCAAAACCCAAAATGTCCATTAGAGTTTTATCCATAATTAGTTCAATACCTTTTCCATTTATAGTGAGAGACAAAGTACCTTCTTTTTCAGAAAATGAAATATGTTGCTCATTAATCACTTCATTTAAATAATCTACAACCAATTTAACCGAAGTAATAATGCGAGGCATCAACACTCTTGTTTCATGTAAGAAACCACCAAAAGGCTCTACACACTTTCTGTATAAAGATACGGCCCATTCTGTATCAAATTGATTTGGCCTTTCACATGGTAAATGTTGCATATCAGATTTTCCATGAACAGCTGCAGAACGATGTCGTAAGAACTGATGAAAATCTTTTGAACAAACTAATACTAGATCATCATCATTTAATTTGCTTATTGCAATATGATTAGATGATTTGATATAAGTCAATGTTGCCACTTGTTTACCATCAACTCGAAGGAGATAATTAAATTTCTTCAATAATGTTTCAGGAGTCATGTTTGTCTTTCTTGGCTTAATCACAATCTTCTTCACCAACGTCTTCTCATTTCTTGGAATAAGATCTACATAATAAGCTTCCTCTCGATATATTAACTGTTTATGACCACTTATGTGGTAATTAACGTTAAAATTATCATAGCTTGTTAAGGCGCTAGCGAGGTAGCCTAAATCATTTCTTAAACTTGGACTTAAACCAACAATCCAATCTTTCTCAACTACATGATGTACATAATTATAATCATCATTGTGCGGAGTAAATTGGACAATATGTTTACACGCTTTATTCAAGAAATCATATATAAACTTTTTACATGATAAGAGATCTTTCTTTGACCACTGTGGAATGTATACTCGGCACCCCTTTTCACATTGATAAGCAGCTGTACGCCTCATATTAATAGTCATCACCTCATGATCAAAAGTATAGACACAGTTGCTATAAACAAGTTGAGTGACACCCACTTCCCAATTCCCATTTAGCTGTTGTGCATGATCAATGGGAGTAGAAAAGAGTGCGGCTCGATTACTAGTAAATCTCTTTGTAGCCGCATTGCTAAGCAAAATATGATAAAACGACATTTTTATATTGCTAATCTGCAACTTTGCATAACATCATGAAGACTTGGATTTTGGACTCTCTACAATATATCAGAGTTGATCGTGATGGAAACGTACATTTCAAAAATTCTCATGGTCATACATCAAGAGGAATTACATTAACATGGCGACAATTTGTCAACCTCAATGATATCATGAGGGATTTGGAATATTTTGAAACATTAAGATTCATCTCCTTGGGTGATCAAGTTTGGCTTCAACATTACAGAAATGAAATTCAAATCTACCATTCTCATTCCGCAAACTGTTTCTCATTTCGCAAATACAATTGGGAGAAGTATAGAAGATACATACATCGCTCCATCATGACATTTATTCGTCGTGAGTTCATCGCCCTACTATGCAAATCTTAATCAGATATGATTACCACGCACCATGAGTTGGAAATTAGATTCCCTACAACGTATTGAAACGGATCATGATCGAAACGTCTATTTCAAAGATTCAACTGGAAATGTGAGAAGACAGTTTGCTTTATCTTATCGTCATTTTCAATCTCTACATCATATCATGAAGGACTTGAAATACTTCTATATGAAAAGACATTCACGTATTGGAAATCGCATCTGGCTGCGCGTCAACAATCGGCGAATTCAACTCTATCATTCCCAACTTCATACTAACTTCACATTTCATCAAGGTAGTTGGGAAAAGTATAAAAGGAAGGTACATCGCTCAATTTACTCATTCTTTCATCATGAAGCGCCATCGCTACACCATCGTCAACATTCTCCGTCGCTTCAGACTCTACACCAAAATCGATCTCACAACATTACGCCAACAGCTTCCAAACAGCAAGTATTACCCGGGCCGTCCTCAAATGTTAGTGGTGAAGATGAACAATTCACGGAATCTTCAACTCTTCCCAAATGGGACTGTACAGATTCTCGGCGCCCTTTCTCATTCATCGGCGCAGTCAATGCGCTTAGAGCTACAAAGACTACTACGTCGGATATGGAAGAGGGAGAGGTGTGTGATGTCGAATCTGACTGTGGACAATATGGTGATCTCTACTCAATTGAGTGACAGTCTATCATTTTTGAAGATTCGTACCAGCAGTTACAGTTTGTGTTATGAACCCGAACTTTTTCCTGCAGCTCTCATTAGTTGTTGGTTGCCTGTGCATGTGGCAATCTTTCATAATAGTAAAGTGATCATTACTGGACTAAAATCTCATGAACAAGCAAATATGATCCTAGACTATCTCATTGAGTATGTACGTACCCAGCGGATTGTAAAATAAAAAACAATTTTTTCCAACATGATGTTTTTATTTCAAATCATGATAGAACTTACAAATCATTTTTTCATTAGAGGATGGATTACATGAAAAGTTTTGAATAATAGATGCAAATCGAGATACATGTAAACGTTTTAAGATGAAGTACAGTACAAAAGCACCACACGTTGATGAAAGTGGATGTTGTAGTATGCGTTCATTTCGCTGATATTGACGCGTATGTTTTCTCAACCACTGCTGTGTTGGTATATTTGGAGGTTGAGCAAGAGAGTCAAATAGTTCACCACGTCGGTCTTCTCCAATAAAGATCGCTTTCCAATGCTCACCGCCTAAATTCTGTGAATGAGTGTTTAGCACAATAAAGATGGGATAGTGATTTACTGCAGGTGGTAAGGTGGTAAGGTATCGAGTGAATAGACATTATCGAAAGCTTTCAACGTCGCTTCGTCTGCATTACGCTGCACTTTAGTCTTAATATCGTCAGCAGTCAACCAACTCATTAACGATTATACTGAAGAATCACGTCACGATACTTTGTAATTTCAATATTTGAATCGAAGACTGCATAAATTAATACATTGATCGTCTCAGGTAGTGTTCTTTTGAACGTCAAATCCAAACGAATATTATGAGGCACGTTCGCTTGACGATAGGGTGCACTAATATCGCTGTCAGCAGTTAAATCAAATGCATAAATAGTATATCCACTCTTAAACTCTTTCATAGTCAGTCCGTTGGTGTCATCCGTATTGTAAAAGCCAAAAACATCCATAAAATCAACATAACTGCGCATAAATTGATCTGAAGCAAAATCTGGTTTGTAGGGTGGACCAGGATGACTCACACCATTTACACGTAAAGCAATTTCACTTAACTGATTGTGTTTAAAATTGAAAGGATTCTTCTTTATATTACCATTAAATGCATCATTTTCAACCATTGCCACCATGAGGAGCTTCGGTGCTTCCGATGGAAAGAGGCCATCTTTCATGAAACTCTTTTGACCTTTCGGAATTGTAAAGGTGAGAAGCTTTGTATGCTGAATGGGGTAAATGGCATTTTGGCGGTTAAGGCCTTCAGCATGCCCTCTAATGACACTTGGATTCGGTACTACTCGACGAATGTAAAGTGCAATATCTTCCACATGAATTCTAAAATTGTCAACTTTAGCAAATGCATTCAGCGCAAATTCAGGCTTATTCAATGTCAGCTTGAGTCGCATGCTGGTATTACACAGTAAAAACTTTGACTGTCTAAAGAAGTCTAAATTCAGCGGACCATATAGCTGACATACTCTACTATCTTTAATCATAGCAGATCGCTTTACAAAGCCACTGTTTGTTTCAACATCAAATTTTCCTGCTTCATCTCTGTACCATCCCATGGCTTCCATATGACTTTTTTGTGCTGCTGGATGAAACTGTGATACATGATTGAAATATGATTTATAGGGATAATCGCTTTGACCACCTTCCACTTGCTGCTCTCCAATCGTTAGAGAAACATCACGAAGTAATGTAGTCAATGGTAAATTGTTCAGTCCAACTTTATGTGTATCGTCAATAGCAGTTCCATCTGCTTGCTGAATTCTAAACCTCAAATCAAGCATCGCATAACTCAAATCTATGTAGTCATCACTACCACCAGGAATAACAAATTCAATGGGGCCAGCATTCTCAGTTGTTCGAGGATGATAATCTACAATACTTGAACTAAGAATATCTGTCTGTATGGCTTGTTGATCGAACAAACAAAAACCGGAAGTTTTACACTCCATGATTAGAAGTTATAGCAGCGTCGTCGTTTAGCGCCTGATGAATGATTAGAGCCTCTGCGACGTTTGCGTGAATGCCTTTTGACTGAAGATCGCACCTTACCAGCTCCGCGATGTTTCCTCCTTCCTTTATTCATTCGTTTAGGTGATTTCTTTCCTTGAGTAACACCAGCAATGGTCTGCTTCAATGTTTTTAAACCGCGTTCCTTCCCACGATTCAACAAACTGCTCTTAAAACTTCTACCTCTGGAAAGATCACTAGCAACATCACCAGCAAAGCCAACGGCATTACTTAAAACATTTCGTTTCAAAGATCTACCGACATTGGATATGAGAGGTGCTACAACAGATTTCAGTGCACCAAGTATGCTACCTCCACGTTGGCGGCGAGCACCGATGTAAATTTGTCCTCCGCCACTTACATAGGAGGGTCGTGAATAAAATGAGGCAGTTGGATTCATAGCTCAAACCCTAAACATTGTTAGTTACAACTTTGCATGAATCACTGTCGATTACTTAGATGAAAGATGTCGGCACGACGCATCCAAGAGTTCATACTTGAAGGATAACCAGCCCATTTAACAAGACACCATTCTTCACCTTGCCGTTTTTTACATCGAATGATTTTCTCTACCAAATATGTTTCACTTTCAGTGACTACCTCAATCTCATCGCGGTAAAAGCTACCCTCAATTTCTTCATTATCGTAATCTTTCAACTTGTAGGTGGTCGGAGAGTCTTTTTGATTAATCCTTGATACTGTAAATACCTCCTCTGTCCAATTCGGGAGGTACCCTTTAGCAAAAACACTTTTCACTTTTGAGATACGAACTTTATCGCCAATTTTCACATCACTTTTCACATGAGTGCGTTTACGTTGGAATGATTCGCGCACTTTATCTACATTGTCAGCATTTACATCTACTGGTCTGAGTCCAATAGAACGATGGATAGAGTGATTGTAGGCATGGAGTGTATCTTGTAGAACCTTTGTCCAATTTTGTGTCAAGTTGGCAGTAAAATGTCGCCACAAGCGATTTTTTAATGTGCGATTAAAACGTTCAACGAGTGCAGCTTTATAAGCGCTCTTTACACTAAACAACTCAATGTCATGCCTCTCAAATAATCTTGTCACATGCTGATTTTCAAACTCTTTTCCTTGATCACTCTGAATTCTTTTTGGAATGCGACCTTCTCGAAAAATTGTTTGGAATGCTTTTGCTACTCCTTTCCCTTCTTTAGTTTTTAAAGGTTGAGCCCACGCATAACGCGAGAAAATATCAATGACGGTTAAAATAAAATTATTGCCCGAGTTATGTTTTGAAATGGAGGCAACATCGCACAAATCTGCTTGCCACTGTTCATCGATGTCATGAACAATATAATGGCGGGTGCGGTACTTCTTTTTCGCTTGTTTGTGAAGTGTATAGGTAGCCTGACCCTTTAACCATCGTTTCACTTGTGATTGTGGAAGACCGCTCGCTTTTGATAATTTCTTGATAGATGCAAATCCTGCCGGATGTTTTACATCATAATAGATTGACTTCAAACGTTCAGTCGATGACGGCTGACTCTTTTTCCTCCTTCTCATCTTTTTGTTTTCTTGCCTTTCTACATTTACAACAACTGCAGCATTTAGCTTTAGCGGTTTTGCGATCGTGTTCACATTGCTTAGGGGTTTCATTATGAGAGCTGGCGCAGCAAGTGCAAGTGACAACGACATTCACCTCTGGCGGCTCATTACATGGCAAGCAACACATCTGCTTCATATTAATAGTCTGAGAACATGTATTTCCTGGGAGGAGCTGTTTTACGTTTTCCTTTTACCAGTTTTAGTGGCGATGTAGATCTACGTCGAGTTCTTCCTCTTGTTTGCTTAGTGAGTGTGGGAGGGGATGTAGCAGGTGACGCCTTAAACCAATTTGTTGGCATTTTCATCGCCTGAAGCATTGGAGTAGTAGCCACTGTTGAATCAAGTTCTTTCAATGTCTCATTATTTAAAGCAAATTTTGGCACATTATGCTTTTTCAATAGTTTAAGAAAGTATGACCAACCAGGTGGAACATAGCCCTGACGGCGCTTTCTACGTGTCGCATACTGAATCAAGTCTTCATAACGTGAAGCATCAATCACTTTATTTTCATCTGTAATGATTTCTCCTCTATCATTTACATTGAGATGGGGTTCAATACTGTTGAAAAGAGATATGGCATGTGCGCGAGATGCTAAAGGTGTAGCAGTCGATACAGAGTCACGCATCTTATTCTTCAAGTTTTTCAATTGCTCAACAGTTTCCGATTGTAATAATACAGCACGATGTGGATCTTTGATGTGAACATTTTGCTGATAATCTATTTCTTTCCTATACATTTGATTTGCAAGAGGTTGCTTTACTTGCTGCATGGCAGTCAATTGTACATATTCATCCTGAGGAATAACAATCATGCGAGAATAAGAACTCATAGTTTGTAGATAATCATGGGAGTTTTCAAAATATCACTTCGAAATCTAAATTCTTCCGGACACTCTTGCGTAAAGTCAATGAATAAGTAACCGTATGGTTTTTCAGTAGCTGCTTGAAAAATTTCAATTAAGGCTTTTGATCCTCTGGGTGCAACTTGTCGCGCTAAAATTTCAAATTGACTTTTATCTCGCGGATTCTTGAAAATAGCATAATAGTGTGTATTCAGGTTTCGTGTACGAGCTTCTTTTCCATCAGGAAACAAATTTTGTGTAATATAGATGATAAAACACCTTTTATGGTGTGCTGCGCGAGTGAACATATCTGTAACATCTTTTGAATTCTTACTTTCTTTTAATAAATCATCCAATACAACAACATCATTAGACTGAAGTTTATCCACTGGAATAATTCCTTCATGTCGAATAAAGTTGCGACTTTGCAATTCCTGAAACAGCGACGGTTGATAAATACCATAACACCAAATCACTCGATTGATAGGCTCCTTAAACAACTCCCTTCTTTTATCCAATAAATTCAGCGTGAAAACAGTTTTACCTGCATGAGATGGACCTGATACAGTCAGAACTTTATCACATTGAAGTCTGAAATCCATTTTATTACTTTGAGACTCAACATTTGCATAATTAACGCTTAGAGCCAAAGATATTTCCCAATAGGTTGCCCACGGCAGGAGCTATCATTGGAAGTATTGCTGAAAGGAAACCGCCCTTTTGTGTTAGAGTTTTCCTCTTTCTTTGAAGGGCGACTTTAGGATTGGAGATGAAACGCAATTTCGTAGCATATCGCTTAAGTAACTTTCGTTGTTTTGGCGCTAATTTCTTCGTCCTCAACTTCCTCACATGAGAAATAATTTCACAAATGAATTTATCGTTAGCATGTCGTATAGCATTGTATCGCTGATTTGCTTTCATTCGTCGGAGAGCTTGAATGGCTGAAGAAAACTTTTGACTTTTACGTTTCGTCATTTTACGTTTCGCCATTTTCCGTGTTAGTCTTTGCTAAAACCTATCTTTACCACATTTGCATAGGTACTAACTATTGCGACATAAGTGACATTCGAAATGAGCAATGTCACAGTGGTTACATTGACAAAGTTGAATGCAATTACGTATGAAACAGCGTTGACAAAAAGCATGCTTACATCTCTTGAAGATGCGCTTTTCATTTCCATCCTTTCGCTTACATACATCGCAACACATAGTTTCACCGTTACTGATGTCTATAGCAAGTCTTTTTGAAGATATGAATTTGCTAGCCTTTTCTAAATAATAGACGCATGTACAGAAGGAATATACTTCGAGAGTGAGCAGACATAGCTCGAAAACCAGTTGTGCTACAATCAAGTACCACTGCATTTTCAATTTTTCTTTATGGAAAGTTGAATGTGAATATCTGAAATCGCTTCAATCACTAGACTGCTACCATGATGGTTAAATGCGTTAAGACGTTCAGCAATTTTTATCATATGTCTTTTAAAAAATTCTTCGGGGTGATCTACCACTTCCATTGAATAAGAAGCAAAATGGAAAGAGCGACTTTCCACCTCTTCCTTTCCAAAATGACTAAACTTAATTTTCGCAACTAATCGCGCCATGACAATGCTATCAGAGAATGTATTCATTAACTCTAGAAATAGAGTGCTAGCATCATCGACCACTGCTTCGATGTCGGTCTCATCTTTATGAAAATTTATCACATAATCTTGAACAGCTCCTTTTAAACTTTGCCTATGAAAACGTAATGTTCCGCAGTCGTTTGAGAAAGACATGATCGCCCTTTAACTAACCCATCCATTGCATGAAAACAACAACTCTTCTCATAGTAACATTTATTGAATAACGGTAACAAGCATGCATTATAAATCAATGGTTTGAAAGAGATAAAATAGATACAGCTGATAACTATCATACAGCGAGCAATGATAACCATACAGGACTTTGGCAGTGTTGAGGTAAGGAGGAAAGAAGCATTGGTTATGAACGTAGCTACTACAACGAACAGACAAAATAGGAACACACAAATCCTTAAAACGTTTCGTGACTTCATGATAATGTTGATTCACTCTACTATCCCAAGGCGGGAGCAAAATATCATCAATGATTAGATTGGGAAATACTTTCCTCTCCTTACCAGGATTATTACAAAAGATGCGTATAACATTGAAAGCAGCTAACCATCGTTTAAAGTCAATAAGAAGAGCACTCTCACAAGAAAAGCCATAGTCTTGCAAATATTTCAGATTGAGTCCATGAATGTGTTTTCTCGCCCATTGATCAACATTGGGATCACAGTTGGCATGTTGATGATAGACACTAACAATCTGATATGTCCAATTGTTCATAGCAATAGCACTGAGCTCCTGTACAGGTTCACCCTCACAATCCATAAAAATGATGATAGAAGCCTAAAACGGAAATTTACACATCTAAGGAAGCGTTCTATAACATATTACAAAATGAAGAATTACATCGATGCTTTTCACGACAAAATACACAAATGATATGATGGCAACGAAGAAGTAAAATGTATCTAATAAGACCACGTCTACGACACTCAAAGCACATAAGCGAATTGTCATAGGGTAGAGTTAGGAAAGGACTAGTAATTCTCCTTCTTTGATTTGCGTTTTGATGTAGCATTCTTCTCCGACTTGCGCTTCGTACCACTGCTGTTAAGGATTTGATCAATTATGTCGTCCACGTTGGGTGGTTTCGGAATATATAAAATGGATTCCATATGCATGGAGAGAGAGGCTATTTTATTATCCTTGTGTCGACCATAATATAGCCCATTCACTTTGAAAAGGATATCCCAAGTACCTTCTCCGAGCTCATCACATCTGATGGGTATTGAATGATCTCCATCCTTCTTATAGTAAGTACACCAATGTGATACCGGTAGGCAAATGTGATTACCATCCCAAATCTTTCTATAGGGAGTATCCTTGTCATCTCTCGCCTTCCACTCTTGAGCAAGAGGAGTAGGAATGTCCATATTTAATGTCACGTACTCCTCAATAATATCAAGTTGGTGGCGAATGTACGGACTCACGGGGATCAGTATGTAGTCCCCATACTGATTGTGCATTATCTTGACATCCGTGGAAGGGAGCATTCCCGTTTGGAGTACTACGCTATGATCATCATAACGCAAGGCTTGTTTAAATTTACGCTGTAGCGGTGTAGGATTATGTACCTTGGATGTTTCTTCCACTGGCCTCAGTTGTAGATGATCTGACCGTAGCGAACCTTGTAACGTTTGACCGCCATTTTGTCCTACTAGTGCAGCAGATGGAGTAGATGCCTGAAAATGAAAAAAAGATTGTATTAAGTTTACGTTCAAGGGAGGAGAGGGAGGGAAGTAGCGACTTACCATTTTAGTTGGGTAATAGAACAGGGAACTAGAGAGAGAGAAAATGTGCGTCCGTCACTCGTGTGATTCAACGATGGAATGATTCTCACTGTGGAAGGCTCGCTATTTATAAAGAAATGCTTGATTCTCATTGGATGATGATCCTCATTGGACAATAATATCAAGCTGATTCCAAATCTGGTCTCTGTTTTCCAATCCGATGCTTCGTTTTGAAGCTAGAGCCCAAAACGTCCCAAATTCTAACTCTGTCGTTTTTCACCAATGTCCCAAAATCTTAAATGGCGTCTCACATCTAAACGAAGACAGATAGGAACAAGCCGATTCTTTCACTGAATTTGTCTCACTCTTAGCTTTCAAACGAGCTATCGCACGACAAAATCCGTCCACTGGAAGCCAAAATCGAAGCAAGCTGTCCAGAGGGGGGGGACGTCAGTGAAATTTCAAAATTTGATGAAAAATGTTTTGGTGACGGTCCCAGGTCGAAATTCCACACTTTGGAAAATTTTCAAATTTTTACCCATACAAAGCCACTCTGACACTTAGGATTTTTTCAGGTGAGCGAGCTCCGACCTAAAATGTTGTAACCGCTCTAACTTTTGAATGAAGACAGATAGGAACAAGCCGATTGTTTCACTGAATTTGTCTCACTCTTAGCTTTCAAACGAGCTATCGCACGACAAAATCCGTCCACTGGAAGCCAAAATCGAAGCAAGCTGTCCAGAGGGGGGGGACGTCAGCCGAAAATTTTTTCTCTCCGATTTCGCTGGAAACATCCTTCCTAACCCAAAATTTCACGTAGATTCCGAATCTGGCCTCCGTTTTCTCATCCGATGCTTCGTTTGGGCGCTACACACCAAAACGTCCCAAATTCTAACTCTGTCGTTTTTTCGAAAAATGTTGAAAATTTTTTCTCGCCGATTGCCTTGAAACTCACTATACAGATAAAGAATTTCACGCTGATTCCAAATCTGAAATCCGTTTTCCAATCCGATGCTTCGTTTTGAAGCTAGAGCCCAAAACGTCCCAAATTCTAACTCTGTCGTTTTTCACCAATGTCCCAAAATCTTAAATGGCGTCTCACATCTAAACGAAGACAGATAGGAACAAGCCGATTCTTTCACTGAATTTGTCTCACTCTTAGCTTTCAAACGAGCTATCGCACGACAAAATCCGTCCACTGGAAGCCAAAATCGAAGCAAGCTGTCCAGAGGGGGGGGGGACGTCAGCCGAAAATTTTTTCTCTCCGATTTCGCTGGAAACATCCTTCCTAACCCAAAATTTC
Organism: Prostheceraeus crozeri; assembly: GCA_907163375.1. Classification (NCBI taxonomy): domain Eukaryota; kingdom Metazoa; phylum Platyhelminthes; order Polycladida; family Euryleptidae; genus Prostheceraeus; species Prostheceraeus crozeri. The sequence continues at coordinate 31,398 of CAJQUW010002626.1, read as the reverse complement.
ACGTAGATTCCGAATCTGGCCTCCGTTTTCTCATCCGATGCTTCGTTTGGGCGCTACACACCAAAACGTCCCAAATTCTAACTCTGTTAAAATTTTGAAGAAAAATTTTTTCTCGCCAATTGCCTTGAAACTCACCCTACCGATGCAGAATTTTACGCTGAATCCGAATCTGGCAGCCATTTCACCATCCACGACAACCTAGACGGTCGCCCACGTCAACCTAGACGGTCGCCCACGTCAACCCATACGAGACCAACACATCCGAGTCTCACACTCTGTCGTTGCAGAGGGGGGGGGAGTCAGCGAACATGTTGTGAACCCACCTGGCCGGCACACCACGACAGACTCTGTCGTTCCAGAGGGGGGGGGACTCAGACCCGAAGCACCACGGCGGCCGACCACGACACTCTGCCGTTCCAGAGGGGGGGGGCGCCGGTCGAGTGTTTGTCACTTGCTTACTACTCTTGCCAAATCTAAATGTATGTAGCTTCATACATAGATGTTTATGAACATTATACGAAATGACCTAAAGACATCACATGTGAAAACATTCTGGCTCAAGACCTAGTGCCTTTCAGCTGATAAGAGAAGACCAAAAGCTTCAATCTGCGTCCTTTTCTTTGATCCTGCTTGACAAGAAGAGGAGCCAACTAGAACTCGGCAGACGCGCAGATTCGCAGCAGGCATAGAGTGTGCATCATTCTGTGAAGGTGATCTAGATTTGTGCAGCTCACTCTGGCTGCCGGACTATTGGTTCGTTTCATAAGTCGCGAACCGGAAATTGTCGTGTCAGCTGCATCCGCGCATCATCATTATCAGTCATTCTTCGAACGAGTCATAAGATGTAAAGTCATATGCCGTGTCCAAATTTTGAAGTGTGAGAAACCAAGCTTCAATAAGATCCTCATCGTTATTTTCTATTACAATGCATTTCGAAGTATCGTCATCAGTTTAGCTCAGTTCTCAGTTAGACACATTCCGATCCTTAGTTGGCTTCGCGCATCCATATTTCACAGAAGAGAGGGCCAGGCATTGTAACTTTAGCGGCTGAAAGGCCTCGCCAATAAAGAGAAATCGACGACTTCCCTCTCTCGAAAAGTCGCATCCATATGTGTGAAGAAGTAGGGAAGTGGACAAATCCACTCCCGTGGTCCATTGGTACGAGTGTTCACGAACGAATTTTCATCACGATGCTCATGTTATTATTACTGATACCTGAAGAAGTTGACGTTGCCTGGTGAATGGTCGTTCATTGGTTACTTCCTGTCGTTATGAGTTAATAACTTCTGTACTCTTTATACAGATTCTAGTCAACCGTTTTACCTCCATATCATTCTTCTATTAGCACAAGTAGCCTAATATGCATTTTCTTCATATTCGATAGGACACGATCAATGTATTCGTGAATAAGTACAGTCCGTTTCATAAAAAGTGGATCATCCTAAAATTTGACTAAATAAAACATAAATATGATACAGAAAGCATTTTTCATGTTATTTCATGTCCCTAATATATTTAAATGTCCTTATATAATCTGATAAGCTATGATACAGTAACAGTTCTTAAGAAGCCAATATTTTGTGTCCCTATCCTTATTGTCAATGACATCACCAATTCGTCTAGGCATTGATTCGATGATATCGTTGATTTTTGACCGATCTAACTTTCTCCACTCTCTTTTTAGCAGTGACGTAAGTTGTGATACGCCATCTGTAGGTAGCAGTGAACGACGAACGTTACGTTCTTCCACTGCTCTGTCCTTTCCAATTTGCATACAAGAAGAATCACAACACAGAATCAGCCCTCGTTTACATAATTGAAAATTGGAAGCAAGCGGTAGACACAAGGAAATCAGTCGCAGCAGTTTCCCTTGATTTATCGGCAGCGTTCGATAGCATTCCCCATCAACTTCTTTTAAGAAAGTTACATGCCTATGGCATGTCTATGAGGGCGGTGGAACTGATGGGATCATACTTGAACGGACGTTTCAACCAAGTTAAGGTCAATGGAAAGACATCAGAACTTTGTTATGAAGTTACGCGAGGCATTCCTCAAGGATCCCAATGGGGACCTCTCATTTGGAATGTTTATCTAAACGACCTGTTCCCTATGATACTGCAGCATGGAGAAAAGGTAGTCGCGTATGCTGATGATATCACCTACTGGATAACAGGTGACGATATCACAGAAATCCAGAAAAGAATGGACGTTCTGATGGTGGATATATTGAAATGGTTCAGAGAAAACGGATTACAACCAAATCCAGGTAAATTCCAATGTATAGGACTTGGAGGCGGCGGAGCGAATCTGAAATTCAGGATGAAAGACTCGAGATTGGAAAATATGCAGAGTATTCAACTGCTAGGGGTTAATATTGATAGAGCTTTCACATTTGAAAACCAAGTGAAGAAACTTACAAGAACCATAGCTTGGAAGTTGAGTGGCATACGTCGTCTGAAGAATACTATAAGCCGTAACATCAGATGGAGACTTATTCAAACGTACGTTATGCCGCATTTTGATTATGTGTCGTCTATATATCTGTTTCTCCCTGCATCTTGTAAACGAAAGATGCAGACAATGCATAACCGTTGTCTACGAATGGCTACCAGAGCATTCACAACGCCGATACCAGAACTTGTCAAGTCGCTCCAGACATACGAGTTGGAGCTCAGATGGCATATGAAGCTGTTTAAGGTGATGCAAGCAGTCTCCAGAACAAAGATCCAATACCGAGATACAGCAAGCATGACAGAGTTCATAACGAAGTACCAGCTGAATCCAGGCTATGCTCCAATCGCTCTTGGAGAACTTTTTGTGTTGTCGACGAACCCCATAAGAAATGTGTTTCAGCAACCGAAAGTGAGATCTGTGAAAGCTGGTGAGCGTTCACTGCGTTTCTACGGCACCAGCTTCTGGAATAAGGTTCCCATGGACACCCGAAATTCAAATGCAGCTTCTATGAAAGTGACAAGTTATCTGAGAAGCTACCTTCAAAGACAAAGTGGCATTACTGCATCGTGACTTGACTTTCCAAGTTCACTCTATCTTAGTTTCCTTTTTTTACTCCATGTTTTCTAGTTTGTTCGTTTGAATTTACTGTATTTAGATTAGTCACATGCATGTCACATGTCGTGAATACAATACAATACTATACTCCTTACATTTTCTATGGGATTCAGATCAGGAGAACGAGCTGGCCAAGATAATGTCCTAAGCCCTAATTGAGACTTGCATAAGTTGACTCTACTACTCCTGTGACACGTAGCATTATCACCCATAAATAACCAAGTCGATGGATCACCAAGTTGATCTGTCATTTGGCCAATGTTCATTCGTAAAACATTCACATAGCGTTCAGAATTCATGGTTCCTTGCTGTATGTGAAGTCTTCTACGAATAGTGGACTTAGAAATAAACGAGTATAGTGCAGCCATCTCAGTTAACGAGAGACTTGGATCAATTTTAACAAATCTCAAAATTAGGCGGTCTCTACGTTTGGATGTTTTGCGTGGACGGCCAGAGCCCTCTTTACGACAGAGTCGAAAATCATCATTATGCCATCGATGCACATTTGTGTAAGGGACATTTAGTCGCTTGCTTGTAGCTCGCAAAGAAAACCCTGACACTTTGCCTTTTGTGAATGTGATCTCGTTATTGTTCATTTGTGCTTTGTATTGTCTTCAACCGGTAAGAGATAGATTTCTATCTGAAAGCAATCAGGAGTGCTGCCAACACCACCGCAACGAAGTCAGGAAGCTATGGAACATGAAGTCCAGTTAATCACATGTAGCAGTTACATTATTGTTGATGAATAATGGTGCTATACTGGCTCTGATTGACCGATTTTCTTTATTTTTGTTTTGCTTGATAGCTTTTGGCTTGTAGAACAACTTATTACATAACAAAGGAAACAAATGTAATTTTATAAGAGTGAGGTATGATTTTGTGTAACATTGCTAAATGAAGATCAAATTATCTGCTACCTTTTTATCTATAACAGGAAAACAACTCAATATTCATGCTTGAAATTTCCAACAATGATATTAGTGAGCACAACTGACATATCTTCCAAATTTCAGAGAAATTCGTTCAAGTTTGGCGGAGTTAGACAAAGTTGAAGTTAAGGCGATGTTTAAGGGTGATCCATTTTTTATGAAACAATCTGTAGTGGTTCTTGTCGCATCCGGATGGTCACATTTAAGAGAAAGCAATTCAAATTCTTCGGATACAGTGTATTACATAAAATACGTTGCGACGTTTCGCCTTTACCGGCTTGATCACGCACAATGAACAGAGACGAGAAAGTCAGAAGCAACCATGCATAAAATCAATAAGATTAATAGATTATTCCATAAAAAAGAGACATTCTTATATACTACTACTTAAAATCAACAACAGCATAGACTAGAAAGGATATCAGTAAGAAAGAATAAAATCAAGTAGGTTTATACGTAACAAAACGACCCTTGCAGCCATTGATGAGACTATCAGCAGATGCCCGATAGATGTACACTCCTTCCATAACTTTCCTCCGACTATGCTCAAATAATCTACCGTGCAATATCTTCCATTGTATATTGCCGCTTGGTGTAATCCCGATATGCTCATCCGTGAAATGGTCTTGCACTGCCGAGTACGAAGTTGCCTTAAACAAATGCTCCTTTCTCGTCTCTGTTCATTGTGCGTGATCAAGCCGGTAAAGGCGAAACGTCGCAACGTATTTTATGTAATACACTGTATCCGAAGAATTTGAATTGCTTTCTCTTAAATGATTAATGTATTTCATGAACCAGTTCATATCAATAGCATGCTGAAATTGTTTTGTCAATGATAATGACTAATCCATAAACAACTTTAATTTCATTGACCGAAATAATTTGGTTGCGCAATCAGTGAATTTGTTGATCTTTTTCAGTTGGAATCTGAATTAGAATGAAATATAAAAGAACTGGTTGCTTTGATGTACTATACGCATGCATTGAAGAGGTTGGTTCATTTAGCAATGGAGCCGGATCACCTGATCAAAATCGATGACCAAATGCTTTGTCGGGTTGCTATCATTGCAATATTTTGCTGCATAATTGTTCGTCGATTATTCATCATTCTAGTTTAAAAGTACTATTTAGCGATAGTTACCTATGTTTTCAGTTATGGAGTTATTGTCGGTACTTCTTACCGAGACTGAAGCGGAAATTGAAACTTATGTCCAATTCATCATCAAAAATTTCAACAAAAACCAATCATAATCACAAATGGAAAATTTCACGCAAAGATTATTGTAGCAATTCGTAGTTGATTCATTATCCGTTTGGACAATGTCATTCTTTGTGATTTGTAAAGAACTCCTCATACAAAACAGCCCTGAGCAGGAGGTGCTTAGGATTCATTATTTGAAAATAAGGTTGATACCTCCAGAATAACGAAAATAATTGCCTGCCTAATCATGTAAAGCGGAATTATATCACAAACAGCATTAATTATGTGCAAAAAAGATGTAGCGATCCGGAAAAAGTAAAATTGCTATTGAGACTTTCAAAAATAATTGTCACAATAACGGCTTCAGTGATAAAAATTTTCTCGTAGACAAAAGTAACAAAAATAAGAAAAAGCAATACAATAAGTACAAAACTAATTTAACATTAGATTTTGTAAGTGATAGGACTAACAAACAAATCCACAAGCTTATGGATAAATATGATATAAAAGCTAACCTAATCAGTAAAGCAAATAAGTCTCTCTCCAATGTCCTAAATAATAAAAGTAAAAATGAGAAGCATGGAAACTGTCATCTCTGTAACGTGCTGAATGATAACTATAGGAGCAATGACCGCTTTATCGTTTGTAAAACGACCATAAATTTACCTGCAAATTATGTACAGAATTTTACATCGGCAAAAGTAGCAACCCTTTTTATTTGCGTTATGCTGAGCATCGTAACAGCATTAACGCTGGCAACAAAGTCAGTGCGCTTTCTGACCACTTGCTGCAGAAACATCAAGGTCACACCGGTTCTATCGATTATTTTGATGCACAAATTGCTGACAAATGTAGAAATCCTGTTGATACTACATTGTCCGAATCTCGTCAAATCAGATCTTTGGAGCCCAAGATTAATAGAAAGATCGAAATGACTGACTTCTCATCGTTTTTGTGACAACTGCATTGTAAAAATTTGTATATAAGCCTATGCCATGTCACCTGGCCATAGAAGAGAGCGATGTAATAAAATTTGAATAATTGAAACACAAAATTCCTGGTAGCCGTGGACGCAGCTTTATGCACTGCAAGGTTGCAAGAACTCGAATGGCCCAAACCTTTTGCTTGAAATATCCATGGTGGCTGAACAAGCAGGCTAGCATGCCCATTCAGTGTGGCCAGGCGTACTGGCACTTTTCAATCTTTATGATTTTCAGACGAACGGCAAAGTCAGGAAAAAGAAACGCAGTATGTTTTGCTGTCCTTCAGCTTGCTCATTTTAAGCTAGTTTGAGTAATTCTGAGCCATACTGACGAACTGAAGGCGAAATGCAGCGTCTGCAACTGTCAAGGAATTGTTGTTCATAAATTGCTCAAGCTTCAAGACATTATTCTACTTAAATTGATGCATAGAGCATTATCAAAAATAGTCTTCTCGTAATACATTGAGTCTTCTACAGTAATAACCTCGACCGATTACAAGTCGATGTTGAAGCTAGACACAATGCTAGACAAATTAAATAACAGATTTTATTGGTTCCGGGTCAACGTTTGGTCAAAATGGTATGAAAACTTTTCACGGAACTCGGTTTTAATATGTCGTGTACCAAAATGAAATTTGAATAGCAAAATCCCTCCCGGCAACTACATCCAAAAACCACTTCAACGAATCACTACGGTGAGATTCTGTTATCATACACACATACATGCTCGTTTAACAAATGAAGGTTTTCGCTTTTGCCCGCAGAAGGTTACGTTTTCACTACAAGATTGTGAATTTGGCTTGCTCATAGGATACGATTGTCCTCAAGCACTAGCACCACGAGAATCTGTCACTAGTGATGGAAATCATCCCTATGCAGTAAGAACTGATCTTGGTTGGTCAATTGTAGGTGGAGGTAGCATGAAGTCGTCGTTTTGCCACAGAATCGTAACGAAAGAATATCCGATTTCTCCTCAAGATGCGTTATCATTATTAGAGGGTGATTTTGGTGATGATAGCGATAAGATGATGTCTCAAAATGATCTCAAGTTTATGAAGATATTGAACTCGTCCGTGACTCAGTTAGATAATGGTCATCTTCAACTTCCTTTGCCATTTTATAAACGTCCTGTTTATCCTAATAACCGACGTCAAGCTGAAGTACGCTTGGAATATCTTCAGAGAAAGTTTTTGAAGAATGAGAGGCTTCGCGAAGACTACATTGGATTTATGGAAGACATCAACAATGATGGAGATGCGGAAATTGCAGATGATACGTTTAAGGTGGGAGAAGGATGGTATATACCTCATCATGGTGTTTATCACCCCAAGAAACCTGTTGCATTGACTTGTGATATCAGACGAATGTTTCACCAGTTCCTCGTTGATCCGAATGACAGAGATTATTTGAGATTCTTATGGTGGCCTCAAGGTGATACGAATCAGAAGGCACTTGAATATAGGATGAAAGTGCATTTGTTTGGCGCGGCGTCCTCACCAGGTTGCTCAAATTTCGGTCTTCGGTATCTAGCGCGCAGTCATGAAAAAGAATTTGCTACAGCTTCTGAATTTATAATGAACAGTTTCTATGTAGACAATGGACTTCTAAGTGCAAAAACTAAAGATGAAGCTATACAAATTGCACGTGACGCTGTATACATAGGCAAACAAGGTGGACTACAATTGCACAAGTTTGCATCCAATGATCCTGATGTTTTGAAAGCTATCGTAGGAGATGATCATGTATCCAGCACGACTACCAGTGAAGTACCTAAGGATAGTCATGTTCCTCAAGTTTCATCAACTCTCGGTCTCCTGTGGAACGTTGAAGAAGATTACTTTATGTTCAAGTTTGAAGATAGAGCATTCGGCTTTTGTAGACGCGATATTCTTGCTTGTGTTGCTTCTGTCTACGATCCTATAGGACTGATCTCTCCCTTTATCCTTCTTGGGAAGACAATACTGCAACAAATGTGTAAGAACGGAAGTAGCTGGAATGATTTATTACCTGATGATCTTCTACCAAAATGGAAACGATGGTTGACAGACTTGAAAGAACTATCTACGCTGCGCATACCTCGTACAATGACTCCTTTGTATTTCGGAGAGGTAGCAAGAGTTGAGCTACACCACTTCTCGGATGCAAGCACAACAGGATATGGACAATGTTCGTATATTAGAATGATTGATGATCAGAATCGTGTTCACTGTACTCTCCTGATGGGAAAATCCAGAGTAGCGCCTACCAAGTTAAAGACAATTCCGCAACTTGAACTAACAGCTGCAGTCGTCTCGGTCAAGGTCAGTAAGCTACTGAAAGATGAATTGAGATTAACCCCTGACGAAGAAATATTCTGGATGGACTCTAAAGTGGTACTTGCGTACATTGCAAACGAATCTTGTCGCTTTCATATGTTCGTCGCAAATCGTGTACAAACAATTCGTGATGCTTCTGATCCTGCGCAATGGCGTTACATTGAAACAAAGTCTAACCCTGCTGATCACGCATCTAGAGGACTGAACATTCGTAGACTTCAAGAATCAAATTGGCTGAAAGGTCCTGAATTCTTATGGGAATCTGAGATACCGAATTCATCTGAAATTAAATTTGATCTGAACAAGGAAGACCCTGAAGTGAGATGTCTTGTGACCAGTTCCCCTACGTCAAGTCGAGTCTCTACGACATCAAGTTTGATCGCGTCATTTGAAAAGTTCTCTAATTGGTCGACGCTAGTTGCAGCTATAGCACGGTTACAACGGAGAGCTAAGGGGATAAGGAACGACTTATTGTCCACCGTGGAAGAACGAGAGGCTGCAAAATTGATTATTATTCGTCTCTCACAAGAATCTGATTTGGATTTGAAGTTGTTGCCTAAGGCTTTGGATCCTTTCAAGGATAAACATGGAATTTTACGCGTTGGCGGAAGGCTTAGAAACTCAACTTTGTCGCCTGAATTGAGACATCCGATTATTTTGAGTAAGAAGAGTTATATTTCTCGTCTGATTTGCCAACATTTCCATGAACTATCCAAGCATCAAGGACGCGGCATAAATGTGAATACCATACGTGCCAATGGATTTTGGATACTCAAAGGAAGCAAGCTAGTATCCAATACAATTAACTCATGTGTTGCTTGTCGAAAGAATCGTCATCCCCCAGAAAGTCAGAAAATGTCAGATCTTCCTATCGATCGTGTTGAGCCATCACCGCCATTCACGTATTGCGGCATGGATGTCTTTGGACACTTCTGGACAAAGTCTGGTCAAAGACAGCAGAAGCGCTATGGGTTACTGTTTACTTGTCTTTGTTCGAGAGCTATACATATCGAACTATTGGATGATATGTCAACTGTTGCCTTCATCAATGCCCTTCGATGTTTCATTGCCATCAGAGGCAAGGTTCGTCAGATAAGATCAGATCAGGGCAGCAATTTCGTCGGTGGAAACAATGAATTGCGAAAGGCTCTGGAAGAGATGGACAAAGAAAATATTGAGAATTACATGAGCAAAGATTATGACTGTGAGATTGTCATGAATCCTCCTTATGCCAGTCATCGAGGCGGTATATGGGAACGACAAATACGTACAGTTCGAAGCATTCTCTCAAACACTATAGAAATGCAATCCAGACAATTGGATGATTCCTCATTGAGAACACTGTTTTACGAGGCCATGTCTATCGTTAACAATCGCCCTCTCACTACGGACTTCATTAATGATCCACAGGTAGATCCATTGACTCCCAATCACATTCTCACAATGAAAGATTCGACAACTCCGCCACCACCTGGTCTATTTGATAGAAAAGATCTCTATCTGCGTAAACGCTGGAGAAGAGTTCAATACTTATCCGAGCAATTCTGGAGCAGATGGAAGAAAGAATATCTGCAAAGTATCAATCAGCGGAAGTGTTGGGCTAGTAGATCTAGAAATATGAAGGTGGAAGATGTTGTTTTAGTCGTGGATGATGGTCTTCCTAGGAACGAATGGAGCTTAGGATTGATCAAGGAAGTGATTGAGAGTAGTGATGGTCTTGTCAGAAGAGTGATGTTGCGAATTGTAGACAAAGGAAAGGTCAAGGTCATAGAACGGACTATTCAGAAAGTCATTCTTCTTGTTGAGTGTGAATAGTTATAGGCATTCTTTGAATTGTTTGTCTGAGATAATCTTTATTGCAATAAGCTTACGTACTGTTTAAATGTTAAAAGTAATTCAATGCATCGTGCATCTTTATGAACAAGTGATAATTGCCGTTTATTGATGTACTACTGATTGAATAGTCGCAATGATTTTTTATTGAATTTGTATCCTAAATGCATATAAAAGGTGTGATTTTTGTAAAGTTTATATTTCTTATGCTGATTCATGTGTATATATTTGATATGAACACTTGGTTTAACTTCTATTTTGTAAATATGGAACATGAACTTTTCCTGACTTCGTGAGTGATATCCATACCTGGTTGTACAAAGAGGATTGGTGAAGATTGTTTAGAAATTGGACTCTACAAGTTATGGTGTGTAAAGACTATGAACATATCAAGTATGAACAAAAGTGAACGAAGCCTCTTTATTGGTATGTTGTAGTCTTGCTTGTTGTAGAATTCTTTAAATGAAACGAACTGTGTGCATATTTGTTAAGAAGTTTTTACATGTTTAACTCATTTGAACAACTTGTCACGCAGGAAAGTTGTTGGTGGGAGTGTGACGGTATATTTGCACATTTACAGTTATTGAATATGAGTAGAACCAATTGTATCGTTTTATTGCTTCTTCACCTAAAAATCTTGGTAAAAGTCGTTATTTGTTTAAGTTGCCTATGTGTGTTTATTGTCAAGGAGATCATTAGGCAACGTATTTCTTGAATTCAACAGATGTTTTTTTTGTACAGCCAAGAAGGTGAACGTTTTTCACTATAACGGCTTATCCGTTCTTTTACAGCCAAAAATCAAAACGAGCTATACTGATTGTAATCGTTTGTATTCATTTGTGTGTTGATTTTACATCTGATTTCCGTACATAGTGAACCACGAATACGATATGAATTACAATCAGTATAGCTCGTTTTGATTTTTGGCTGTAAAAGAACGGATAAGCCGTTATAGTGAAAACGTTCACCTTCTTGGCTGTACAAAAAAACATCTGTTGAATTCAAGAAATACGTTGCCTAATGATCTCCTTGACAATAAACACAAATAGGCAACTTAAACAAATAACGACTTTTACCAAGATTTTTAGGTGAAGAAGCAATAAAACGATACAATTGGTTCTACTCATATTCAATAACTGTAAATGTGCAAATATACCGTCACATGCTTCTGTAAAAATTTTAGACGGAATATCAGTTTGAAAATAGGCTACATAAGGCTAAATACATAAATACCTCACACACGGTGCTCGACGCTATAGATTTTCCGCCTAAAATTTTAACAGAAACATGATCTTTAAATGTTAATGAGAGCGTCAATGTATTCAGAATTTGAATAACATTAGCGTTCTCAGAAGCATCTAAAAATCATGTTTCTGTTTGAATTAAAATTTCATTTTGAGGCTATTATCCATGGAAAACTTGCATAATGAAAGTTGTGAGACTATTCCGAACAAGGACCATTTTGTTTAGTGACATATTGTAAAACGAAGTATCATCGAATTTCTGTGCCATCACAATCTTGGCATAGGTGGATTTTTCCTTTTGAATGTGTTGAGGCTAGTATGCCTTAATAACATTGAAGCTGGATTGTTTAGGCAACCTCAGATGAATATGTATTTGCTATTCTTAAGAGATGGCTGATGGCGGGAGGACCGTAATGAATCAATAATGCGAAAAATATGTCTTCTCTCCCGAGTAATTTTAAAGCCAGCAAGTTAAATAATGGCGAACAAAAAATCTATACACACAGCCGAAGTTTCGGGTCCAGACCCTTTCTTAAGGCAAGACAACAATATTATCTACCAATAAGGCAAGACAACAATAATCTTTAACAAGCTATTCTTAAACACAACCAATCGCAGTAAAGGCAAGCTTTTCGGTGCATGGAATTCACTGCCGAGGAATAGAAGAAAATGTTAAAACAAGACAACAGATTTGTGAGTCAAAGTGAGGAGTGTATGCGTACAATGCGGAAGATTTGTTTCCAATTTTATCGTGATGCTGTTTCTCATTAAAATGATTCTTGCCAATTGGCACCCCTCCATGGTCGCAGCAATGGAAAAATAGAGTGTCTAAATGTCCATTCACACCGGACGCGGCGCGTCGCGTCTTCTCGCGTCCAGAATTTCGTTCAGAACCTTAATAAATTTATGAGGCTGTTCACACAGAGACGCATGGGACCGCGCCGCGTCCGGTGTGACTGAGTGAATGAACACACAGAATTAAGTGTTTTGTTTACTAGAAGTGAGATTTGTTCGAAATCGACGGACATCGGGGAACTTACTAAGTTGGCAAAAAGGAATTCCTTATACTTTACAGAGATAGGAAAAAAGTCGCGCATCGCTTGCGAATTGCTGTGAATTCCAGCAAAGTGCCTCGATTGCCACAATTCCTTCAGATTCGAAAAATTCAGATCATTGCGCACAAGTTTTCACGATAATGTTGGTCAACTCTATGTAGGCGCACGAAAACTAGTTCACCTGATGATTTCATCATCCTCTTCTCAGCATTCCTCACTGCATAGTGCATACATTGAAATGCAGCCAGACAGCAATTTGTGTTTTGGTGTGTGCGAAGTGATATCACAACACGCACGTCACTTACTAACTGGCTCTGAACATCCAAGCCCGGCTGACAACTTATTGTTTTCCAACAGTAAGCAATATACGAATTATCCATTCGGGAAGGAGCAAGTTGCCTAATTCTGTGATGTGCCATTGTGATGTTGAGGACTGATGCAAAACTTCTATTGTAGAAAACCGCAGATGAATCTAATTCTGTTGAATGGACCTTTAGACTGCATGCAAAAGGATGTGTGATCATGGCTGGGACTGGTTGTTCTTTTCTAACAAGTCAACCGGTTAACATTGATTAAATGAGGATTTTCGGTATCCATTTTGTTGTCAAGGTTTATCGACAATTTTCATTCATTATCACAATTACTCATTAACAATTATTGACAGTATTTCATTATACAAGATACATCTAATCAGACGTCACAACCGATTTTAACCGGTTAACAGAAAGTGTAACCGGTTAACCGAATCCAGCCCTGCTGGATCAATGAAGAATCACAAACTTTCTGAGTGCTATATATTTTGCTCGCACATATAACAATATTCATACAACTCAATTGATTCAACAATTGACTTGACGAGTTCAGCTAACTATTCTACTGTAAATGTGCTCGTAGACTATAGTGTAGGTTTATCTCAAGTCGGAATATGAAATCACAGTGCAGATTATCGCTTATTTATCAGTCTCGTTTTGCTTCAGTTCAGTTGCACTACCAGTGCTTTGGTCGCTGCCAACCGACGGCTTTCGACAAGCAAACATGAAAATGACTTTCATATATGCATGACGATAATTTCTGTTCCAAACTCCGTAAAGTATTGGATTGACCATTGAATTGGCCATCATCAGCCAAGAGAGATAACGTCGAATCAACGGGTCTGCGTTTTGTGAAATAGCGATGTTTCCGAAAACCAGAGGACATACCAGACTAACAAAAAGTAGCAAAGACACTAATAACATGATTGATATTCTCTCCTCTTGACTCTTAGCACAGTTTCTTTGTTCGTCGGAACAATTTTCATGGATCACACGATTTGAGTTATCACGCAATTTCTTGATGACTTTGAAATAGAAAATTGCAGATGGAAATATTGGTGCTCCAACTAACAGCATTAGATAGATGACGATTGATAGGCGATATTCTTCTGCACAAAATGCGAAATCTCCGCGGTATCGTTCAGGTAGAAAAGGTGATTTAGTGCTCGGAATCATTTGTGGCAAAAATATAACTGCGAAGCAGTAAGTGATCACTCCTGCCAAATACATTGATGTTCGTTTTACTGAAAAGAAAAATATTTCGGATTCAATAAATTAATTCAAATTTGACGAAAAGTCAGAAGAATGGAGATATTATAATCAGAGCTGGAACCGAGCTGCTTTTTCGGCCCGGACTCGGCCACGATGAATTTCGAATCAGGGCCCGGGCGAGAAATTTTATCGTTTTGTGCACTTTAACATCCTTAATGAAGATATCAATTATGTTATTTTAAAATAAAAACGACAAGTGTTGGTCAATCGATTTCATGTCATTATTGGAAATATCATCAGGACAAAGTCACAATATAGATAAAACCATTTAATACATCAATTGAGAACTTGTCAGGCTAAAAGAACTCTTTACAATTTCGTCTAAAACCACAGAAATTGAATACATGCTAAAAACAATACAATAGGAACTTGATTACAATTGCGTCTAAAACTGCGGAATTCAATGTCAAATGCTAGAACAATAAAATTGGAACTGAAGACTCGTGTTCGTTCATCAAGGTTGAACTATGGATTTGTTTCATGACCAGATTTTCAGCAGTGCGCGTGTATACTTTGTGCGAAAAACTATTTGGAAATTGTCATATCTATTTCTATGAACGTGTTTGGTAATCTCAGTATCTTTAGGTCTACCTTCCAAGTGCTCACGAATCAATTACGTAAGTTGAGTGAAAACGCCTAAAAAATCATTTTAAAAATCTAGCTGTTGATTACATGATCGAAGTAAATTGATAGTAAATTGATTGTTTAGCAGCAAGATGAATTCTTAAGCACTTAAAACAGTGAATTTTCATTTGTTTTTCACATGTTGTACATGTATAATGCGTTTCTCTATCACATGTAGTTTGGATCTTATTTGATGTGCCGATAGCTGCCATTGTTGTAGGTTATATTTAGGCTAAAGCGTGGAAAACGAATTGCACTGAAGACAGAAAGACTGCTTAAAAAGTGAGATTAAGTCAAAAGTTGAACAAAATGTTCAATCGACTCTTTTGACCAAAATTCCAGAAAAAATGTTTCTTGCTGATCGTCTATCGATTGTTGTTTCTGGTTGATAAAACATATTTATGACTAATCCGTTGTGTGCCGGTATTTATTTCATATTATTGTTCAAGAACCAAGTTGATAGGCCACCATATGAAAATTATTCATAATTTATAATGTGAGTAAATTTAGCTTTGTCCACGCTAGGCAAAACTAAAACAAACAGCAAAGTCAAGATATTTCACAATAAATTTGCAAGCATATTTTGTTTGACAAAAAGCCACAAATAACAGGCGGTAGAACATTTCCAACTTAGCTAAAAATTCATATTTGAATATGAACCAAAAATGCAAAATTCCATGGCTCGAAAAGTAAAATTCCGCTAAATTCCGCATTTTACAAATTTCAAAAACAACTAAGTTGAAATCACTAAATTGACCAATCACTGTTCGTCATTGTCCTGAAGTTACTTTATTACGTGCTTTCATGTAACAGCATTTCTTTATCTAAGGATTTCTATGAATCTCTACACGTTTGTTCGGTGTGTGTGATGCTGTGATGTTCAATTCTGTGTTACTAAAACTGCTTCTGAAATTTTCACTGTGCATGATGCATGATGGACTCTATTAGATATCCAAATAGATTTTGTTAAATTTCAAATGGCTTTATGTAATCACTTGTCGAACTGTGAAGATTTAAAATCAGTTTGTATAATACACATTGAGTTAAACTGCCTATTGTTCATTATAATCCAGAAACTTATTCTCACAATTCTGTAACACTAATTAATTTTCTAATGCATGATTGTGTGTTAGGCAACAAAATAGCAACCTTCCCCAGAAGTAAGATTTTTTCTTTCGAATAGAAGTTAGTTTAGGTAGTTAAGGGTAACCCATAAATGATAGAATGAAATCTGATAACTTCTTAAGTCAACATTTTCTATCAATAGTAGAGACTTGTCTGCTACCTCGAAGCAGTCGACTATTCTTTCGAGGTGTTAAGCTTAAAAGGAAGCAATGTTCTTACTCCTATCAATTTCTCATCAATTCCTCTAGGCCACATACCCGGCAAAATATAAATATCTTAATGAAATCGTTCAGTTGTTCAGCTTGCACATCCAACCAAAGTTGTCACATCATGCCTTCTCTTATTATGTACCCTCGTACAACAGGCTGGTTACCAGGCCTGCATGTCATCTATTATCGTCATTTGCCTGCGGCTGCAACATGATTAGACCACATTTCGACAAATTTTAATCAAATAACATAGATTAAAATCCCGAATTCCGCAAAATCCGCTATAGATACTCGAATTTCGCAATTTCCGCTAGAATTAGTAGAATTCCGCGATATTGATATTATCTAGAGCGGACATGAAATATCTCCAGCATCTATTCATAACGAAGACAGTATTAATTCAAAGCAGAGTCAGTTTTGAATTAGTGTTGTATTGTATGCAAATCTGCCTGTGGACTCATCAGAAGGAAAGCTTTCAATATGTAATATCTACTTGCATTGGAAGTGCGAGCAACAATATGCAACAACATCTCTCATTGACGTTGCATGATTGCATCATTGAAATTATAACAGAAATGATAACCTACAGCGTAAATTGTGCATGATTAGTCATGAAAAGTCTAACATACAGAACAGAAAATTCTTTATAAACTAGCAAGCAACTAATGTTTTATAACATGAACCTTGTGTCTTCCATGAACCTGAAAAATAATTCATTCAACAAAGTTTTTGAACAATAGTTATTCAAAATAATAACTATTGTCAATTTATGAGAATCAATGACATAGCCGACCAGTAAAGATTAAATCACAAAATCGCGTTTAGAATCGTTCAGGCATGTTGGAATGTTACTCCTCTTATGAAGATCAATCATGCAAAAAATGGAGACAAGGATGATAAATCTTTGATTACAAGATCAATGTTCATAATTTTCTTTCATTTCGTCTGCAGGTTTTGTCAAAGGTCCAATTTCATTCATATTCAACCGGTTGACATCTCTCATGTGAATCTCAGTATGTTAAAAAATAGTAGGTTATACGGTATTTACATCAAAAGTTACCTGACATAGATAATGAAGATAATGACAAAGAAGTCCTGAACTAGAATTGCTTGCAGAGTCAAGACTGGTGCCATCCTAGTTATTCATTGTTCTCTACAGACACAAGGGGACAATAGCATAGATATCTGATCTCTACTATTATGCAATGCATTTTGGGACATAGAAGTTTTTTGTTTTTCTGTTTTAGAAGCTTGGTCATACCTTTTATTTACTTTTTTCTATTCTTCTTTTGCGAAAAACGCCTGAAAATAGGTATAAAATTCTTTTACTTGTACGACGTTTCGGAAGTCTTGGGCACATACAAATGAGCCAAATCAGGCTTTACAAACATCAAAGATCATAATATACAAAATTTAAATGTAGGCCTTAACTAATGTAAAATTCACAGATATCTATCACTACAGGAGGAAATACCTAAAGAAATCTTATTTAACCCAGCATCTAAAAACACATTAAGAAAAGTAAATTATATGGCTGTGCAAAATTCTATGTACAAGTGAAAAGAAATTGATGATAGAATTTCAAGAAGAGCATAAAAATATAAAATATTCAAAATTACGATAAGACGGATAAAATACCCTCCCCTCACACCCATTCATTATTTTGTTTTACCTCACACCCATTCATTACTTTATTTTACCTCACACCCATTCATTATTTTGTTTTACCTCACACCCATTCATTACTTTATTTTACCTCACACCCAGGGGTATTTTATCCTTCTTATCTTAATTTTGAATATTTTATATTTTTATGCTCTTCTTGAAATTCTATCATCAATTTCTTTTCACTTGTACATAGACTTTTGAACAGCCATATAATTTACTTTTCTTAATGTGTTTTTAGATGCTGGGTTAAATAAGATTTCTTTAGGTATTTCCTCCTGTAGTGATAGATATCTGTAAATTTTACATTAGTTAAGGCCTACATGTAAATTTTGTATATTATGATCTTTGATGTTTGTAAAGCCTGATTTGGCTCATTTGTACGTGACCAAGACTTCCGAAACGTCGTACAAGTAAAAGAATTTTATACCTATTTTCAGGCGTTTTTCGCAAAACAAGAATTTTTTGTTTTTGCCTTTTTCACTTTAATATGACAGAATAAGGCAAAGAACAAGTACAAGAAGAAAAATTTGAAATTGGCCTTTCTTTATCTGAGGATTACTATGAATCTCTACAATTTGTTTAAATCAGCAAATGAGAAGTGGGAAAAGCTTTGCCTGTATAACAGACTCTTGACAGGTGACAAGATTGGCGATCACATTTCTTTAACAGCTGTCACATTTACAGTTGTTGATTAGCAACTGAATACACTTTATAAGAGACTTCCCTTACTGTCAAGCTTCCTCATATATTTTTACATTGTTTTTTATTTTCATTTTGTTTATATATTTTTTATTCCTCATATATTCTTTATGTTTACTTCCCTTACAATAGCCCTCATATCTGGCAAAAACTGGACACGGGGTGATTAATGTTAACTCCATAGAATTAGATTGCTCAAGCGTATCACTTTGCTAGAAGTGAAAGCTGATTCAAAACGATGGCACATGCAGGAAACTACTAAGTGGGCAGAAAGAAATGTTCAATGCCTTACAGAGATAGGAAAAATAGTCGTGCATGGCTTGCGGATTGCTGTGAATGCTCCGATTGTTGCGGATTGTTCAAAATGCTCCGATCACCACGATTCCTTCAGATTCGAAGAATTCAGATCATTGCGCAAAAGTTTTCTCGATAATGTTGAGCCTTCCGATCATTTTAAAAAAAGTTAGCAGGCGCATGAAAAAACGTTCACAAACTTCTTTGTAGAACTTGACATCGTCTGTGTCTCTTTGCTGTGTGATCTGGTTGATCACAGTCACCGAAACTTTGCACAAATTGGCGTGTTTGATCTTGAACTGGCTGCTCATTGTTCGATTGCTATGGTATTTAGTCAGGAGATTGTGCTATTTCATTTATGTTACATGTTCCAATGCTTCCCTTCTAGTCAAACAGAAGAAGAGACGACTGTCTGTGGTTAACTCACATGCATAACTTAAATAGCAGAGAAGAAATGCACGAAACTACTTGGCACATATTGCATCTAGGTTTACACTTGAATAGTATATGTGAACGTGCTTGTATCGTAGGAACAAGTGCGCCTATGCGACCCACATGGATGATTCTCCTAGTTTGAATGACACTAACAACCAGTTTCCGACGACCTTGGAAATCTGATACTCGTAGTCCGAAAAAGTAAATTATACATATATTCCTATGAACAAATTGAAATCTTATTGAAAATTATACTTCTAATCGACAGAGTCTTAATTTTTTATTTACTTTAAAGGAATAGTATTTCCCAATACAGCTTTAATTTGCCCAGTTGTCGCTGTTATTCATTCATTTTGCTAACCGTGGTTCGCCCAGATTCTGAGTGGCAAAATACGCAATGCAACATCACATGGAAGGATGTCTTCGGACTTGAACAATTTACGCGCAACAACACCTTGGCAACCGTAGACACTGTGTTTCGCTCTACAAGAGTTCGTTGGTGCGGCCTGGAATGACTCAAAATACATAGTTTACGCTGACATGCGCTGAAATACACTAGTTTACGCTACTTTGAGCCAATGCGAGCCGCACTGAAGAGTTCTTGTAGGGCGAAACGCAGCGTCTGCAGCTGCCAAGTAATTGTTGTGCTAAAATTGTTCAAGTCTGGGGATGTATTTCTATTCTATGCCCAGCAGACGAACAGGCACTCTGCAAGCTTAATGAATACCTCATCATGTCAGAAACATCAGATTTCTTCTTCAAAGTGCTCACACTGAAACAATTCCTTCTACTCTTGCTTTTGAAATCAATATGCGAAATTTTTTCATGGGTGACATACACAGTCAAGATTTCCGATTGGCCTGATTTCTTTTTTCCTGGCTTTGGGAACAGCTGTTTGTAAATCCCATTTTAGGTTTCGTCAAACAGTACAATCATATATTGTCAAAAATTTCAATTTTAATGCAAAGAACTCAATTTTCTCTTTTAGTGAAATCTGTAAAATCATGCCAACTGACAATTTGACGAAATGTTCACTTTTATGAAATCGTAAAGAAAAATTAACCTGACCGTCAATTCTACGCAGAAGTTAGAAAAAGCATCTGCAACTTTTTATATAGCCTTTATCTTGGGCATTTGTTATAGAAATTGAAATTGATCTTCTGCTTGATGTTCAAGTCCTGAGATTGACTCTATTCCCAATTGTCGATCTTATTGATCGTCTACTGATGAAAATCAACTTAAAGAGATAAATAATTAGATATTAGTCAAATTTAAATTACACACATTATGCAAACATTACGGCTATCCAGCACTCTTTTGTCCATATGTAGGAATACGATAACAAGTCGGGTGGGGCTATGGGGTTCCCCATGGGGATCCTCACAGGAATTCCATGGGGATGGGGATAGGAAATCCATCCTCACGGCAGCCCTGTGCTTAACCCATAAAACGCTTTACTTAAGGATTTTTCATTAGTTACGAATAGTCTCTTCCCCCTTAAGGAGGTCAGCTCGCTTCAGGAGGTGCTGGTTGACAGTGAATCCAAAGTTAAAACAGGATGAAGCGTGAAGTATAAGTGAGGAGATTACATTAAATGAAAAACGATACGTTCCGTATCGGCATAATGTCACAAGAAAAGGGATAAACTTACCACTGAAAAGCGCTCTGTAGGCCTGCGGTCTGCAGACTGCTGCATATCGGTTGAAAGCGATCAAACATAGAATGTGAGTTGACAGAAAACATGACAACTGTATCATGCTGCCTTGAAATGTGCAAAGAGGTTCATTATCAATTGGATGCTTTCGAACAAGATAACTTAACACTATCGGACAAACGATTCCACTCATCAGCAAGCCTGCGATTGCCAAACAAGCAACGATGACATTTGTTGATGAATGCAATGATCTTGATGCGCAGGTACTGGCGATTATCATGATGTTTCCAGTTGTTCCAACAATTAAGATGATGGAAATCACCATCACGGCCACGACATAATCCACATGTGAAGTGAAGTACGGCACACTCAAATCGTAGGTTTTATTTGCCATTCTTTTGAAAATACTTGATGATATCTGTTGAAAAAGAGATTAAAAAAATACAAAGTAATGCTTGACAGGTATTAAGCCAAATTGGGACAACCATGAGGCAATATGTCAAACATGCTCTTGGTTTGTAAATCATAAATATTTCAAACTTATTCTCTGAAATGGTGATTTTAGAAGCAAGTTACCGGCATGTTCTTCTATTTTACAGAAAATATAATTCAATATTCAGCATGTCCAACATTTCAAATGTTGCAAGCTACATGCACAATCATCAGGATGAAGTATATTGTAAACTGTGCACCGCTACAGATCAGCTAAAATAACCGTTTACCTTTACCGAAAGTGTCCGTTGACATCATATAAAAATAATGACGTCACAATTTGATGATGATGTCATAGTAAAAATCCGATATCCTCAGAAAAGCAGCGTCTATATACTTTTAAGGATATTTTTGATTCAGAATGTAAGAGATACAGTGAAACTTGTTTTAGCCGTCAATTTTTGCGAATATTCGTTGTATGGTTAACATCCCAGGAGCAATAATTGTGACACAAATACCAAATTTACTATATGAATGGTTGGTTTAGACACATTTACGGACAAATTTGATCGATTATCGATGATTGCTATATTCATTGAATGCAACAATTCTGTCAGATCTTCTATTAGAAGGGCAACCGATCCAATAACTAAGAGGGAATCATGAAGGACTTGAATGAAGCGTTATTTTTGAAACTTTTTGTACATTGCTAAACCAAGAGTTTGTTTTTTTGAAATGCAACGTAAAATTGGGAAATGAACCAAAAATCCATAATTTTGAACTTCATCTCCGCTTCTTCATAGCACGTTTTTAGCGATTTACTGGCTGCAACGGGCTGATGGTTAAATTCAAAGTGTTTAAATATGTTAAGTGTGCAATCAACTCATCACTCTAATGCAATTTTTTTAGGGACATGTCCGCCATCTTTTTTCGCCAAGATGATTTTCAGAAAATCCCATTTACTAATTTCAAAAAGTTGTTGTGGCTAAAATTTCTGGTGACAACTCAATTTTCCAATTGATTCCTACAAGAAATTTATCACACTTTTCATATTTTCATTCACACGGACATTTTCATTGCACATCTACGGTGGAATTAATTGATAATTGGTTTATTCTTTATAGCTTCATAGTACAAAATTTCGGTTGAAGACCTTTTGTGAATTGATGTAGGCTTTGATATTTCAGACGATAAACGTTTGCTTAAATCAATGTCCGTTGCCCCAAATGTTTTCAACTGCACCTGCATGTTTCGTGTTGCTTTCTTCTGTAGAGAATATTATTTTAATTTTCAGTGATTTGCCGGAAGCCGAGGAGCTATTGTATTAATTGCTCAATATATTCTATTGCAATTAATATAAAGTATCTGCAGCTTAAGGCAGGAGCGTCATTTATCATTTTTTCATCATTTTCATTACCAACCAAAACAGTCAATTAAGTGATGTATCAATATTTCAGTGACAACCATTCCAGAATTTGACTAAGCTTATATCTTCATAAGTTGTTATCTCAACACGGACCATCAAATACTGCTATTGATCATAGAAAAAATTATAGGGCGACAGTCTGATGTAAGAAGAAAATGAGATACTACGATGTCAATAAAGAAATCTTTAAATTTCATATGGTACTCATATGGTATGCTTTCATAATCAGATGAAAAAAATTAGGACAAAAGTAGTATATAATGAAGGTACAGGGTCAATCATGTTTCCAACATTCATTCATGAATGGAAATATAAAACTGATCAATGATTCTGCGGATAACTGGTTATCAACAGCAAAATGAGGTATTTCTAGATTCGATACAAAGATTATCATATGTTCAGTGGACAAAAGTCGGTAAACACGTTCATAAAGGAATGCAATCATATGCCCCACATCAATCGTATAGAAAAATGAGTGGTTTCCAGTCGTTTCCAGTACCTTATTAATCAATTAATTTCTATGCCAAATCAAATTTAGCATTCTATGCCATAGAACTGGATCTTATTCTGTATGTTGTCTTCAAAACGTCTACGGATAACTATGTAATTCTTCGCTGTTTCATAGTTTTGACATAGCTTAGTCCCTTCCATTTAATATTTCAATACTCTTCTGTTATCAATTGAGATATCAAATAAAACTGCTTATAAGAGCTGGCAAAAAGTAATATCATAGATGTCCCCACAAATCATGCTTTGATTGCATACTTCCCTTATATATATATATACTCATTGACAAAATTTTTGAAATATTTACTTCTTTAACTTTTTTCATTTTTGACTGGTATATATACATGTATGTATGATACCTTGATAATTTAGTCACAATCTCCACCAAGTCGCTAGTACAGAAAAACAACGCACGTGGCAGATTCAACTTTAATAGCGCGTGTGCCCCCTCTAGCTCCAATACATTCAGTAATCCGAGATGGCATGGATTCACAAAGTTTCTGAATGAAGGATGTTTCAAGGAGAAGCTACTGCTCTGTCAGTCTTTCAGAGAGAATCTTCAGTGACACTGGTGGAAGTGAATAGCGGTCTCTCACTCGCCGCCCAAGCTCGTCCCAGACTTGTTCAATGGGTGACAAGTCAGGTGAGCGTGCAGGCTAGTCAAGGGTTTGAATTTTCAATCTCCTAACAGTGGCAATGACAGCCGAGGAGCGATGTGGTTTTGCGTTGTCGTCTTGGAAGACGAGATCCTCCACCCTGACCACTGGGGCAACAACAGGAAGCACAATTTCATTGAGATACCTCTCTCCAGTGAACGTGCCTTTGATGATGACTGCTGTCGTTCGTCCGCCATGCCAAATGCCACCCCACAGCATAACACTACCACCACCATATCTGTCGTCTTCTTTAATACATCATGGGGCAAAGCGTTCACCTGGAAGACGATGCACTCTGACATGACCGTCATTGAAATCCAGAGTGAATCTCGATTTATCGATCCACAAGACTTTCTGCCAGTGATGGTCATTCCATGAGCGATGGGCATCACACCAGGCAACTTGTCTTCTGCGGTGCTCAAAACTCAATGGAATTAGGACAGCTGGTTGTCGCGATTGAATTCCAGCTTCTCGCATTCTTCGAACGTTAGTCTATATTTGAGGCACTCTTCCAGTGTACGACCAGCTTTGGGACTGACACAAATCTATTCCTCTTTTCAGCTAAAACTAGACGTGCGTCAGTCCTTCCTGCAGACTTTCTTGGTCGACCAGATCCCTTCTTCTTTTTAACATCTCCTTCTGCTTTCCATCGACACCACCACCTCCAAACAACGACCCTCGATAGTTGCAGCTATTCGGCAACACTCGCACAACTTCTACCACAACGAATCATTCCAATAGCCACACCTCTGGTAAACTGATCGCGTGCCATTTTATTTTACAACAGATGGATTTCAGTTCACGTTTATGTTCAATTTGTAAAAGCAATTGTGACAGTTGTATCAACATCAAAATTTGAAATTTGACCACCATAGATCTTTCCCCATTCTCTAATGTGTTGTTGAATGGTAATACATAGAAAGCGAGATATTGCATCATACCTGAGAAAAAAATGAAACAAACTTCAATTCAAGCCAATGATAGTTTGTTTCATTAATTATGTCAATGAGTATACTTACTTTGGTTAAATTGAAAATAATCCGAACTAATATATGAAGCAAATGCATGCAGATGAAATATTAAATCAAATTTAACGCTTCATAAACGGAATTCTAAGACTTTAACTTAAAACAAGGCTAAAAAAGTTCATTCTTCTTGGAAGTCTACATGTGCACTTATTAGGGACATCGTCATAAAGAATAATAGAATCAGAATCATGTGCCAAAAGATGAGGCAATAACTTTTCTAGCAATTAGTATACATGTACGTGTATATCCGGCTTATGTGCTTGATCACGTCACTTAATCGCACACTTGAATGTGATAATCTCACACTTTGTATCTCATAAGATCATTGTATAGAGTATGACTTCATCTGGACACAGAAATTAAAATATGAGATACATAGAGGCTTCTGCAATCTAAGCCAACTTTTTTAACATGATCAGATTCCATTGTTGGACATATGCACTGTTGTGCAGCAAAATTGCCACTCCTGTTGATATAGCAAAAAATGCAGTCCTCTAGGGGATGGCTACACACGCTCTTAGGTTTTATTTTTTCGCATTTTTCTTACCATTCTTACGATACTAAAATGCTTGTTCAATGTTGATTTATCTTAATAGATGTGTAATGTGGACAATTTTGTTACACAACACTAGATGCTGTTAGACGAAACGAGTCATTGTAGATCGAGGCTCATCGTCTACAATTGCAAGGATTTTCGTTAGTGCTGAAATCGTTAGGTTATATGGAAATTTCCTCTTTTTTCTGCACCTGCATATGCAAGGCAATGCCACAATATTGGAATGTCCATGCTGAACTCCGCCCAGGTTTTGCATGAAGGAATATATTTAGTTGCTACTACCTGTGAGCTTCAGAAGCACTATTCATTAATTTCCATGCATTTTTAATATTGGTCCACGATAAGATTATTTTTAACTTTTTAACTACAGAAAATGTGTGTCTGTATTGCCTGTATTAGCCAATAGAAAGCATATTGTGATTGCTGCATCTAGCACGGCGCTTTGGTGTCTTCAGTGCTAACTCACAATATTTATCTGTCAATCACAATATTTACAGGTATATAAATAATAGGCCTAGGCTATATATTGTGATATAGACATATGATATAAATATGAAGTTATTGTCATTAAATAATTGCTAGTGCAAATATATTGCAATAATTACAATCAGGGTTTTGGAGCCGGAGCCGACCGAAAATATCACGGCTCCGGCTTGACGTTTTATATATATCTGTATAGTCACTGCGAGAAAAGTGATATTTGACAGTGTAACTGAGGCGAACACAAGTGTGTCATTGCTGCATTGATCGTTGTAGACCTCACGAACGTGCGAAGAGCAACATCCATTCTTGTCTCAAATTTAGTGCACTTATTATTAAAGCACATTTTTGGTTCTCATCAGAATTCTTCCCTTGAAAACGCATGGTTATTATTTAAGTACCTCATTTTCAATGAAATGCTAAGAAGAAGCATGAGATTACTTCTGAAAAAGTGCTTTTGATATAGCAGAATATTGGTTCAATTTAGCAGCATCGAATTGTTACACTTGATTGACATTAGTGGCATGATAGCTAGATGGTTGAATTATCTCGTTCGACAGGCAGCACGAGTTTCTGCAGGGAACGAGGCTAAAAATGGAAATTCAGGAGAATGCAGTGCACTCTATCCATGGCTGCTACGAATCTGCGTGTCTGCCGAGTTCTACCTGGTTCATATTCTTAGCGGACAGGTTACAAAAGATACACATGAAAATCCAACTGGTTGTGGATTGAAGTTTTTGAAAATCCTTTCACTGTGGCCGCCGTGTCTGACTAAAATGCCTCTTTTCAATCAAATGTCTATTTTTTAATGATACCTCACTCTTGCTTTGAGTAGAAATAAATTACACGTAGCTTTCTTTATGAACACAATATTCTATATCTTTTAATACTGAGATATTCAGGTCTTTTCCCATTATTCAACTGAGGCTGCAACTCAATATTTAATTTTTCTGTTTACCCTAAAATAGTAATATATATAGACATTTCAGAAAGAAGAAATTCATAAATCGATGTTATATTGATATATACACTGGCCACGCTGCCTCTTTTAGTGCGAACGGCAGAAAGAATGAACATTCACGGATATAACATTCACCAAGTGGAATTGAACATCATTTACATCTACATCTAAGACCTAACATTTACCCGAAGTCAAGAATGACAATAAAATAAATTAGCAGTGCAAAGTTCAATGAAGTGATAAGAATTAAAAATCGATACACATCAAGACTTTACAATCAATTTACAGTTATAGACAAATTCCTTTTGAATACAGAGAGAAGGTTGCATAGAAGAAATGGCAACAGCTTCAGCAATATGCAGTGACAGTTGTCCATTGAATTGTCGAATCACTTTAAATGCATTAATATTCGGACCAAAAGAACAAGCTTGATGATGTCTCGTAATAGCTGATGCCGCTGGTTTTGAGGAACGCGGGCGTGTCTTACTTGCCATTAGCCATTTTGGAACATGTTCCGCCACTCTGACTTTCAAAGGCCTCTCTGTTTTCCCCACATAGCCTGCACTGCAGGCACAGTCGTATTTGTATAATACCATAGAACGGTGGGGATCAGGGATGCGGTCCTTGAAGCTGTTGCTGGTCAAGCGTGTTGTGCGAAACCAAGGGATCACTTTGACATGATTATATGCTCTTTCAACCATGCTCACTATTCTCTTTGCCTCTTGAACCACATTTTCGTTTATGTACTGAACGCTAAAATATATCTTCTTTTTTGGAACATCTGGGATAACCTCTTTCTTCCTCTCTGCTGAAAATTTCCTTATGAAACCAATCTGGATACCCATTTTGTTGTAGAATGAAAGTAAGACGGTTGATCTCATCTTGAAGATGTTGTGAAGAGCATATCATTCGAGCTCTGTTGAAAAGGCTCCGCACTAGATTTACCTTGTAACTATTAGGACAGTGAGCTTCATAATTTATATAAAGACCAGTGAAAGTTGGTTTCCTATATACTGACGTTGACAGACAGTTTTGATCTCTGTGGATGTGCACATCAAGAAAAGCTACACCACTCTCTTCATTTAAATCGGAGATTTGAGTGCAAAGTATTGAGTTGGTGAGCGAATTCTTCTTTCTGACTACACTCATACCACGTGTATGTCGTCGACATATCGAAACATAAGATTTCGGCTTCTCTATTCGATTAAAGAGAATTTTTCTCCTGAACGCCCATGAAAACAGTGGCAAAAGAGCCGCTAAGGGACTCCCCATGGCTAGTCCTTCTTTCTGCTGATATAATCGCTTGTTGAAAGAAAAAAGTACATTTTGAGAAAGCATTAGCAGCAATTTCCGTAAACTACTTTCACACAAAGGAATTGTTCCCATTTACGGAGGCTGTTGTTCGACTCTAAACCACACATCACAAATTGCATCAATAGTTTCAGACACCGGAATGTTCGTAAATAACGAAGATACGTCGAACGATGTAAGAATATCATCATCATTTATGTCCAAATCCTTAACTTTGTCAACAAATTCTTTCGTATCTTTGAGTGAAAATTGGGAGAAGTGATGAAGAATTGGCTTCAAAAGCGTATCATCCACGTATTTGGAAAGCTTGTGGAATGCAGTAAAGCCTACCATAGAAAGAATAGGACGAAAACGGACAACCATCTTTATGGCTTTTCGGCAGGCCATACAGTCGTGGTTTTTGTACACCTTTAGGAATTAAATCCACCACTTTTCCAGGTAGTTCTCCCTGTTCGATTAGATTTTTAACCAAAGTTAGAAGTTCTTGTCTGGTTATCTTCATCACACCAATCAGGTTCACGATTAAGGTCTTCAAAACTTTTCACGATCATTGAGGATAATATTCATTTTCTTTTATATTGTTGCTTGGAGCAGACAACCACAGCATTGCCTTTATCACTTTTGAATAACAGGAGACCTTTGTCCCTTAGGCCCTTGATAATTCTTCGGTAGTCGTTCTGTTGTTGTGGAGGCTTGAAACGATTCAATTTTATATGCAGTGCTGGAAAGGAGAACTTGACACTCTTGAGTTAGTTGCTCGTTTTGTGAGTGTTCCATTTTCAATTTCCAATTCAATAATTCCAGATCTGTGAAAATTCCCAACTTGTCAACCTTCTTAGGAGGAATGTAATGGCTTACACCAAACTTCAGGATATCCAATTCCTCGCTTGATAGAGATTCGTTACTAATGTTGAGAACAGTGTTCTTGAGATCAGTACAGCCGTATGAGTTCTTGAGTAACCATTGCAAAGACTTTTCATTGTGCAAGCGACGTTCAAGACTTTGTCTTCTATGTATTATCCACGTATTCTTGTACATCGTAATGAAATCCATGGTTGACAGCTCGCACTTCAGTTCAGTCACAAGTTTAATTCTAACCGATTTCCAATATGAAACGTTCTTCGCAGCGTCTGCGATACAAGATTTGAGAAAGCACTGTAAGTTGTTATTGTTAACTCGCAAACCAGCGCTGGTAATTCTTGACTTCACTCCACTCGGTGCAACACCATATGACAGGCATTTCTTTAAGAACTCCGTACGCTCTGGAATGGTATGCTATCTTTCCTGATAGCTTTAATACTTGATCCAAATCCCTGGTAGTACTCTTTCGTAGGCGTTTCTTCCAATGGACAAATATTCTTTTTGTAATCGCCAATTTGTATAGACATTTCAGAAAGAAGAAATTCATAAATCGATGTTATATTGATATGTATACACTGGCCACGCTGCCTCTTTTAGTGCGAACGGCAGAAAGAATGAACATTCACGGATATAACATTCACCAAGTGGAATTGAAACATCATTTACATCTACATCTAAGACCTAACATTTACCGAAGTCAAGAATGACAATAAAATAAATTAGCAGTGCAAAGTTCAATGAAGTGATAAGAATTAAAATCGATACACATCAAGACTTTACAATCAATTTACAGTTATAGACAAATTCCTATTGAATACAAAGAGAAGGTTGCATAGAAGAAATGGTCAACAGCTTCAGCAATATGCAGTGACAGTTGTCCATTGAATTGTCGAATCACTTTAAATGCATTAATATTCGGACCAAAAGAACAAGCTTGATGATGTCTGTAATAGCTGATGCCGCTGGTTTTGAGGAACGCGGGCGTGTCTTACTTGCCATTAGCCATTTTGGAACATGTTCCGCCACTCTGACTTTCAAAGGCCTCTCTGTTTTCCCACATAGCCTGCACTGCAGGCACAGTCGTATTTGTATAATACCATAGAACGGTGGGGATCAGGGATGCGGTCCTTGAAGTGTTGCTGGTCAAGCGTGTTGTGCGAAACCAAGGGATCACTTTGACATGATTATATGCTCTTTCAACCATGCTCACTATTCTCTTTGCCTCTTGAACCACATTTTCGTTTATGTACTGAACGCTAAAATATATCTTCTTTTTTGGAACATCTGGGATAACCTCTTTCTTCCTCTCTGCTGAAAATTTCCTTATGAACCAATCTGGATACCCATTTTGTTGTAGAATGAAAGTAAGACGGTTGATCTCATCTTGAAGATGTTGTGAAGAGCATATCATTCGAGCTCTGTTGAAAAGGCTCCGCACTAGATTTACCTTGTAACTATTAGGACAGTGAGCTTCATAATTTATATAAAGACCAGTGAAAGTTGGTTTCCTATATACTGACGTTGACAGACAGTTTTGTCACCCTTGGTTTCGCACAACACGCTTGACCAGCAACAGCTTCAAGGACCGCATCCCTGATCCCCACCGTTCTATGGTATGTATACAGAAATGACGTATACTGTGCTGCAGTGCAGGCTATGTGGGGAAAACAGAGTAGGCCTTTGAAAGTCAGAGTGGCGGAACATGTTCCAAAATGGCTATAAATGGCAAGTAAGACACGCCCGCGTTCCTCAAAACTCAGCGGCATCAGCTATGTACGAGACATCATCAAGTCTTGTTCTTTTGGTGTCCGAATATTAATGCATTTAAAAGTGATTCGACCCAATTCAATGGACAACTTGGTCCACTGCATATTGCTGAAGCTGTTTGCCAGATTTCTTCTGATGATAGACAATCTTCTCTCTGTATTCAAATAGAATTTGTCTATAACTGTAAATTGATTGTAAAGTCTTGATGTGTATCGATTTTTAATTCTTATCACTTCATTGAACTTTGCACTGCTAATTTATTTTGATTGTCATTCTTGACTTCGGGTAAATGTTAGGCTCTTAGATGTAGATGTAAATGATGTTCAATTCCACCTTGGTGAATGTCTATATTCCGTGAATGTTCATTCTTTCTCCGTTCTCGCACTAAAAAGAGGCAGCGTGGCCAGTGTATATATCAATATAACATCGAATTTATGAATTTCTTCTTTCTGAAATGTCTATACAAATTGGCGATTACAAAAAGAAGTTAGTAA